>SMDT01002632.1:0-23184 GCA_005392925.1 Aquilaria sinensis | reverse complement strand
AAAAATTTGGTCTTCCATTTTTCTAATTTTTCAGGAGTGGTGCAACAAGGGTGAGACATAAGAGGTTGCCAGCTCTCGGGAATAGGCATGGTAGACAGAAAAATGACTTCAGGAAGTGAAAAGAAAAGCAAAAAAATGAAAGGAACTCTAGAAGTCAGAACCCACCAAAAGACTTGCCAAAGTCTGGGTTTGAGGACGCCGTCGTGAAAGATCACCGGAAATCGCTCCGCCGCTAAGACCGCCGCAAAAAAGGAAGGAAAAGCAAGAGCAAAGCGAGAGCAAAGAAACACAAGTGAAGAGTATGACGGGAGGAAGGCTTTTATAGATCGAGAAAAGGCAGCCAAGAGGCCGTCATAAATGCTGCGTGAAGGCGAAGCGTCGCCATAATTGCTCCTCGCGCATGAAAAGATGTGCCCATCCCAGCTGATGCCTGCCACGTGTCACCCATCGTCAGCAACAAGGTCTCATTTTTCTGGCATCCAGAAAACTCGGGCACATTGCTCGAGACTGACACACCTAGTTTCAAGATGCGCGTCGATCCATTAGCCTATGGCGGGAAAAGTGAACGAGTTGAGAATCTCGAGAATACCGAAAGCCGGATAGGCGACACCTGTCCGAACAGGGCTTATCGCCTAAAAAGTGAAGTGCCTCCCCTGCCGACGTCGTACTCCGAGCATGAAGTCCAAGAGGTCAGGGGTTCAAGGCTCCGTGCCGCCCTGTTCGACCGAAAACGGACATCCTACTACGTGGACCTCCGGGAGTCCATGAGGGCGTCCTGACAAAACTGCCAAGTTAAGCGCAAGACGGACGCCAGAAGGGCTACTTGCCGAAGTCTTCACTCCGGCTTTCCAAGGGGGGCATGTGATAGCCAAAGTGCTATCACCCTGACCACCTACCGACCACGGGAAAGAGGGAGCCAGACACCTGAGGTCTGCGACCTCGGAAAGGACTCTGGAGTAAAGGAAGTCATACACCTGGGGCATACGACCTCGGTAGCTCGCCAAAACTAGCTTCGGGAACCAGCGTATCGCCTCCTTAGGGACGGTGACCAAACCAGCTTCGGGGGAGAAGGACCGACCACCCTCCGCTGGAGAAAGCCCCCCGAAGATGGAACTGCCGAAGTACCAGCCTGACTCCGGGAGAAGGCCCCTCATCCTGAAGTAAGACATCGACCAGAGGGACCTCGGTTGTACGGCAAGAGCAATTAAGGACTCTCTGACACTCCGGTCACTTACATCTTTGATACGCCACCTTCAGGCACGCTCTGACACGCCATCGCAGCCTCTGGTCCGCTAAAGGTCCTGTCAAGCCCCCGGAAGTACACCATCCGACCATACACGTGTCAGTACACGTGTCATAATCCAAAGGGGTCACCCCCTTCTTTTATACAAGGAAAATGGTCACAGAAAAAGGGGGGCTGGGCTCTCTTTTGGAAGAGAAAAAGGGACAGAAAGGCTGGAAAACAGAGGACGCTCTCCTCTCTCCGCTTGAATACTCTTCCCTCCAGCCCTTAGAAGGATCTCCGCTAGGCAAGCGCCTCTTGTGCTTATTACTACGCCATTCTCTCTCTCTTTAAGCACTGACTTGGGCGTCGGAGGTTCCCCCCCGGAAAATCACTCTTGGGGCCTCCTAACCCTTGTTTTCTGAGTGTTTCAGCCAGGTATCCCTGAGGAACCACTGTTACGGGCTCTTCCCCGCGCCGGAGGTACCTCCCGTCCTCACCTACCACGGGACTAAGAAGCTGCCGGCCATCCTCTAAGGTGATCCACCCTGGATGCCTTCCTTTCGCATCTCCGGGACCCCCTGCTGCCCACACCACTGCACACAATGGAGATGCTGTCTCCGCCTAACCGGACCACATCAGATGCTGGCTCCGCGTGAACCGCATCACGGTGCATATTTAGCTAGGTTAAGACCATTATATAGTGCATGTATGCATGTACATGTAGTGCATGTAAAATGAGACAAGTATGAGAACATTTGACTAATGTTTTCGCTATGTATGTGATGTGGTGCAAAGCTGCCTAAGTGTGAATGATAGGCTGCTTTCTTGTAAATTTTATTTTCACCATATAAAGTTGCTAGATACAAGAGCTGGTAATTCCTATGTGTATTGGACATGTATGGGATAGCCTTGAAGGGCTTACCCCTTGTGAATGAAGTTTTTGCACACTTATGAAATTTTATATGGGCAAAATGGTAATGAAGTGACCAGAATTTTGACGCTGCACTTAGTTCTATATCTCCCTATGTAGAATCAATCTTTATATGAAATTTGGACCACACCTAGAGCACATCTAGAGGTTGAACTGGGATTTACAATTTACAAATATGGAGCCCTGTAGCTAAAGATATGACATTACAAAGTTAACAAAGTTTCTGTTCCTTTGGTCAGAATTTTGTAACAAACTTAAAAAATCCATAAGTTGGTCCATAGGTGAGCTATTGATGTAAAACCAAATTCCTTGGTTTGCTGAAAGACTCTACTTATAATGGAGCAAATAAAATAGGGGGTTACTGTTGGGTTTCGGAAGCCAAACAGTGCAGCGGAATTTAACCGAAACCCTTCAGGATCCAAGTGAAATGGGGTAAACCGGGTGTTCGAAAATTTTAATACCTAATTTTCGGTTGAGATCTCTCACTCAACTGTAGAGTCGAATCAAAAAACTTGAACAGTTGACGTGTTCAAGCTCTCTATGGTATCCACACGAGCCTCTCGAGATCACCACACCTCCACCGCGTCCCGATAGATGCGTTTCTCTTGCGCTCGCAGTGCTAGCTTGCGTCCTCCAAGGAATTGCAAGAAAAGAGTGCGGCTGTCCTTTTTGGAGGCTAGGGCAAGGAGACCTGCGAATTTCTCACTAGAAGTTGTACTTATAGTGAGACTCAACTTCCAGGCCAAATGGGTTTCAAAGCCCTAATCCAATTAGGCTTTAATTTTGGGCCTAATAATGGCTCAACTATTGGGCCCATTATTAATACGAAATTATTGTGAACCCAAAACCCAAATTATTAGCCCGTGCACTCTAATGATCCAAATAGCTCTATGTGTATGACCCAATAGGCTCTTACCACGTTGGCAATGATCATAAATCACATTTATGATCATAAGCAATGAGCGGTGTCTGGCAACACATCATTGCTACCCAAGTGACAAGATTGTCGATGATTTGACTAAACCTTTATGATCATCACCAATATATGCCATTGTCCCTTTGTCCAAGATATCAAGACTAAGCACGAGACATGGAATGTGTCACTCTCGTATAGCCCAATCTTTGGTTTCTTGATTACCGAGTAGACCAACTTAAACTGATGACATTGATATCGTATATCAACTCATTCGAGCATGGCCATGCATTTTTCTAAGTCTTACTCTATCAAGGGGCCCGAAGATATCACTCTCATTACATAGGAGGGACAAATCCCATATTGATCATACAAATCCCTCCGTATGATATGTGACATACCCAATGACCTCCTTCAAGTTCACTCAGTTACGAGCAACAGGGAAAGTATCAAAGTATGTGACTCACATGTAGGGAACCTTGATGATCTTAGGTCGAAGGACTACATATACCATGATCACTATGAGAATCACTTATGACACTCATATAACGATCCATGTAGTGTTCTCATGGTGGGTCGGTCCAGTACATAAGTTCTCCAACTTGTACCCATATGCAAACTACATATCTCATATTAGTCTCCACATATGCTAGTCATTATGTATTATTGCAACCCGCTCCACAATAATACTAGACCAGGGACATTTGAGAATATCCTTATTCTAGGGTTACAATTATGTTTGTTAAGTTACGCAGAAACAAAACAACAAACATAATTGCTGGATTAATGCCTTAACAAAATATCATGACTCAATGTGCAAAAATACAATCATCTCATGATTCGCCTTTTGGGCACAACACTAACAGTTACATGGCTAGATTAATATTGTTTATTGAAATAAGTTTCAGGTGCAGCAGCTGGTCACTTACACTTAATAAGATTGCCTAATGTGTGGTACCCAAGATTAAGGCTTGTGCTAGTGTTTTTCTTCCTTACTGCCATGGTGTGCATAAATTGTGAATATGTGTGTAATGGTTAGACCAATATGCATGCATTTACATAATGTCCAAGAGGCCATTTGGGTATGCACACTAAGGGTATTGTTCTTATGGCCTATAGAACATACCAATCCTGGGAGTTTTAAATACAAATTTTGGCACCATAACTAGACTATCCCAGAATGGGTAACAAATGGTGGTATCAGAGTATGGTCTGTGCTTGGTTTATACATGTACATATAGTTGCACTTGCATGCTAGCTACATACATGAACTTAGTGTGGTCAGCTGCTAGTGTTAAGTACCATTGAAATACCTATGATCTTTATGTGTGCTCTATGATGAATCATCAATAGAGGAAGTAAACATGGTTGCCTCCTACTGAATCTGAGCAACAAAGAAATGGAAAAATAGAGGGAATCAGGGCGAACAGGGGGCACTAAACCCTGAAATGCCACAGGTTTGGTTAGAGCTTCAAAGGAACTTAGCTCTAATCAATGAAAAATTAGAAAGGCTAATTCAAACACAACATCAAGGAGTCCTAGTAGCACAGGTAAAAGTAGTTTCAGATCCACAGCAGCAACTAAAAGAGTAAGCTACGAACACATCTGAACATGTTCCTTCTGAAAGAAAAAGAAATAGAAATGATGAAGTTGATGAGCTGGAAGATAAGGATAAGAGAAATCCAAGAGGCAGAAGAGTAAGATCTGAGATTGGTCAGGTGTCCAGGACTAATCCCTCAGTCTATGACCATTCCTCCACTTGGAATGAGATTGAGGAAGATCATGAGAGAAGGGGTAGGAGAAGGCATAGAGAGCATCACCATGCTAAGGAATCTCATAGATCCAGGAGACAGAGAGCAAAGGATCTAAAGGGCCTAGATGAGGTCAGACTGCTGGAGAGGTTCCAAGGACTTAGGCCTCCACAGTTTGATGGAAGATCTGGGCCGAAGAAAGCAGAGGAGTCATTAATCTTTATTGAGAATATGCCACTCAGCTCCACCAAGAAGATCTCACTGGCTACTTAGAACTTGGTAAGCAGTGTAGAGGTGTGGTGGAGAAACCCAAGAGATAGGTATGCTGTCCAGAAGGGCAAAAGGCCAGGAAGAGATATTGAGATGAGCTGGCTAGAGTTCACTCAGCTATTTCAGGAGCAGTACATCAATAATTCAATCAAAGATATGAGGCAAGCTAAATTTAATGCTCTAAGGCAAGACAACTTGAGTGTCCTAGAGTATGAGCACAAATTCAATCAGTTGGTGAGGTATGCTCCTCAGTATCATGGACAGGAGGAGTTAAAGGCCAAAAGATTTGTCAGAGGCCTAAGGTCTGACATCAGAAAAGCTGTAAGACCTTTTGGAGTAGTCATCTACTATGAAGCAGTGCAAAAAGCTCTATTAGTTAAGTAAGAGGAGTATGAGACAATGTACTTTCCCAGTGGACCAGGGGAAACTAGCCAAGCAGGAGGCAAGCAGAAAAACCCACAACATGGCAAAGGTACTACCAAGAATTCCCATCTTGGTTGTGAGGGTGAGGTTAAAGGGAAGTCCCCTGGCTTAAGGTGCCTTAAATGCAAGAAGTTTCATGGAAAAAAAACCTTGCTATTTTGATACTCAAGTTTACCTAAGGTGTGGTGCAATGAATCATTGGATCAAAGATTACCCACATATGCAGGAAGAAGGTCAGAAGACCAAGGTCCGATGAGACGTACTAGAGCAGGACCTAGAAAGGTATCACCCAATGAGGGACGACAGAGACCAGTTCCTCCAATGCAAAGGCCTCTAGTGCAGGGAGCTGGTAGAGTGTTCCAAATGAAAAAGCTAGAGACATCACAGCAGGGACGAGCATGAAGAAGTAACAATTATCTTTATGGTATACGTGTTAGTGTTCTATTTGATACTGGTGCATCTATGTCCATAGTGGCTAGGAAATTTGTTGATGCCATCAAATTGCCTACTGAAATCATGCAAAGGATATCCTTAGTGAAAACAGCAAGTAGTCAATGTCTTTTCACTAATGACCTAGCTAAAGATTGTGAGCTAGTAGTAGGAAAGACTAAGGTTATGACTAATCTGCTAGTGTTGGACATTCCTAAGTATGATATAGTGTTGGGTATGAATTGGCTTGCTATGCATAACAGAAGAATTGATTATGCTAATAGGGAAATCACATTGCCTAATGGTCAAGTGCATGCATTAGTGAATTCTAAGGAATTAGTGTATGAAATGCATGGCATGGAACTAAAGGTACTATATGAGATACCAGTGATTTATGAGCATGATTATTGTTATGCGTTGAATGAATTGCACTGTGATGAAGAAGTGGACAGAATACCTATAGTGAGAGCCTTTCCAGAAGTTTTTCTTAAAGACCTGCCAGGTATTCCTCCACTAAAAGAAATTGAGTTTGAGATGAACCTGTAACTAGGAGCTAGTCCAATATCCATTCCTCTTTAAAAAATGCTTATCACAGAGATGAATGAGCTCAAGAAACAACTTGATGAACTTTTTGGAAAAGGGTTCATAAGGCCAAATGTTTCACCATGGGGACCTCCAGTGCTCTTTATGAAAAAGATGGATGGTTCATTAAGACTGTGCATTGACTACATGAACCTTAATGTAATGAATATCAAGAACAAGCATCCATTCCCTAGGATTAAGGATCTATTTGATCAACTTAAAGGAGCTAAGATCTTCTCCAAGATAGATTTGAGATCTGGATACTTCCGGTTAGGAGTAAAGGAAGAGGACATTCCTAAGACTGCATTCAGGACCAGATATGGGCATTATGAATATACAGTCACACCATTTGGTTTGACTAATAGCCCAACTGCTTTCATGGACCTGATCAACAGGGTGTTCAAACCACATCTGGACAAATTTGTGGTTGTGTATTCCAAGGTGAAAATGAACATGAACATCATCTAAAGACTGTCTTAAAGACTCTGCTGGAACATCAACTTTATGTGAAGTTATCCAAGTGTGAATTCTGGATAAGGAAGTGTCTTGCTTGCAATAAATCATAGATGCAGAAGGCCCTAAGGTAGAAACTGAAAAGGTCAAGACAGTGCAAGAATGGGAAAGACCAAAGATGGTAAAGAAAAGCTTAAATTTCCTAGGATTAGCTGGATACTACAGAAGATTTGTATCAGCATTTTCCATCATTGCCTCAGTTCTTACTCATCTGACCAAGAAGGGTCAAAGGTTTGAGTGGACCGAGAAGTGTGAAAATGGTTTCCAAGAGCTCAAGAAAACATTGATTGAGGCTCCAATATTGATTCTTCCTGATCCAAATAAGGATTACTGTACTTCAAGAACCAAATCTATGTGCCTAAATCACCAAAGCTTGTGGATGAAATACTTGAAGAAGCTCACACAAGCAAATTGAGCATCCAACCAAGAAGTGAGAAAATGTATAAAGACTTAAAGACTCACTTTTGGGGGGCCAAACATGAAGAGAGATATAGCTACTTATGTCTCCAAATGTGCCATATGCTAGAGGGTAAAGGTAGAGCACCAAAAGCCAGCTGGTACCCTATAAACTCTACCTATACCAGTGAGGAGGTAAGGCAACATAACCATAGACTTTTTTACTGGGTTGCCTATGACCAGATTAATGCATGATACAATCTAGGTCATTGTGGATAGGGTAAGCAAATGTGCCCAGTTCTTACCTATTAAACTCACATATTCTTTGGAGAAGTTGGCTCAGATGTCTATCAAAAACATAGTGAGGCTACATGGAATACCAGATTCCATATGCATATGATAGAAATCCAAGATTTAGAGCTTGGTTTTGGAGTTTGTTTCAAAAAGAACTAGGTACCAAAATTGACCTGAGTACAGCTTATCACCCTCAGACTGATGGGCAAATTGAAAAGGTGATATAGTTATTGGAAGACATGCTCAGGAGCTATGTGTTGGATTTCAAGGGTGAATGGGACCAACACTTGCCATTGGTAGAATTCTCATATAATAATAGTTATCAGAGCACCATTGACATGGCACTTTATCAAGCATTATATGCAAGAAGCTGCATGACACCCCACTGTTAGGTGGAAGCCTCAAGTATGCTAGAGTTTGGTCTCGAAATTATTGAGGAAACTACTGTGAAGATAAAGAAGATTCAAGAAAGATTAAAGGCAACCAATGAAAGAATCACAGCCTATATGAATAAAAGAAAGAGAGACTTGGAGTTTGAGGTTGGTGACAATGTTCGGTTGAATGTTGCACCAACCAAAGGCAATGTCAAATTTCACAGAAGAACCAAGTTAGCTCCAAGATATATAGGTCCTTATAAGATCTTGGACAAAGTTGCCAAGGTAGAATATAGGTTAGTTCTATCATCAAGCATGTCAAGATGTTCATAATATTTTTCACATCAGTATGCTTAATAAGTGTCTGTTGAACACAAAGCATGCTATTACAATGGAAGACATACAATTGGATCCTAATTTGACAAATGAAGAGAAACCTATAGCTACCTTAGCCAAGGATACCAGAAGGTTAAGAAACAAGCTTATTCCCATGGTTAAAGTTCAATGGTCACACCACTCTAAAAGGGAAGTAATCTGGGAAACTAAGAAAAACCTTATGGAAAGGTATCCTATAGAATACCTACAGTTAAAGGCAATTTTGGAGGACCAAAATTTTTGAGGGAGGATTGTTACTTTTACCCACTCTAGGGGTAGTCCAGTTATGGTGCCAAAATGGTGCATTTAAACTCCCAGGTTTGGTGTGTCCTGTAGGTCATCAGAACGACACCCCTAGTGTACATACTCAAGTGACCCTTTTGAGCACTATGTAAATGCATGCATATTAGTCTACCCATAACACACATATTTACATTTATGCACACTATGGCAGCTAAGAAGGAAAACACTAGCACAAGTGATGCGAACCCCTATGGTATAAAGACCATGAAACGCGCCCAAGATGAGATTCAAGCTCCACAAGACATCAAAAAGACTGGGTTTAAAACCCCCACCCCTAATCAACCTGTGATTAGAAACGAGAAGTATAGAACTCCAAGAACACAAGCACACTTGTGCACCAAGGCAGTCCACAAAGAACCAAAGAGAAAACCTCTCCAAAGAGCAATATTATTTCGGCATTAATCTGTGTGTTTACATCCATAATATGTGCCTTTATATAGGCCTAAACTAGGGTAAAAATCTGGGCAAAATTCGCAGCCCAAGTCACCTAGGAAACCTAGTTACAAAGGACTCAAGAAAACCTAGTCAAACTAGGACTCTAACACACTTTTAACACATGTTTAAGGTGTGCAGCGAATTTCTTTTATCCTAAATGACCTGAATCAATTCCATGGCCTAAATAACATCTTAAATAATGTAAATAAATAGGAAAATAAAACAAAAATACGTTACAAAACAAGATTGGCCATGAAAACCCCAAAATAGTCTTCTCAGGTGGTTACTGCTTGTGTCTTCAACTTCAAGCTGAAATTAGAACTTGATGCAACCATGATTTCTCAAAATTCAAAGCATGAAAGTTGTAGATCTCTTTCTTAGCTTTGAAATGACACCTGAACCACACCAAATGGATATCTGAAGCCAAAGATATGGCCAAAATACCACAACTGCTTCTGAACCAGCGATAACTCGCAAATCGAAACTTTGCAGCTGAATTGGACCTCCTTAACGTGAAAACTGGGTTTCATGGTCTTCATATGATCTGTATATCTAGATGTTAGCTTTCCAATGAATCAAGAATCACTCAATTCTGATCCTTTTAGCTCAAGATATGATTTTTCCACCAGAACATCGCAAATCTGTCAACATCCGAGCTTGAAGTGCACTAGTGAGCTCCTTAGCCTCCTTCCTTGTCAATGGTCCACTAGTTTTCTTCAATGGATCCTTGCCATCCTTGGTTGTGCCTTCTTTGATCGTATCAACAAGTCTTAATTTTGGCTTCCACACATTAGGTAATCTTGTTAAGTTCTAGTGACCAGCTACTGTACCTGTAACTTACACTAATAAACTATATCATTCTAGCCACATACCCCCTTGTTTTCTTACTCCATTATCAAGTAGAGACTTAGATAAAACCAAGGAATTTTTTTTTACATCAATAACCCACCTATGGAACAAGTTATGGATTTTTGAAATTGGTTACAAAATTCTGACCAAATGAACAGTAACTCAGCCAACTTTGCAATATCATATCTTTGGTTACAGGCTCTAAATCTAGAAATTCCGAATCTAGTTAAACCTATTGACGTCCTCTAGGTGTGGTCAAAATTTCAGCCCAAGATTCAATCTACACAGTGAGATATTAAACTTTAGGTCGAGAGTCGAAATTCTGGCAACTTTTGGACCATTTTTGCCCATAAAATTTTTCCAAACCATGCAAACACTTCATTCACAAGGGGAAAGCCCTCCAAGGATATCCCATATATGTCCATTACACATAGGAATTACATTCCATTTCTTTTAATAACTTTATGTGGCCAAAATAGAATTTACAAGTAAGCAGCCCATCATTCACAGTTAGGCAGCTTTGCACCACATCACTTACATAGCCAAAACATTACTCAAATGTTCACATACTTGTCTCATTTTACATACACTACATGTACATGCATACATTTACTACAATATGGTCTTAACTCAACTAAATACGCACCCTAGGTTACAGGAGGTCCTGAGACACAATGGACTCCAAAAACAAGATGCTAGACAGCTGCTGCACAACACAATAAGTACTTCCATTAAAAATACCAAATGTGCTCCTAAAATTAGAAAAATTTCCAGATCATAACTAAACATATGGAAGTTCATGTACCTAATATTTCAGATTAAAAATCAAACCACAAAGGGTAGTTTGAAGGTGATCTTTTTGCTGGACTTGAAATGACAGAATTGAGGGGAGTAAGTTTCATTGAAAAACTTAGTAAGGGTAGCACCTGGATTCAATAGACAACATAACCATCATTAAAACCTGTAACTAAAGACACTAAAACACAAAAACCACAATGCATCTGTGCAAGATATAGCAACCAAATGCAGCAGCCAAACACAAACAACAAACACATGAAATGTGGCAGTAGCATATACCTACCAT
The DNA here is from genome assembly GCA_005392925.1 of Aquilaria sinensis. Classification (NCBI taxonomy): domain Eukaryota; kingdom Viridiplantae; phylum Streptophyta; class Magnoliopsida; order Malvales; family Thymelaeaceae; genus Aquilaria; species Aquilaria sinensis. The sequence continues at coordinate 12,037 of SMDT01002632.1, read as the reverse complement.
AGGTTAGTCCATAAAACACATAATAAACATAACCAAATCACTATGGAAGCCCTCCTCAAGCTAATGCTTGGTCTTAGGAGGATTTTAATAGTAGTTAGTACTAACTTTTGGGCTTTAGAAACCCAGAAATTTGCTGCCATCACTATGCAATTCACACTAGGTCACAAAACCTTCAATAAGTGCACTCCGCTCACTAAATTGTTGGGTTTCGGGAGCCAAATAGCACAGCGGAATTTAACTGAAACCCTCTAGGATCCAAGTGAAACGGGGTAAACCGGGTGTTCAAAAATTTTCATACCGAATTTTCGGTTGAGATCTCTCACTCAACTCTAGAGTCGAATCACAAAACCTGAATACTTGACGTGTTCAAGCTCTCTATTGTATCCACACGAGCCTCTCGGGATCACCACACTTCCACCACATCCCGACAGATGCGTTTCTCTTGCGCTCGCAGTGCTAGCTTGCGTCCTCCAAAGAATTTCAAGAGAAGAGTGCAGCTGTCCTTTTGGGAGGCTAGGGCAAGGAGACCTGCGAATTTCTCACTAAAAGTTGTATTTACAGTGGGACTCAACTTCCAAGCCTCATGGGTTTCAAAGCCCTAATCCAATTAGGCTTTAATTTCGAGCTTAGTAATGGCTCAACTATTGGGCCCATTGTTAATACGAAATTATTGTGAAACCAAAACCGAAATTATTAGCCCGTGCACTCTAATGATCCAAATAGCTCTATGTGTGTGACCTAATAGGCTCTTACCACATTGGCAATTATCATAAATAATATTTATGATCATAAGCAATAAGCGGTGTCTAGCAACACATCATTGCTACCCAAGTGACAAGATTATCGATGATTCGACTAAACCTTTATGATCATCATCGATATATGCCATTGTCCCTTTGTCCAAGATATCAAGACTAAGCACGAGACATGGAATGTGTCACTCCCGTATAGCCCAATCTATTCTCTGAGGATTGTCGGGAAATGGCTCCCCAAATGGTGAGGGGCGTGCTTACTCAGGCATCCTTCAAGGCAGTCGCCGAGGAGTGTGCCTCCGAGGATGCCCTTGCTGCAAAAGTTTCCCAGCATGCTGCTCAGGTAACTCTTCAGGCTCTTCACTTTTCCTTCCCACTTTTTTCCTAAGTGTTTTTGGCTTTCCTTGTGTAAATTTCGCTAAGTACCTTCTTTTTTTTGCAGCTTTTGGGGTATAGTGGGTACCTCTGAGCTTGGGCAGCAAAGCAGTCTTCGGTCCAAGCTTGGTCTAAAGACAAATTGGAGAAGGCCAAAGTCTTTTGTGCCAACTCGGTGCTGACGAACACCAAGTTGAGCCAAATATGCAAGGAGAAGATTGCCAGTCTTCGTGAGGAATTCTTAAAGGGCCAAGAAGAGCTCTTAAAGGATTTTTCCGAGAAGATGTCCGACCTTGGCGACAAATTAATCAGCCTGACTTCGGCCAATAAGACCCTTCAAAAGGAAAAAGAAGGGGAGTCTGCCCTTTTGGCGAAGGCGATGGCTGAGAATGCTGAACTCTAGGCCAAGGTCGACTCACTGAAGGAGAGTTCAAAGAAGAAGGAGAAAACCGAGGAGCTGGAGAAGGAGATTTCCGACCTTCAGAAGGAGGTTTCGGATCTTCAGCATGAGGTAAACCAGCTGGACATTGAAAGAGACAAAGCCGTCCAGACGTCCAAGGTTGCTTTTCAGGACGGCTTCTGCCTAGCTCGTCATCAGTTTCTGAAGAAGTATCCGGACCTCGATCCTTCTTTTCTTGCTGCCCTGGATATTCCTGGGGGACCTCGGTGGATGTGGTCAAGAGTCGAGTTCCTTAACTTGCCGTTTCCTCCTCCTGCACCAAAGTCGGCGGTGAAAGACTCAAGAGCTGAAGCTTCCCACGACACCGGGGTCCCTTAGATAATCTAGGACCTTTTCCTTCTTCTTCTTCTTTGTACTTTTCTTCTTGTAATTTTGTCCTTGTATCAAGGCCTTCTTCAATGGATTTTCTTTCATGATTTTGGCTAAGTCTTTTCTAGCAATTTTTGTTTCCCACTTGTCTCGACCACTTTCGATCAAGGGACTTTGGTATTTTCTTTGCTCATTTTCGTCAGCCATTCTTCGGGAGGTCTTTCACAGTTGGTGAAGTTCCCTTAGGTGAGCAATTTTTTTTTTCCAATTGTCCCGACCACTTTCCCTCAAGGGACTTCAGTACTTTCTTTGCTCATTTTTGTCGGCCATTCTTCGGGAGGTCTTTCGCAGTTAGCGAAGTTCCCTTAGGCAAAGTTTAGCCTACCCCTTGCCGACCGTGTTCGGTAGACTTGCCTTCTTTTGGGCATATATAACCCAACTAACTTCGGAAGGAACAGGAGACTTTCGGGAGTCCACGCTTCAGCTTTGTTCGGCAAACATTCTCATACAGGGGAAAACTTTCTGTAAGACAAATTTCTGGCTTGCACCATTTCTTGTCTAAAAATTCTAAGTATAGAATTTCTTTACAGCACCCGAGTTCCTTGTACTTTTTCAGTTTTTCTCCCTTCGGTGTTGCCAAACTTGTATGCTCCCATTCGGACCTTGTTTAGGACCCAATAAGGCCCTTTCCCGTTTGGCCGAAGTACCCCATAGAACGGTTTTTGGGGTTCTAATTCAGCCTTTCGGGGGCGAGGTCTCTTTTTCCTTGTTCCATTTGGCCTATCATGCATATTTGCACTTATGGCCACCTTTTTCCGAAAAGGCCTTCTTTCGAGCTCGGCCATTTCTCAGTGTGATGCCCAGAGACATCTTTGTTAGAAGACATTGTGACTTTGGGAGGGACTTCCTGAGGGGGAGAACGCCTGGAGCTCAAATTTCCCAGGGGAGTGTACCTGAAAATACTTAGAAAAGAAGGTTAGGAGGTCCCCAGGGTGTTTTTCCGAGGAGGAGCCTCCGACGCCCTAGTTAGTGTCCTGAGAGGTGAAAGAGGGGGAGCACTAGGAAGTTTACTAGCCTTGCCTGTTTGTGTTTTCTCAAGGAGGAGGAGTCGAACCATTTGCCAGGGTCTGTTCCCTGGTATTTATAGGAGTGCCCAGCCCGTTCAGATGACGACACGTGTTCGGTCGGATGTTCTCTGAGTTTCTGGGCGTAGGGGACAAGTAGCCGGTGGCAGGCTCCTTGAGCCTTGAACCGAGACAAGTCGTGACAAGACCTGGACGGCGTCGGCGTGTCAGACCGTCGTTTGGGGCGGCATGTAACGTCTGTGGGCGACATGTCAGAGGCTCCTTAAATGCTCATGCCGTACTCCCCGAGGTCCTCTGGGCGAGGTTGTCCTTTGGTATGGATGCCCTTCTTCGGGAGTTATGCTCGTAGTTCGGGGAGTCCTTTAGTTCAGTGGTTCTGCCTTCGGGGGATTCTCTCCTGCTTGTAAGGGCTAGGCCTCTATCCCGAAGGCGATCTGTTTGGTCCCCCGAAGGGGCCGGCAATACCTTTGGATTTTCTGGCGTATTAGCTGAAGTCCTGACTTCATGGTGCTCGACTTCGCTCATGCCGAGGTCAATGACAATGCTTCTTTTCGGCTGATGCCAGGCTTCCCAAACACAACTTCGGCGGGAAGTATGTACTAGGAGAGGAGGTAGCCTTCGGCTATCACAGGCCCCCCTCGAAAAAGCCGAAGTGGGAACTTCGGCTTGGCAGCTTTTGGAGGGCGCCTCTTTGGGCCTTGGGTGTAGCACCTGTGCCGAAGACGGACCTTTCGTCCAAAGACGTAGGCTGTTCGACCATAGCCTGTCCTTTGGTGTCTTCGAGGTAACCTACATTTTTCCTTTTGCAGGTCTGTGTAACGTCGCGTCTCGTAACCAGGCGTGTTAGTCTAGAGCGGCGCACCCAGGATTTAGGAGTGTCAAAAGGCGTTTCCCTCTTTTGGCGCGATTGCTGACATGTGGCACGTTTGTTATTGGCAAGGGCTGAATCGGATACAACAGGCGCGTCTTTTCATGCTCAGTAATCAGTTATGGCGACTGTTCGCCTTCGTGGGGTACTTATGACGCCGGTTCGCCTACCCCCTCGGCCTATATATACTCTTGTTCCTTCATAACCTCCTTTTGCTTCTGCTTTTGCTCTCTTCTGCCTTTCAACTGTTTTTGCGTTTTCTCCTGCTTTTCGCGGCAGTGCTGTTGACAGAGTTTTTTCCGGCCACCTTTCACGACGGTGTCTTCAAACCCAGATTTTGGCAAAGCATTTGGTGGGTTTTAACTTCCCGAGTCTTCTATTTTTCAAGCTTTTTTCCCGAGGTCATTTTTGCCTTTTTCCGAACTCGTTTTTCAGCCGACATGCCTATTCCCGAGAGCTGGCAACCTCTTCTGTCTCACCCTTGCTGCACCACTCCTAAAAAACTAGAAAAATGGAAGAAAAAATTCTTCCTTCCCTCGTATGCCGTTACAAGGTTGCCACGTTCTGACCAATTTAGCTTTTCGAACCGTAGTAACGAGGTTACCGTTTTTCGAGCCCAGCTGAAGGCTGGACTTCGGTACCCTCCTCCGAAGATGATTTGCGACTTTTGCCAATTCCATGGCATTGCCGTAAATCAACTTCCGCCGAACTCGTACTGCTATTTTAACGCCTTCCTCTGTATGTGTGGCGTCTTCAAAATAGAACCCCACTTTATTATCTTTATGCAGTACTACAAGCTCTTCGTGGTCCCGAAGGGTGGCTTTTACTTTATGCTACCTCGGGGATCAGGGAGCAAAAAGTATATGTTCACTTTTGCCACTAAGGACAGTTGGCGAGGGTGGCAACAAAAGTTTTTCTTTCTGAAGATGGAGGAGGCCTGGTCGCATGTTCCGACCAAGTGGGCTCAGGGAAGGCTGGAGATGGACGTCGTAGATCCGAGGATAATGCTGACTCCCGAGTTGGCTTCCGTGTTCGCGGACTTCGACAGACGTATCCGAGCCGTCTCCGACTGGGATTCCGAGGTCCCTTCGCGCTCTCTCTACCCCTTCCCCATCAATTGGAAGCTGATGACCGAGGAGGTTCTTCGGGAACTAGGGGTAGTGAAGGAGCACAAGACGGACCTTGGGATGCCGGCTCCTGCCATCGCTGGGAAAGACTCCTGGCTGGTGCAACTCCTTCGGGAGGAAGTTACTTACGAAACTTTTTATGAGCGTAAGTTATCTTCGAGTCCCTTTGTTATAATTTCATCTTGGACTCACACTGATGTCTTCTTTCTTTTCCAGAGATGGGCGACGACACTGCTGCCTTCTACAAATCCCTTTTCCTTGGTCAATCCGAGAAAGGTGAGCAGACAAAGAAGGCCGTCTCCCGAAGGCGGAAAGCGACTGGGGCTGGGCCTTCTTCTAAACGGGCGAAGAAGACTGTTCAACTTCCTCAGCCGGAAGTTCTTGAGGGGGTAAGCGGAGAGCCCGAAGTTGCCGCCGCTCCGCCGCCCGAGGTTGCTGCTGTCGACGTCCCTCCTCGGAGTCCTACTTCGTCGCAGGCTCTTCTGGATGCCTTGGTAGAGGCCCCTTCTGCCGAGGAGCGGCGCAAGAGCAAAGGCAAGGGGATTTCTACCGAGGAGGTTTTGGATTCTGACGACGACGTGGCCGAAGTGCCACCAGGTTCGTTTTCTAGCAAACTGTGATGCCTTCACTTTTTTGAATTTTGAGATTTACTTGCCTTGACCAGCTTTTTGTTTTGCCGTGCAGGGGAGTTACTTACTCCGGGTTGGGCAGCCGAGCATGCCCGGAAGCGAGCCCTTCGGGATGCCCGTATCCCGAAGGGGAAGATCCCGAAGGAGCCTTTCTGGTCGTTTACGGAGGACATGAATTTGTACTCCGGAGACTGCCAGCAAATGGCCAAAGAGATCTCGAAAGGGATCCTTACCGAGGCCTCCTTCAGGGCCATTGCGGAGGCTCACCCGGGCGATGATTCCCTCGCCGCGAAAGTTTCCGAGCACGCTGCCCAGGTATGCTTCGCGCCTTTCTTTTTCCTTTTGATTTCTTCTAAGTATTTGGCTCTCTTTTTTGCCTTACTGACTTGGCCTTTATTTCTTTGCAGCTGCTGGGGTATGCTGGTTTCCTCAGAGTTCGGGTGGCGAGGCAGACGGCGTTCCGAGCTTCGGCCTTAGAGGTCATAGAAAAAACTAAGGCCACGTGCTCGGAATTGGCTGCCCAGAACACGCAGCTGGCTCAAGCTGCAGAGAAGGAGGTTGCTGCCGTTCGGGAGGAGTTCCTGAAAGAAAAAGAAGAACTTTTGAAGGATTCCTCCCAGAAGATTTCTGACCTCGGCTCCCAGGTGGCGGAGCTGATTTCGGCAAACGAAGCGCATCAAAAGGAGAAGTCAGAGTCTGAGGCTCTCCTGGCGAAGGCGCTTGCTGAGAAGGCCGCGCTCCAAGCCGAGGTCGATTCTCTGAAGAAGGAGCCGAAGAAGAAGAAGATGAAGGCACTGAAGAAGGAGGTCGCAGATCTGACGAAGGACCTTGTGGACCTTGGGGTCGAGAAGGATAAATCCGACCAGATGACCAGGGTTGGTTTCCAGGACGGGTTTTGCCTCGCTCGGCACCAAGTTCTTCAGAGGTTCCCAGATCTGGACCTCTCTTTCTTGGAGGCCCTAAACATTCCCGAGGGGCCTCGGTGGTCTTGGTCCAAGGTTGAGCATCTGAACTTGCCTTCTTCTTTCCCGGCGCCAAAGGTGGTGGAAAAGGACGCAGGAGCTGGTGGCTCCCGGGACGCCGAGATTCCTTAGTTTGTTCTAGGGTCCTTTGCCTTCTTTTCCTTCTTTTTTGTACTTCTCCCTTTGGCACTCCTTCTTCTCTGTAAGCAAATTCATTTCAATAAAGACTTTTTCTTTTTAGAAAATTTGGCTAAGTCTTTTTGCGAGATTTTTCATTTCCCATTGTCCCGAACACGTTCGCTCAAGAGACTTCGGAAAATCATATCTGCGCTCGTTTCGGCGATCACTTTCGCGGAATTCTGACTTGTACAATTTATGCTTAGGAACTTTTCTGAGAAACTTTTGTACTTAGAATATTTTTTCTAATTTGTACAATACCATTTTCCCATCGAAATCCTAAGCATAGAACTTTTTCAAGGCGTCTGAATGCCAAGTATTTTTCAATTCTACGCCTTCGGGATCGCCGAGCTTGTACACCCCTTTTCGCACTTCGGCAAGTACCAGGTAAGGTCCTTCCCAATTTGCGCGGAGTACCCCGTGAGATGGCCTTCGGGGTGCAAATTCAGCCTTTCGGAGAACGAGGTCTCCTTTCTTGATTCCTTTTGGCCTGGCCCGTAAGTTTATGGCCACAGCCACTCTTTGCTGAAATGCTTTTCTTCTCAGTTCAGCTATTTCTCTGTGTTCGCCGACGAGGTCGAGCTTGGTCCTCATGCTGAGGTCGTTTCCACTTTCATCAAATACTTGCACCCGCACTGATGGTCGCACTACCTCGATTGGGATAATGGCCTCTATACCGAAAATGAGTGAAAAAGGCGTTTCCCCTGTGGCTCTTCGGGGTGTTGTTCGGTAACTCCATAATACGCTTTGGAGCTCTCTTGGCCATTTCCCTTTTGCTTCTCCCAGCCTCTTTTTCAGACCATCTTTTATGGTCCTATTAGATACTTCTACCTGCCCATTGCTTTGGGGGTGAGCTACTGGGGCGAAGTGCATTTTTGTTCCGAGGTCACTGATAAATCCCTGGAACCCTTTGTCTATAAACTGGGATCCATTATCAGCTACTAGTACCCTCGGTATGCCGAATCTGCATACAATGTTCTTCCATATGAACTTTTGCACCTCTTTTGCCGAGATAGTCGCCAGGGGTTCTGCCTCGACCCATTTGGAGAAATAGTCTACTACTACCACGCAGAACTTCACGCCTCCAGGCGCTGTTGGGAGCGGCCCAATGAGGTCTATGCCCCAGACTGCGAAGGGCCAGGGATAGTCAGCCGAAGTTACCAATTCCGAGGGTGTCCTCTGGATATTCGAGTGCCTTTGGCAATTACCGCATTTCTGGACGAACTGCCTAGCGTCCTTCTTCAGGGTAGGCCAAAAGTATCCTTGGCGAAGTATTACTGCTGCCAGGGCGTTGGTTCCGATGTGTGAACCACAAGCGCCTTCGTGTACTTCTTCGAGGATCATTTCAGTATCCTCTTCGCCAACACACCTCTGTAGTGGATTTGCATATCCCTACCGATATAATTCTTCGCCAATTAGGAAGAATCGACCGGAGCATCTTCGCACTTTTGCAGCTTCGCTGGGGTCTTCGGGGAGCGTATTGTCTGCGAGATATCTTTTTATCGGGTCTTTCCAGCCTTTTCCCGAAGTTACTATGCTCAGCACTGTGATGCTCGGGTGGATTAGCACCTCGGTGCATGTTTTTGATTTTGCCAAGCAATCTGTCTCGGCATTATCTCGTCGAGGTACGTTTTTGATTCATACGATGTTGAACTCCCGGATGAGCTTTGCTACCAATTCATGGTATTTTGCCAAGGTTGGGTCCTTTGCCCTGTAGTCTCCTGCCGTTTGTCGAACTACCAGCTGGGAATCACTGTGGGCTTTCAAGTTTCTTATGCCAATTTTTCTGGCTAGGCGCAATCCTGCTATGAGGGCTTCATATTCAGCCATATTGTTGGTGACGTTAAAGCTAAAGTTGATAGCCTTTATTACTTCTAGGCCTTCGGGACCTCTAATAATTACCCCAGCTCCCTGGTGTTTGGACCCTGAGGCTCCGTCAACATACAAAGTCCATTCGGGCTCACCTTCGCCCGGATCCGGATGGCTATCCTCGGTGGTCGGTACTTCGGCAATGAAGTCTGCCAGGGCTTGAGCTTTTATGGCTTTCCGAGGTTCATAAGTGATGTCGTGTTCGCCAAGCTCTATACACCACTTGGAAAGCCTTCCCGAATGATCAACTTTCCTCATGACATCCCGTAGTGGTAGACTACTTCGGACGATGATAGGGTGAGCCTGAAAGTATGGTCGTAGCCTTCTTCCTGCTAGTACCAGAGCAAATATAGCTTTCTGCAGCAAGGGATACCTGACTTCGGCACCGTGCAGGGACTTGCTTACATAATAGACCGGCCATTGCTTCGGCCCCTCTTCTTTCACAAGGACCGAGCTCACAGCTTTTTCTGTGACGGCGAGGTATAACACGAGGGGCTCTCCCTCGCGAGGTTGTCGCAGAGTGGGCAGACTGGCTAAGTAGATTTTGAGTTCTTCCCAGGCCTTTTGGCAGTCTTTATTCCAAGGATGATCATCATTTCCAAGGTTGTCCTCCTTTTTTGTTGCCTTAGTGAGGACTTTGAAGAACGCTCGACACCGGTCTCCATATCTGGAAATGAACCTACTAAGAGAGGTTATCCTTCTGGTGAGTCTCTGCACATCTTTTATTGTGGCGGGAGTTCAAAATTCGAGTAAAGTCTTAATTTTTTCTGGGTTAGCATCAATGCCTCTTTCTGATACCATGTACCCAAGAAACTTTCCCGAGGTCACTCCGAAGATACATTTTTCGGGATTAAGGCGGATCCCGAAGGTTCTGAGCTGGTGGAAAGTTTCCTTTAGATCCGCGACGTGGTCACTAGGCAGCTTGCTCTTAACTATCATGTCGTCGACATAGACTTCCATATTTCTCCCTATTTGATCACTAAAGACCTTGCTCATCAACCTCTGGTAGGTTGCTCCTGCATTTTTTAGGCCGAAGGGCATCCTGACGTAACAGTACGTTCCCCCCTCGGTGATGAAGGAGGTTTTCTCCTCATCTTCGGGGTCCATCCTTATTTGATGATACCCACTGAAGGCGTCTAGGAAACTTAGGAGCCCGTATTCGGCAGTTGAGTCTACCAATTGGTCTATCGGTGGGAGAGGGTATGAGTCTTTAGGGCAAGCATCGTTCAAGTTCCTGAAGTCGATGCACATTCGGAGCTTACTGCTTCCTTCTTTTGTGGCAATTACCACATTGCTTAACCATTCGGGGTATTTGACCTCCCTGACGACACCAGCGTCTAACAAGCGCTGGACTTCGGTTTTGACAAAGTTACTTTTATGGACCGAGATGCTCCGTTTCTTTTGCCGGACAGGTCTTGCCTCCGGACTTACTTTAAGGCTATGCTGTATTACGCCAGGGTTTACCCCTGGCATATCTTTCGGTGAGTAGGCAAATAGATCTTTATTTGTCAGCAGAAAAGATACAAGTTTTTTCTTGTCACCTTCGGCCAAGTTTTTCCCTATTCGGGTATTTTGGCCTGGGACAAGTTCCACTTCTTCTATTTCCGCCTTCGCGGGATCTTCTGCCTCGCCCTTCTTTGGTGCCTTTGCCTCCATCATTTGTGCGAAGTTGTTTGCTGGAGCTTTTCGTGCCTTGACGAACACCTTCCTTACTTCGCTCTAATCGATGAAGATTTCCGCGTCTCCATCCTTGGTGGCGAAAGTGACAGTTAAGTATTTCACATCAGGGCGAATGTGCAGATTTCCCTGTGTCTGTCTTCCAAGGATGGCGTTGTATGACGAAGGGACATCCATGACGATGAACCTTGTCATTGTGGAGGCAAATAACTCAACAGTCCCGTCTACCGAAGTCCCTTTCATCATTAGGGGAAGATCCATCCATCCGAGGACGGGTAGCTCGGATGGTCCCACCCCGAAGGTAGGCGAGGTGACAGGCTTGAGGTCGCTGCTGGATATGCCCAATCTTGGCAGCAAATGTGAAAACAGGATGTCGGCATTTGATCCATCGTCAAGTAACACTCTCTTTACGTCCCAGTTTCCTATCCTTGCCATGACCAATAGTGGGTCGTCATGGGGAAATATGACGGCGGAACCATCCTTTCGGGCCAGCTTCTTCGTTGGACTCTGATATTCCATGACTGCTATTTCTCTGGCCTTCCTCTTTCTTTCTGAGGATGGAAGTCCCATCGTGATTGTTTGTATTATCCCTGCCGGAGGTGGAGGACGCCTCTTTGGACTTCGGTTCCTCCTTCTGTCAGAGTCGTAATCCTCGTCATCTGCCTTTCCTTCCTCCTCTTTTCTCCCTTTCGGGGAAGGCATTCGCAGATAACGCCGAAGTTGACCCAGTTTGATCAGCGACTCTATGTACTTCTTCAGTTGGAAGCAGTCTTCGGTGTCGTGGCCGTGGTCGCGGTGGAACTGGTAGAACTTCTTTATGTTCTTTTTGTTATCAGCGGTCATGGCCCTTGGCCGCTGAATTTGGGTCCCCTGTCTTTCCATTGTCATGAGGATGTTGGTCCTTGTGGTGTTTAGGGGTGTGAAGATTGGGAGTTTCCTTCCCTGCATTCTCCGAGGTCGTCCTACCTGTTCGGCTGGATATCGGTTTTGCTGGCTGGATCCTTCGGGCCGGTGGTGATCGGACTTTGGTCCACCCATTCTCAGCTCTTCGGCCGTCACGTGCTGTTCGGCCCTTCGGTAGAACTCGCCAAGTGTGTCCAGAGGGTCTTTGGAGAATTCGTAAAACAGCTGTGACTCCCTCCAAAGGCCCCGTGTCATCGCGAGGATGCATATTTCGGGCCGAAAATCTGGGACACTCAAAGCTTCTCTGTTAAACCTTTTGACATAGTCGCGGATGGTTTCTCCATTTCTTTGCGCTATGTCGAACATCTGGACGGGCATCTTCGCCGTCGGCCGACTTCCAATGAATTGTTGTGTGAAGGCCGTAGATAACTCCTGACACTCTGTGGTGGTTCCTGGAGCTAATGAATTGTACCAGGCTGTTGCTGGTCGTGTGAGGGTGACCTCAAAAAATTTGCACAAGGTGGCGTCGTCGGCACCGTGCATCATCATGCTGCATTTATATTTGGTCAGATGAGCCTGTGGATCAGTTCGGCCATCGTACGTTTCCAGCTGAGGTACTCGGAAGTCACCTGGCATGGCTGCTTCAACTACAGCTCGGGTGAATGGGGACTCATCCCCACAGAAGGTCCCAGATAGCCTAGCCCGGATGGGCTTACGGGCTACCTATTTTTCCACCCTGTCCAACCTCACCAATATCTTCTCCAAAAGGAGCGTGGCTCTGCGTTCTTCCTCCTGGTGCTTGTAGGATTCGTTGCAAGGAGATTGCCTATGCCTCTTCGGGGAG
>SMDT01002631.1:0-22480 GCA_005392925.1 Aquilaria sinensis | reverse complement strand
ATCATTCTGATTTTCAGAACAATAATGCACACGAAACGCAGCTTTGCAGCCACACCGCGAAACACGCCGAGGTTCCCTGCCGGCCTGCTGAGCTTTATTTTCCCTTACTCTAGCCTTCCCTTCCCTTGCACAAACCCAACGCCGCCGCTGAGCCACCTTGTACTTAGAGCTCATCCTCAGCTCATCTTTATGCACAGAAAATCCCATCAAACATGCGTACTGACGGTAGAAATTTTCAGCATCATGTACAGTGTTAAATTGAACGGTTTCGACATCATGATACTGCCACTCCTAAACTGGTTTGTTAATCTTCTCGGCAATGACGGCCAAATCATAATCACAACACTCATCACTAAATACTTCTACACGTCCATCAACATCCATTTGATTGAAGTCTGAAAAGTTATCCCAAATGGTTAGGGTAGACCAACATCAAATGGGACTGTTATCCTATATCAACTTCATGGACATTAACAAAACTGGTCATACCATGTCATGTGAATAAAGTAGTAATAACATTGAATTGATGGCTAGCGTAAAGCAGGACAATGTCAGGAAAAAAAAACGTGAACACAAGTAAACGAATAAACCTGAACGTCAACAACAGTGGTTATTTGTGAAGGTAGACATTCTGACGAACACTTGGTGGACATCCATAAAGCTTAACGTTGCTGCCAACATCTGTCGACCATGGCGTTGCTGTGGAACCACGTAGGAGTAGAAAACCTAGGACATTAGTAGCCGCAACACGTACATTGAGCCTAGATGGAGGAGGAGTGAAATAGCGAACTCCACGAATGGAGGCAGCAGTTAATGGACAGCAGTGACTTCAAATATGTGTGTGCAGAGATGCGAAGGTGGCTGACAGAACGCAACAGGCTGGGCACATGAGCGCAGATGCGAAGGTTCCTGGAATTTCAGTGTTGCTATCGTTTCATTAAAACCGCTAATAATGAACTTATGTTCTACCAGCTCAACGTTTTCAACAAAATATGTGTATTTAAATTGGTGTAATTAAATATATATAGAAATTGTACATACAATTTCGGGGAAATTGTACTATGCTTTTCTTTAAACGTAAAGTTTCTGGACACCTTTAAAATATATGCTATTAAATATTTTGTTATAAATAATGAAAATTCAAAGGGGTAAATGATATTTACATGTAACATTTAATAATTTTATTATTATAACCCCAATAATTAAGGCACTAAAATACTTAATATATCTATAAGTAAATTAGTTTTGGTGGACTTCGTAAAGGCACTAATATACTATATAAGTGGGTGGATCACCTAAGGAAAATTGATTAATGGCGATTCTTAGAAAGTAAAGCAAATGTCTATTTTTTTTTAATAATGTTTTAAAAAATTACACTTATCTCCATCTAGTTTTTAAAAAATCTTTAAAAAATCATACAATAACCTATTCTATAAACATTAACCTTAATCTCTAACACTAAACCCCAACCCTAACCATAACCCTTAACTTTAAATGCTAAGCATAATCTCTAATATTTAACCTTAAAACCTAACCATAATCCCTAACTTTAACTTTAACCTTAACCATAAACCAAATTCCTAACCCCAATCCATAGACCCTAGTCCTAATTCCTAATTCCTAATTCCTAACTCTAATTCCTAATCACTAACCATAAACCCTAAACCTTAATCCTAAACCCTAATACTTAACTCCATTCCCTAAACTTTAACCTAACCTTAATCCGTAATGCCTAACCCTAAACTCTAATCTCTAATCCTAAACCCTAACATTAAATCTCTAGCCCTCAACATAATCTTAAATGTAACCCCAAACCTAAACCCTAACCATAATCCTAATATTAAATCTAATTCCCTAAATCTCATACCACTTAATTTAAATGACCTCCCATTTAACTTGAATATTATACTATTTAACCTGAATCTTATATCATTTCAAATCCGATTCTTTTTGTAAACCATATAACCAGTCTTTCCATCATGTAAGAAAAATTGATTGCTTGCAACTTCTAAAAAGTAAGGCAAAAGTCTAATCTTTTTAACAATTTTTTTAACAATTACACTTATCTCCCTCTACTTTTAAAAACAACTTTAAAAATCTTACAAGAACCCAAACCTTAACATTAACCCTAACCTTAACCCTAAACCCTTAACTTTAAACGCTAACCCTAATCCCTAGATTATTATTTAAGTCATGAATTGCATCAAATTTTATATTAGTTATCCAATTATTTAAGTTACTTAATCTTTTTAAGTACATTGTTATTGGTGAATTTAGCCAAGTCCCGAGATAGATTTATTTCATTCAAATCCGATTAGCCTTGTAAACCATATAATACATCTAATCAACTTAGGAAAATTGATTGGTTATAATTCTTCAAAACACATTTCACCAAAAAAAGCAAGTAAAGTTTACGTATACATCTTATTTCTACCTGGAACCGATTTCATTTGAAAGCTCATTGTATTTAGGTCAAATAATCCATTGATTGTAAAACTATCATCATAAAAATAATTTGTTAAGAAGTTGTCTTTGTTTACACATTAAAAAAAATTATATTCATACAATTTAATAACAACATAAAAATTGTATTTTCAATTGACTATCACACCTACATAGTATTAGCTTAGTTGTGAAATTGGTTCTTCGTGAAAATGATATAAAAATCAAAATTTTTAATTTTAGATTAGGTTAACTTAAGTTAGAACGAATTGGCTTACTCATTGAGATTAAGTGAAAATGAATTGACTTAGTAAACTCATATGGTCATAACTTCATCACCCTTTTTTTAATGGGAAAAAGGAAAAATAATGATTATTTCTTTCAACATCTTTAATTATATATATAATGAGTACATTTAAAAAAGTTAATATCATTAAATATGATTCTAATAATTAATTACACTATATATTGACTATATATTAATACTTATTATGATATTAGAATTATTATTATTATGATTATTGTAAAAAATAATAATAATAACAAATTGCCTAAACCACAAACCTTAATCCGTAACCCTAACCCTAAACCCTAAACTCTAATCCTAAATCCTAAGCAAAAACCCTATTTTTCCCTAAATCATAACTTGAATCTCATACCTGCATAACCTTAATCTCATATACCACACCAACCTAATTACCATACCAAAATATCCTGAATCCCATACCATATCAACCTAAATCTCATACCACATGAACCCGAATCTCATACCACTTAACCTTAAACTCATACCATTTAAACTTGAATCTCATACCAGTAAACCTGAATATCATACCATTTCACCTCAATCCTATACCATAACCACAAACTCATACCTTTTGACCTGAATCTCATACCAGTTAACCCCAATTTCATACCACTTAACCTGATTCCTATGCCGCAAAAACCTAATTATCATAGCAGAATAACGTTAATCTCATACCAGTTAACATGAATTTGATACCATTTAACCTGAATCGCATACCACGTAACCTTAATCCTATACCACACTAACCTAATTCTCATACCACAATAACCTTAATCTCATACCATATGAACCTCAATCTCATACCACACGAACCTTAATCTCATACCATTTCACCTGAATCTCATACCCCTAAACATTAATATCATACCAGTTAACCTAAATCCTATCCCATAACCTGAATCTCATACCATTTTACCTGAATCTCATACCAGTTAACCCGCAATTACGTGCCACTTAACCTGAATCATATACCAAATAAAACCACATGCCACATAAACCTCAATATAATACCATATTAACCTAATTTTCATATCATCTCCATTTTATATCATATGAACCTGAATCTAATACCATTTAACCTAAATCAATTACCACCTAACCTAATTATTATACCATTTACCCTTAATTATTTATTTTATATAATTATATACATTATTCATATCCTTAGTTAATAATTACACTTTTTAGGCCTATAAAGAAATGATTTATTGGTTTCAAGGAATTTAATTATATATGTGATGATTACATTTAATAAATTAAATATCATTAAATATAATTCTATTAATTAACTATACTTTTTACTGAATACATATTTCTACTTATTATTATTATGAATACATATTCTACATTCGGGTTTTTTGTTTGAGTTTAATACAAGTCAGGTCAATTTCGAGCTTAGGTTATTTTAGGCCAATTTATTTAGGTCGGGCAATTATAGAGACTCTTATGTATGCCAAAAAAATATAATTAAATCCAATTATGTATTTTTTTTTAAATTAAACTATAAAATAGTAACAAAACCCAAAAAATAGAATGAAAATTAAACCGTAATTGTGTAGATATTGATTGCCAATTTTTGAGAAAAAAATTTGAATACAATTTGATAGCAAATAATCCATTTATTGTAATATTTCTATGTTACTAGTTAATTTTCTTATGAAATTTTATTTTTTAAATGTTAAAAAAACATACCTTTTTTTCATCTTTCGTAATTTATGTACTATTTAGAAATGAAGCAAATAATCTAGATATATGGAGTAATATTAATTTTATATAATTATATATACTATTTATATATTTATTTAACACTAAATAAAACTTTAATCGTAACATAACTCTAACATAATCGAAAAACACAAAATTTTACGTTCACGTTTTTTTGTTCTAGTTAAATACAAGTCATGTCAAATGACAATCTAAGGTAATTTTTGGGTAGATTATTTAGGACGAGTAATTATGAAGATTATTATGGATGTCAAACAACTAGAATTAAATAGTAATAAATATCCAAAAATAGAATGAATAATAAACCTTGATCCCAAACTCTAATTCCTAATCATTAACCTTAAACCTTAAATTTTAATCCTTAACCTTAATTATCATATCACTTAACCTGAATCTTATACCATTAAACCTTAATATTATACCATTTAACGTCATTATCATACCACAATAACCTTAGTCTCATACCATATGAACCTCAATCCTATACCATAACCTGAATCTCATACCAGTTAACCTGAATCTCATACCATATGAACCTAAATATCATACCAAATGCACCTGAATCTCATACCAATTAACCTCAATCTTATACCAGTTAACCTGAATTGCATACCACTTAACCTGAATCCGATACCACAACAACCTCATTATCATACCATAATAAGCTGAATCTCATACCATATGAACCTAAATATCATACCAGATGCACCTGAATCTCATACCAGTTAACCTGAATCGCATACCACTTAACCTGAATCCGATACCACAACAACCTCATTATCATACCACAATAACCTGAATCGTATACCATATGAACCTAAATATCATACCGGATGCACCTGAATCTCATACCACTTAACCAGAATCTCATACCACAGAACCTGAATCACATCCTATACCACCACCTTGATATCATACCATTGAACCTCAATCATACCAGTTAACCTGAATCGCGTACCACTTAACCTGAATCCTATACCACAATAACCTGAATCTCATACCATACCTGAATATACCACAATAACCTCAATATCATACCACAATAACCTCAATCTCATACCAGTTAACCTGAATCGCATACCACTTAACCTGAATCCGATACCACTTAACCTCAATATCATACCACAACAACCTAAATCTCATACCATAATAACCTAAATCTCATACCAGATAACCTGAATATCATACCAGTTGAACCTGAATCTCATACCAATTAACCTGAATCTCATACCACTTAACCTGAATCCTATACCACAACAACCTCATTATCATACCACAATAACCTTTGTCTCATACCAGATGAACCTCAATCCTATACCATAACCTGAATCTCATACCAGTTAACCTGAATTGCATACCACTTAACCTGAATCTCATACCACAAAAACCTAATTATCATACCACAATAACCTTAATATCATAACCTCACCTTAATCTCATACCATTTAACCTCAATCCTATACCACAACCTGAATCTCATACCATTTAACCTGAATCGCATACCACTTAACCTGAATCGGATACCACACTAACCTCGTTCTCATACCACAATAACCTTAAGCTCATACCATATGAACCTCAATCTCAAACCACATGAACCTGAAGCTCATACCACTTAACCTTAGCCTCATACCATTTAACCTGAATCTCATACCAATAAACCTTAAGATCATACCATTTAACCTCAATCCTATACCATAACCTGAATCTCATACCATTTAACCTGAATTTCATACCAGTTAACCCGAATGGCATACCACTTAACCTGAATCCTATACCGCAAAAACCTCATTATCATACCACAATAACCTTAATCGCATACCATTTAACCTGAATTTGATACCATTTAACCTGAATCTCATACCATTTAACCTGAATCGCATACCACTTAACCTGAATCCGATACCACACTAACCTAATTCTCATACCACAATAACCTTAATCTCATACCATATGAACCTCAATCTCATACCACATGAACCCGAATCTTATACCACTTAACCTTAACCTCATACCATTTCACCTAAATCTCATACCACTAAACCTTAATATCATACCAGTTAACCTAAATCCTATACCATAACCTGAATCTCATATCATTTAACCTGAATCTCATACCAGTTAACCCGAATTGCATGTCACTTAACCTGAATCATATACCAAATAAACCATATGCCACATAAACCTAAATATCATACCATATTAACCTAATTCTCATACCATCTACATTTTATATCACATGAACCTGAATCTAATACCATTTAACCTAAATCCATTGCCACCTAACCTAATTATTATACCGTTTAGCCTTAATTACATACCGCATAACCTGTAACCTGAACAACAGGTTACAATTTCATTTTCTTAATTTGTATACTCTTGTGATATTTCTAAACTTGGGTCCTTAATTGTTCAAAGATCAAAAGTTGGGGGATGAGCCATGAAAAGGGGGTATTGGTACAACCCCCGTATTTTAGAACGACCCCCTTCCCATCCTGTAGTCGCCAACAAACCCCAAGAGAAAACAAAATAAAGAAAAGAAAAAGAGGGAAAGAAAAAGAAAAAAAAAGGAGCCTCTCTAGTCGACGTCTCCAACTCTGCGATTTCTCCAAAGCTCTCGCTAGGACAAGACCTCCGTCTTTTCCATCAACGTCCAGTCATCCATTGGCTCAAGTTCGCTGCTTCTCTTCATCAAGACGCCTACATCTCAGTTCTCACTGTCTGCAAATTTTTCAGTGGTAATGG
The DNA here is from genome assembly GCA_005392925.1 of Aquilaria sinensis. Classification (NCBI taxonomy): domain Eukaryota; kingdom Viridiplantae; phylum Streptophyta; class Magnoliopsida; order Malvales; family Thymelaeaceae; genus Aquilaria; species Aquilaria sinensis. Next base: position 15,261 of record SMDT01002631.1, on the reverse strand, counting down.
CTGCTTCCGCAAAGCTTTCTTCATCAATCGTCTCGCCTATCAATCTGTCGCCCAAATCAAAAAATATTGACAGAAATAAGATTTGTTACGGTTCTCAATTCAGCGCAGGCGAGCCAATCGCGAAATTACGTGTCATCCGTCCCAATGGCTCTGTTTCTAATTCTGCTTCTCAAGGGGTTAGTCCATTTCTGATTTATTTGAATTCTTTTTTGTTCGCATCCATCTATTGATCAATAACTTTTGATACTTATGCTGTACTAGCTTCTAACTTTGGCACAATAATCCCTAACATGATACTGTACTAGCTTCTAATTTTGTCACAATAACCCCTAACTTGTTTCTAGAACTAGTTTGAGATATTTTGACAGAAGTGAATGCTTACTCATGTTTCATGCTTTAGCAATCGTCGGTGGCGATATCGTTATTGGCATACTCTTATTTTGGTCAGAACCACAGCATGCTGACGCCTTAATCAAATCGATTTGCTTGCTTGAATGATTCTTTCCATAGTGTTTCAAGTTGTTATTTGTTGTTATTCTTTCCATATGTAGTGTTTGATAGCTGTAATTCATTCATGTAAAATGGTTTTCTTTCTTTCACATAATTGTCAAAAAAAGATGAATTTTGAGGGATTGCCACCTCTAGGCAAGTCTACATGCGTGTAACTAACGTTGATACCTATATATTTTTGGGGTTATTGTAGCTTAAGTGTGTGGGTTGGGCCGTTAACCAAAATCAACCTACACTGTAATTTCAGGCTCAATCACGGGCAGTGGGAGAGGTGCATAGACAAAGAAGCAGTCTTGAATCTCTGTTTTGTTATGATAAGCCTATCCCAGAGGATTTAATTGGAAAGCCAGTTGGATTAGCTCTGGCTGAAAAAGTAACTGGAGATAATGCTCCATGCACTGAATGCCAGGCAAAAGGTGTAGTACTTTGCGCTACTTGTTCTGGTTCAGGACTATATGTGGACTCAATATTGGAGAGCCAGGGCATCATTGTTAAGGTCCGCTGCCTAGGTAAGATAATTTCACTTGTGATGGACCACAGGTGTCTTTTTGAAATTCTTTCTTATGGTAAATATTCTGTGTGAACCAATGTAAGTGTAAAAGATGCCATTTAATGTTGTATTGGTACTAGAGTTACTGGATTTGCAAAGATGCCCAGGAGTGCAGGTGTACTGACTTTGGGAATGGCCATTTTACTTGACTTTAGAAGGATGAAATTTTGTTATACTACGTACTGCAAAATGGCCCCCGATGTGGTCCAATCTTTAAAAGTCGGCAGAACCAGTAAGAGTATAACTGTATCACCCAAGTTGCAGTCTGTTTGGTGTAGATTGTCGTCTTTTCCATTTGCGAGGGGAAAGAAGATACCAGGCTTCAAAGCTGTAAATATCGAGAAGGAACTGTTTTTTGTTTCTTCTTTAACAGGAGCATTTTGAAGTTTTCTGATGGTTCCATAAGAAGTGGAACCATATAACATCAATGTTTGATGAGGAGATATATTATGATTTTGTGGCATTAGTCATTTGATTTTACCTTTTGCTGTAGAATGGGGTAATGATGTCATGATTGTTGGTGCATGTAGGCTGCGGAGGCACTGGTAACATCATGTGCTCAGAATGTGGTGGCCGTGGTCATCTTGGGCGCAACTGACTTGTGTGGTCTGCCGCTATACCTTCTTGACTTTAATATATCCTTGTATACGGTCTGTTCCAGTCTTTGAGATGAACATTGTGTGCTTGTTGTATCCATTCTAGGAATCGGTGCTTCTAAATTCATTGCTTCTGAAAATTCTTCTTCTATATGATTCAGTGTCAAGGTTGTCTATACAATGCCTATTTTGATCCATTAGATATACAAATGCTCGTAGGTATTTTGCTTAAGCCAGGATCAGGCGACTGTATGTTTCTACCTTTTGGACAGACTAAGGAAGCGTGAAAATAGATAAAGACAGGATGCAAAATAAAGGAGGCAAAATTTGCAAGCATTCCATTCCAATTTTCAACCTTCCACCAAATTGATGTACTATCTCTTCTAAAATGGATTTTAGCAAGGAAAGAAGTATTTACTTAGAGAGAATTGACCGTTTCCTGCAGTACTACAATGATGATGAACAAAGTCGTTATCTATATTGACAAGGACACATATGACTCTTCCAAATACCCTACCAAAACCATTTTTACTCCTTTCTGTCTCTCTGTTTGAGCCGGTGTCTTTCTCTTTAGGGCTATAGGATGGAGTTCTTGTTTAAGGTTAGGTTCTCTTGATGAGGCCTTCCTCTGTTTTAAGCTTGATTCCTCTGCAATTCTTGCATGCGGTCAGGGATGGTCGAGTCATACCGTAAGTTTTGTGGATTTTCTGCATAGGCTACGTAGTAAGCGGCAACACATGCTTGTTGCCATGCCATTGCTATTCGACCCTGAAACAAAACCAGTATCAAATACATCGATCAACAGGTCTCGGGATGGTTGAGATCTAAGGTTTTAGGAAAGAGTTTGCTAACTTACCAGAAAATAGCCGATGAAGAAAGTGCATATAGACACTTCTGTAGCATAGCTCTTATGTATAGCAAGTGCCCATGCTCCCGCTGTCAGGCTACATACTGAACCCACTGCTACCCCACAGAGAAAACAGAATGCGCCAGTGAGATCTGAATCAATGAGCGGTATCAATCCTATCCTTTTGAACATCTCCCAAACATCAACTGATGCCTGCACAAAACCCTTATTGTAAACCCCTACATGGACAAAGCCCCACCGGTTCCCGTACGCTATCATAGTTGAAGCAACCCCCGAGTAACAGTCAGCACATGAGAACATAAACTCATCTACATCCCCTGCAACCAAACTAATGGTTCGGGCTGAGCCACGAATTGTCCCAAGAACTGGAACAAGAGCCGACCCTATGCATACACTCCCTATCAGGTGCTTGATTGTGTCACGGAGGGCAAGTTGTGCATCCATTTCAGCCCCACTTGCAAAGTTAATGTACCTTATTCGTGAGATTGTGACATAAATCACGTTTTTGAGAACTTGCATACTCCATGCCAGGCTTAGCAGGATCAGCAGGATGAACAAGACATGTAGAACAGATACAGAAGCACTTGCACCTCCAATGGCGGTGAACAGCATAGCAGAGTAAAAAACAGAGGCTATGGTTGATAGAAAGACGAAGAGAGGTGTTTTGGCAGGAGGGAAAGCTATGGAAACTTGCAAGATCTTGGTTGCATATTGGAACCGGGGACTCACCCAGCAGGCGTAGAGAGACAATATCACCGCAGAGATAACAGCAGTTATGCCGAGTGCTAAACTTGCAGCAGAGCCTATCAGAACAAGTAGTATAGCAACTGCAGCGGTTAGAAGAGGAGCAATCCAGAACATTGCTTTCATTGTTCTCTCGGGATTTTGGCTGCAGATACATTGCAGGGAGAAAGAAAGTATCCCGGCACAGCCTGTTGAAGCAAGAACTGGAGGATACCACTTCCTGGGGTGGAAATGGTGGGTCTTGGAAGCAGAGACAAGGCCGTAGATGGTCAAGTAGATCACCAAGATGAAGACTAGGAAGAACTGTGTGTAGAATGCTATCTGAAAGAGCTGCCTGAGTAATTGACCCGCCACCGTTGCTTTGACCTGGATGCTTGGCTCTTGTTGCTTCTGCAACAATTACAAAGCAGATATCAAGATACGGCCAGTTGCAAGAAATGGAGGTTTGAAGACGAAAAGCATACGCGATTTAAAGAAATTGAATTGAGGGAGAGAGACCTTGATGGTGGTGGTTGAAGGTGGAACTGGGTGTTGATGAAGTTGCATTGGCTAGTTCTGAGTAATAATTTCCACAAACGCTATCTGGTGAGGAGGGTACCTCACCCAAGAAAGTCTTTGTGTAAGGTTTTTATTTTCTTGGACTCATAGTTTCTTGGGCGACACGATTCTACAGAGTGAAAATAGGACTTGCTCAATCCACCGACTTGAGAGAGACCGGAAAGACTTGTTCCAGCTTCAACTTCCACCTCCTTAATTTCACACGAAACTGTTTTTAGTTTTTCTTTTTCGGTACTGTTGGTTATCCGTTAATCCACCTTCACGCGTTGGATCAGCGATTAGGTTTGGGGTGACGTGTGAGGATTGATGACGTGGCAGACATCAGAAAAAGTAAGGTCCGCCGAGGTGGCGTCAATCAAAAGGCTTGGTTGGACCACATCACGCCCGTGGGGTCCACAAGAAAGGATGGAGAGATTTATTCTCGTTAGGCCGAGGCAGTTAAATCGGGTCTGGTGGTCTTCTTCACGGCGCGTGAAGTCCGTTCCTGCTTTCAGCTGGTGGTTTGGTTCAACTGCTTGAGCGAACTAAACTTTTTGCTGCTTTCGAACCTTGCGTTTTTATCACAACAACTCAAGTAGGCTAGCAACTCTAACCCTAACTCCCTCCTTCCACACCTTTTTCTTGTTGCCGAGTGGTAGGGTTCCTGTGTTTCATGTTCCACTTTTTTCTTTTTTTTTTTTTCTCTTTTTTTTTTTCACAATACAAACATGCATGGGTTCGTTAGACTGTTTCCGCAGAGAGTTTTCCCTTCAAAAAGGAGAAAAGAAAAAACAAGCATGAAATACAGTTTTACGAAAAGAAATCATAGATGCCATTTCCGTGACGCAGTTTATGTTTTTTTTTGTTCCTTTTAGTTATTAGACTTAGAGTATCAGCTTGATTAATTATATTTTATTCTTCTTTTCTTCCCCTCTACCCTACCTTTTGTTGATAGGAGATCATATTCTATTCCTAATTGTGTGATGTTTGCGTCATACTAATTTTTATAGTTCAATTAATTTGATCTAGCTTTCATCTCAAAATGACTTTCATTTTTTTTTCTTTTTCCATTTTTTTTTTTCAAAATTTGTTTATATATGATGACGCTGATAGCTAGCAAATGAGGGAGTCTTAAAAATTTCTTCGGCCATTACTTCTAGTTCTAGACAAGGGCAGTGATATATTGGATCCAATTTATGGTTTAGTTCATTTTCTTGAAAACAAAGTAAATGCAATTTTTGTATAATTTTTTTAAGCAAATCCAATTCAATTAAATTAAATGTATTTCAATTAAGCATGATCTAAGTTTTCTTTTGTTATGGGCTTACTCTCACTTTTAGAAAATAAATTTGTGGCCAACTCATTTAGATTTTCTAAATAAATTTTTGTTGTGCAAAACCTTTGGTATATATCTAGAAACTAGTTTTAATACCGGGTATTGCCTTGGGATCAAATTATGGAGAAATAATGGTTAAATTTAAAATACAAAGTATATGGATATATATGAAAAAAATAATTTAAATACTTGATATTACCATGAGAACACTTTACATGTAAAATAAATTGGTAGTAATATGTGTTTTGATAATATACACAATAGTTTAAATAAAAATACATGATTATACAATTAATAATCATGTGTTATCAAGTAAGTTTGTAAGAAATCATATTCAAAATAAATACAATATTATACTAATACTGCATATTATTTTAAATTTTATATAGTTCATAGTAGTAATAGAGCATAAAGTAGATAGGGGATTATAGAATGTCTAGATTAAGATAATTATGTGAGATATTACAAAAAAATTTTAACAATTAACAATCCTTGAGTATATTTTAGACGTTAGCATGAGGTGATACAAAATTTTATCTTTATGCACTGTTTTCAAAATTTTCGATTAGAGAGTGAGAAGAATATATACATAAGAAAAAATAAATTTACTATGATGTGTCAAGCTATGAAAATATGTACAAGAAAAATAAGAAAAATAAAAAAAAATGAGTATGAGCATTTTAAATATTAGTTCTACGAATATAGTTCTACCTCCCTAGCATCGACAAAGGACATTGACCCTGATTGCACTCCCTAAACTGTTAATTTATCTCATATTCCTATATGTTTTGAGAAACATGCAAGTTAACACACATATTTTACAACAATTTATTAAAAGTAAAAACATAGCTACATCGAGGTGTTCAAACGGTAAGTTTTCGTATAGGTTAAATCAGATATAAGACTAAGTACAATTAACCTAACTTACTCCTACCAATGGAGTTGATAAAAATAACTCTACTACGCCTATCCTACCCGAACTCAGCTACTTGAACTCGACCTTATCTGCAAAGCTTGTTAAGAGTTTAACTACTTTTACCCAAAATGTAGAAAAACAAATTTATTGTGGAATATTAGGTTACTAAACACATGCATGAGAAATATAAGAAAAATAAAAAAATAAGTATAAGTATTTTAAGTATTAGTTCTAAGAACATAATCTTGCTATTTTAGCACAACTATTGCCAAGGGACATTGAACTGACTGCCACTCTCTTGAATTGCCAATTTTGTATTGTATGCCCTCCAAGTTTTAAGAAACTAGCAAATTACTCATCATATTTTACAACAACTTATTAAGAAAAAGAATATAACTATATCAAGATGTTCAAATGGTAGGTTTTGGCATAAGATAAATAAAAAATAAGATTAAGTATAATTGATTGATCTTGGCCCCTACCAATAAAGATGATAGAATTACTCTATTGCCCCTATCTTTTTTGAACCAGGCCACTCTAACTTAACCCTACGTACAAAGCTTTGGAAAGATTACGGGTTTAACTAATTCTACTACATAATACCCCTACAAAATTAGTATATTTATTTCTAAATTTTTTTTATCTTAAAATAAAGTTATAATCTAATGTAAATTTTTCTACGTTACCTGATTTTATAAATTTTTATTTATTAATTATTTATAGACATATATATTTTTTTTAAAGTATACATAAAATATATAGAAAAAATAAAGTATATACACACATGTATGTAATGGGTACGGACTCACTTACATATTAAGTGGGTCTGGATTTAGAAATATCTTCCATGAACCTCCTTCTTCACATCTCTATCTATCAAGGAAGACTCATGACTCATGAGTAGCCTAACTCACCCCCTTAATGAACACTTAAGATTTGTACTATATTAAAAATGTTTTTTTTTGTAAAGAAAAAATGGTCACTATTTTTCAAGATGATTGTTTAAAAAAATCAAATACTCGTTACATATTTTAGGGTTATAATCGAGCCAAGCCAAGCCTGAACACCCTTAGCTCGAGTTCAGCTGAAACTTTATTATCAAAATCACAACATGATAACAATCCTATATTAGGTTAATTCCAACTATTGGACAATTTATATTTCAAAAAGTTAATAATGATAACAATTAATAGGCATGAAGAAATAAAGTGAAGTTGATTTCCAAATCTATCGCTAAGATATAAATATCTAGCTAGACATTGAGTATTAATAATAAAGTTATAAACTAGTGATATTTATAGTAAAATTAATCTAATAAAGATCATTATAAATAAAAAATATAAATAAAAATAAATTTACCTATTTACCAAAGAAAATTATTTAACCTACAAAATTTAACCTGACATTAATTTTTTTTATTAAATTTCATGTTTGACCATCTTCCTAATATAGTATTAGCCTATATTGATTAACCTTTAATATAGTGATAGCTTTTTTATTTAATTATCAATTTTAAAAAAATGTAAAGAAAAAATAGTGCAGGTAAAGGAATAAAGTTATAATTTGAAGCTAATGTAGAAAAGCTCCAATCAAGTGTCATATATTTTTGGTAAATAAACATGATTGAGTGATGAAAATAATAACAATGCCATCTAATATAAAATATATTTATAAATTTAAAATTAAAAATATAGTAACAACTAACAAAATAAATTATAAGAAAAAAATAACAGTAACCAACCACACCACAAAAAAAAATCAAAATATTGAATGAAAAAAATGGAACAAAGAACATGTCCACTATTGTCTATTAGTTTAGATTTTATTTTCAATATGTACTAATATCTATGGAAAAATTTATAATAGGAATGAGAAAAGTTTAATATGTAATAAAGGTAATAATATTAGCACACATCATAATGCATTTCATATTTTTTGTATGCGTAGTTAATTTAAAATAAAAAATATTGGCATTAGTTTGTTGCATTGATTCAACAAAAAAAGCATAATTTGAAAAATCATACAAGAATTTTAGATTGAATTTAAGTCTTTATAGTTGAATAAAAAACTAATGCATTTTGCCATTGAGAATAATAAAACTATTTTGAATAAGTATTAAAGTATTTTCTATATTTTCCTAAAATGAATTAAATGTTAATAAATGCCAATTTGATTTTATTTTAGAAACAATTAATGTTGACATTCTCATTTATTTTAGAATGTGATTCAAATTTACAATTATTTGAAAAATTTTGTTGTTTCTTTTTATGAAAATAAGTGCTAATTGATGTGATCTTTTTATTTTAGATAATGAAATGTTTCCTCATAAAAAAATTATTCTTGTTATGCAAAATATTTTGCCTATTAAATTTCTAAAATAGAGAAGTGGTATGGAGGTTTTAGAATAAATATTAAAGGTTATGATATTGTTGACAAATTTAATGTTTCCTTACTAATTGCATTACATGTACAGGATTTTGAAGAACTTTTTTTTTTTTTTGTGTGAAGGTAATGTGTGAATTTATGTAAGAAAATATGCTATGAAAATTGATTTTAAATATGTTAATGTGTAAGAGATCATAAGGAAGATAAAGGATTATTGAAAAGTTTGTTTCCAAAAGTATTAATATGGATAATTTCTATACTAAAATTATAAAATCTTGATATTTGTTAGTAAACAAAAAAATGTGTAAGAAAAATGCTTTTTATAGAGATAACATGACTATTTACATTTATGGACTTTACATAATTTTATTTATCATAAGAAACTCTAAGTTACATAGAGTAAGAGTGAAAGCAACAGCTAGAGTGGAAATTTATTGAACTTAAAAAAATGTCAAGAGCGAGAGCAACTTGAGATCGTTGTTTACATGTGTTTATATACGTATATAATCAAAATTTCTAATTCTTCTACTTTTCTCCAAGTTAGGCATAACAGTAATAAAGCATGAATTTATTAAAATGTTAAAATTTTGTAAAGCATGAGTGGCTTGAGAACCTTGTACTGTACGCATTTGTATTATATTATAAATATTTTTTTTATTTTTTTATTTTTTTTACGTACAAAAGAAGTAGCTAGCGTATCTTCTGGAAAAAGAAATGGCAAAGAAAGAAACAAAATGATGCATTTAATAGAAGCAATTAAGGCATTTAATGAAAATTACAGCTCGTAGAAAGTTGTTGTCGGGTGGCGGGCGGAAGGAGTTGCACTTGCACATGCATTTTTAATGACCGAGATCGCCCACGGTTTAAAACCCAATATAAGTGCTTTCTGAAGGAATTTGTAATTCGCGAATTAGGTACACTGAATTTGCGAATTTTCGGCGAATCCATTTCCAAAGCGGGAGTTCACAAACTGTAGCACAATTCGTGCCCCCTGTTAGGCGCTTTCATGTAACTAAGGTTAAACTTACTAAATATATGGTATAATTAAAATAATAATAATTTATGGGTTTTACATAATAAAAATGATACACTTAAAAAATGAAAAAAATTGAAAAAGTAACATATTATCAAATATAAATAAAAAATTAACATATATTATACAACATAGATTTTTTTTCCCTTGTTTTTTTTGTATCCCATCAACTCGTCTTAATATCTCTATCTTGTCTTTGCATCTTCTATGATACAGCTTCCAAGTTTATCCTTGAATATGAAAATGATGAAAAACTAATATTTTTTTAAAAGAAGATCCAACAATATAGATAGAATTTAGTTAGAATTGTAATCTAAAAGATAAAATGTAATAATTCAAATCTTTAAAAAATACAAAAAAATAATTTCATATGATTGAAATATATCACTATATAATAATATTGTGTCAATCAAAATAGATTTTCAAAATAGAAAATACATGCATACATACATATATGGAAAGAAGAAGAAGAAGAAGAATTGAAGAATAAGCTTAAATCCAAGACATTAATGACAAAAAATCATGCATAATTTCAATCTTCAAAAATATGATTTTTCTAAATAAAAAGATGAGAGATACTTACATTTGTATAGGTTTTGTAAGGTTGTGATGTATTAATATATACAGAAAAAAATTTGAAAGGAAAGATATTAATTTTCCAAAATAAGTTAAATAACATATGACTAATAAAATAAATAGAGTATCTATTTATGAAAGTTACATATTTAAAAATTGATTTTTCAAATTCAATGTATACATATAAATTTTGGAATTAATACACAATTGACTTTTCTTTTAAATATTATAATAATAAAAAAATGTAATTTTATAGCTAATGAAAAGATAAAATTTGAATGTCAGTATAAAAGATGAGAAGTGACAATGTGAGAGTAAAAATATATAAGAAAGAGTTAAGGAAAATATGTTTTCAGGTATTAAAATAATCTTACTTTAGTATATAATATTAGATAACATTGGGCCTCAACTAAATTAGGTGCAGCTGACCACATTATTGAGTTGACTAAAACTTCAGCGACAAAAAATATGGTGGCTAGAGAGGAATGACAGAGCTTGCAACCCAAAGCTCAGTCACCTCCTTAGTAATGTGGCGCAAAAAAAAATAGTGACTAAACATTTTAGTTATTATTTTAGTGTCGCTACTAAAAAAACCAACTTTTCCAACGGCTTAACTTCCAACAGTCTGACTGTTGGAGAATAACCAACGGCTTAAGCCGTTGGACAAAGAGAAAAAAAATTTCCAACGGCTTGACCGTTTGAGAAATTAAGAAATTGAAAATAAGATGTATTTTCAACGGCTTTAGCCATTGGAATTAAGTATAATGATTTTAAAGTTTTTTCCAACGGCCTAACCGTTGAAAATAAAGTTATAGAAATCAGGGTTTTGACTAAGTTTGACATTTTTGAAAACTTGAATTTTTTCCAACGGCTTAAGCCGTTGGAAAATGAAGTAACAGAAACCATGGCTTTCAGTAAGTTTGAAAATTTTGATTTAAAAGTTGTTTCCAACGGCCTAAGCCGTTGGAAAATGAAGGTAAGAAAGCTGCTGTTTAGGTAAGCTTGCAAAGTTTGAAAATGAATTATTTCCAACGGCTTAGGCCGTTGGAAAATGAAGAATAAGTTTGAAAAATCATGGGTTCCAGTAAGTTAGAAAATTTTGGGGAATTTTGATTTTTAAGTTTTTTCCAACGGCCTAAGCCGTTGGGAAAATGAAGTATGAACAAGCATCATTTTAATTAAGTTTGAAAATTGTTAGAATTTTGAATTATTTCCAACGGCCTAAGCTGTTGGAAAATAAAAATTGAAAACGCATCGTTTTACGTGGAAATTTGTAAGGGCTGGAAATTATTTCCAACGGCCTAAGCCGTTGGAAAAATTAAGTTCAAAACGCACCGTTTAAATTATTTGTTTCCAACGGCAAAGGCGCAATTAAATCCCCCCCAGCTCGCGACTTCTTCTTCCCCGTTTGCTTCTGTCTTCGCTCTCTGTGCTCTCTTCCTTCGCTCTCTCTCTCCACACGCACACACAGCACCTTCCTCAAGTCTCCCAGGGCTGGATTAACGTCGCTCAGAGGCTGATTTCTTGGATCTGGTGGTCTAACTCGTAGATCTGTAGGTAAGTGTGAAGATTTTTCGTTTTGTTCGCTTCGGGTTATTTTTTTTTTGTTTCGATTTTCATGGTTTTTTGTTTAATAACTCTAATGGGTGTAATTTTTTACTTGTTCTAGCAGATTGGAAGGAAGAAAGAACGCATTTGAATGAAGGATTTTGAGGTATTTTCGTTTATTACGTATTTTTATAATTTTTTAAATTATTTATCTGAAAAATGCTTTAAATATTTCTTATGTGATTTGAAGTGGTTCATGGTTGGATGTGAAGATTTGCTAGAACACCCATTAGAATTTTTAATTTTTACCCATTTTGGTAATTTTTTTTTATTTTCGGGTTTTTAGGGTTAATTTTACAGTTTTAGTTTAATTAATAATATTTAGCTGGGAATATGTTTATAAGGTTTTTAGTTTTGGAATTAGTAGAAACGTTGAAAGTAGTTATACTTAACTAAATTTGTTTGATTAAAATTTACCTTTAATAAAATATGTGTCAATAATAAGAATTTTAATAACAAAAAATAATAATAATAATAATAGTATTTTGAATAATAATAATAGTAATAACAGTAATAAAAATAATAATAATTATACTAAGAGTAGTAGTACAATAATAATAATAATAATAATAATAATAATAATACATAATAATAATAATAATAGTATAAACAAAATAGTAAGGGTAATATTAATAATACTATGTAAAAAATAATAATTAAAATAGTAAATTATTGTACAAAGGTTTACGAGCTAAAATAATCATGCATAATATTAATTAAAATAAAGTATTATGAAACTTAGATTACTATAATAATAATTATAATAATAATTATTTAAATAATTATGTATTGTTGGATGACAACAAAGACAATAATAATATGACTACGAATAATAATAATAATTATTATATTATCCTATAATAATAAGAAATAATAATTATTATAATCATAATAATATTAATCATAATAATAATAATATCTATTATTATTATTATTAATAAAATAATTACTATTATACTAAGAGTGGTAGTAGTAGTAATAATAATAGTAACAAATAATCATAATAAGGGCTAATTAAAATAATTATTATGAAACTTAGAATACTATAATAATAATTATAATAATAATTATTTAAATAATGATGTATTGTTCGATGACAACAAAGACAATAATAATATGACTACGAATAATAATAATATAATAATATTTATAATAATAAGAATAATATTATTATATAATAATATTAATCATAATAATAATAATATTTATTATAATTAATAAAATAATTACTATTATACTAAGAGTGGTAGTAGTAATAATAATAGTAACAATAATCATAATAATTGCTAATTAAAATAATTATTATGAAACTTAGAATACTATAATAATAATTATTATAATAATTATTTAAATAATTATGTATGGTTGGAAGAGAACAAAGACAATAATAATATTAATAATAATAATAATAATAATAATAATAATAATAATAATAATAATAAACCTAACAAGAGTAGTAATAATTATAATAATAATTATCTATACTATGGATGGAATGCCTTCTTATGCTATGTATATTTTGGAGTTATTAATATTTGGTGTTGAATTTGCTCTCGGATTTGATGTGCATAATAAGCATGACACATGAAAAACTATGTTTTCAAAATTTGAAAGATGTGGGCTTCTTGGTTGACATGCATTAGAATGCCACACTTGTTGAACTCACACACCCTAAACACTTAAGTATAAAAGTGTCTATGCCTTGCTGTTGTTGCATGGAACCTCATTAGCCTATGCTTGAAATGCAAGTAATTTGACGGTATAACAAGTGGACATACCCTCCCAGGCCTTAGCCTCATGAATAATAGAGTAAATCAAGTGAAATTGTGTATGGTCGAGCCATATAGAAGTTAACCACTATAGCTGTGTTAGAGGTACCTAGATGATCGTTTTTAGAACTATAGATGAGTAATTGAAAAAATATTAATTTTTATTGAGTGAAATAGTAATGCATGGCATTAATTATAATATGTTGGCTATTAATATATAATTTCCACTGGTAGGACTCCATGGAACAAGAACGTAGTTGGATGTATAGTAGTCGTTATTTACCTGGGCGAGTTGGGTACAAGGAGGAGTGGGAGACAGGGGTTGAGCAGTTCATAACATTTGCTTGTAGTAATCCAGGTCATATGGATGGGAACAAAATACATTGCCCATGTAGGAGATGTAAAAATTTGAGGTTTAAGGATTATGATGACGTTAGAGTGCATCTATATAAGTGTGGTTTCATGCCTTATTACACTAACTGGACAGCTCATGGGGAGCCGTTTAAGGACCCGTCTGATCAGTCATTTGATAATTGTGGTTCGTATGAGCATGCTGAGGGTAGTTCACATGTAAACCCATATGCTCGAATGATATTTGATGCAGTTGGACCAAATTCCCATCAGAATTTTACTGAAGTCCATGAACAACCTAATGAAGGTTTTAGACGGTTTTCTGATTTATTGTACTCGGCGACTACACCTCTTTGGGATGGATGTGAGACACATTCTGAGCTATCTGCTGCAGTTCGTTTGTTAAACCTTAAAGCAGAATATCATATACCAAGAGGGTGTTATGATGGTATTGCGGCCTTGATGAAAGAAACACAGCCAAGTGACAGCAAGATGCCGTCGAATTGGTATGAGACGAAGAAATTAGTTTCACAACTTGGTCTTGCGCATCTAAAAATTGATGCTTGTGTTAACGACTGCATGTTGTTTTGGAATAATGATAAAGATGCTACACACTGCAAGTTTTGTGGTGAATCTCGGTTTAAGTAGAGAAAATGTGGGACGGGGTAAAGATAGAGCAAGAAAGACCATGCACCATTTACCACTAACTCCTCGTCTTCAGCGACTATATGCTTCACTTTCAACTGCAGAGTACATGAGGTGGCACAGTGAGCATCGATCCGAGCCAAATGTTTTAAAACATCCTTTAGATGGGGAAGCATGGAAACATTTTGATTCCACATACCTGTGGTTTGCTGCAGAGCCCCGAAATGTTCGCCTTGGTGTATGTTCTGATGGTTTCGTTCCGTTTGGAAACTCTGGTAAACAATATTCATGTTGGCCGGTCATCGTTACACCGTATAATTTGCCACCGTGGATGTGTATGAAGAAACCATATATGTTTTTGACTTCATTGATACCGGGCCCTCGGAATCCACGTCAGAACATTGATGTCTATTTACAACCTCTTATTCATGAATTGAACCAGTTGTGGGAAGATGGTGTCCAAACATGGGATGTTTCACTTAAACAGAATTTTCAGCTCCGTGCTTCAGTTTTGTGGACCATCAATGACTTCCCGGCTTATGGGATGTTGTCAGGTTGGATGACTCATGGGAGGTTATCTTGTCCTATTTGCATGGAGCAAAGTAAAACCTTCCAACTTGAGCACGGGAGGAAAACTTCCTTCTTTGATTGTCATCGACAATTTCTCGAGTTAGATCACCCATATAGAAGAAATAGAGTTGGTTTTAAGAAAGGAAAAATTGAGAAATCATTGCCTCCTGAGCGTCTTCCGCCTGAAACAATATTTGAACGTATCTCAAATTTGTCATCTGTAGTTCAAAATGGAGAGGTTTTAACCATACCAGGTTATGGTAGAAC
>SMDT01002630.1:0-24144 GCA_005392925.1 Aquilaria sinensis | reverse complement strand
GAAATACGATGGAACGAGTGATCCCATCACTCACATCACTTTGTTTCTCAGAAGACTACAACCACTTACAAAAAGATGAAAATGTGTGGATCGCACTTTTTCAGGAAAGTCTTACCAAATCAGCATTACAGTGGTATCTAAGTCAAGGTCCAAAAAAACATTAAAACATGGAATGACCTCACTCAAGGCTTTCATTGGAAATTATAAACATGTTATGGACTTGGCTCCGGATCGCCAAACTCTCCAAAACCTGGAGAAGAAAAAGCAGGAAACTTTTAAGGAATATGCCCAACGGTGGAGGGACTTAGCTGCACAAGTTCAGCCACCCATGACAGAAAGAGAAATGGTTACTTTGTTTGTCCAAACACTAAAATACCCATATTATGACAAACTCATTGGCAATTCAACAACCAATTTTTTAGGCATTAGTCATGTCTGGAGAAAGGATTTGAGCATGGGATCAGGACCGGAAAGATCACCGAATCCTTTAGTGATCCTATGAAAAGAGGAGGACCATCCAGAAGAAAAGATGAAGAAATACAACAAATCGGACGAGGAAGAGGGATTCCCCTCGTAGGTACCGTGGCCACCGGACCTCGCCTATCCTATTCTGCCAATAGGCCCAATTATTATCCTACCAATAAGCCCAATGATTATCCTCCTAATAGGCCCAACAATTATCCTCTCAACAGGCCTAATCAGTTACAGCCACCTATTCCGACTCCTCCAGTGCCTGCACCAAACCAGGAGAAGTTTTTGCACCAATTTCCTATGACTTTGCATCTGAGTTATATCCAAAACTCATTGAAAGTGCAACTGGTTTTTTCGTGCGTCAATTCCTATCAAGTCCATTAGGACTCCCCATATACCATACTGGTATGACCCCAACAAAGGTTTTTGCCCATATCATGATGGCTTTCCAGGCCATGGTACCCCCCTCGGCAAACTGTGCAGTAGCATTGAAACGGTATTGAGTCCAACAATTAATTGAGTCAAAGAGGTTGGACTTTTCCCTCCGACGAACCAAACATCACTCACAATCCATTGCCGCCTCATCAAGCAAAACCAGTCAATATGATAGAAAGAGCACCGTTGTGGACTGATGAAGAAGTCAGTCAATGACATCATAATCATAGTCTCTTTGCTAAAGAAGGCATTCTGCTATCATCTATATCAATGGTAGCAAAGACCAATTGACCTTCTCTTCCAAGTTGGTATGACCCAAATGCCAAATGTAACTGAAAATTGTGTGGCACTGAAACTCAAAGTCCAGTAGTTGGCCGAATTCAAGTTGCTAGGCCTGATGTGATTGGTAATTGAAAGTGAAGATTTTGAGCTGGAATTACATTGACTTTGGAAGGCCTCCAAGTCAGATCTGACCTAACAGTTCGCACACACTTTTGAATGACAGGGAATCCTTTGAATAAACTTGAATATTTCAGAGCTTGCCAAAGTAATTTAATAGTAAAAATCTCCTAGATTTAGTCCAGAATCTAGGGTGTAGTCTTTGTTAGATGGACACCTAGTATTCTTTTTTTCTAGTACAACAAAAAGATGTAATGCGTACATTATACTACTTTCCATTTTTACACTCTTTGCCATTATACTATCCATTATTGCCATCACACTTTACTTTTTGATAACCGGTAATTCTTTTTGTTCTCCAACAAAAAGATGTAATGTGTACATTCCACCACTTTTTACCAAAAATTCCATTTTTACCTCTATCTCTCAATCTTTGCCATTACACTATCTATTATTGCCATCATACTTTACTTTCTAAATGATACTACTCGTGGGTGAAAATAAAAAGTTAATGGAAATTTGATAGTAGTGATCTTGAAAGTGCTACCAAATCTAGTAAGAAGGATTTCAAATGTTGCACCTCAACCCTAAAAAAGAATTCACAGTGGTTATCGACATCCTTGTAAGAAGTCTGGGGTTAGCTTCCAAAGAAGGTAGCTCTCATATTAAATGGCTTCAATGGCCTCCCAATTCTCACGAATGCTCAACACAAGAAAAGGTTCTCGGTTCTCCGCAACACAAACTCCAAAAAGGAAAGAAGTTCATCCCTTCCATAAAAAAAAAAAAGCAACAAGGGAAAATTCAAAACAAAAAGAGACTGAGAGCAAGCACGAGCATGCAAGGCCACTTGAGTCATCTCACTTCAAGAGAGTTATCAAGTATGCCATCATCATAGCTCACACAAAAAAAAAAACCAAAAAAGACTAACAAGAAAAACAAAAAAAAAAGAAACAAAACAAAAAGAAAACTCAAGATAAAGCTAAAGAAAGAAAAGATAGAAAAAGTGAGCTATGGATTCTAGACTGAAAACCTGCAAAGGCGGTTTAGAAAACAAAAGTAACCCTCAAACCAAGTGTACATAAAGACCACGATAGTTGGGGGGCAACAGATGAGGTTTAACTTTCTGGAAAGAGTGGCAAGTTTGAGGTCATCACTATTGAGTTTTTCACCATAATCAAATTTGCTCGCGAGTAGTATTAAAAGACCCTTCTTTCAAACCACTTAAACTTAACTTTCCTTAGACTTATCATCCTTATTCAGCTAAAAGACTATCATTGTGAAACATGTTTCTACCTTATTTAATACTGCTCACGAGTAGTATTAAAAGACCATTCTTTCACACCACTTAAATTTAACTTTCCTCAGACCTAACATCCTCATTCAGTCAAAAGACTATCATTGTGAAACATGTTTCTACCTTATTTAATACTGCTCACGAGTAGTATTAAAATACTCTTCTTTCACGCCACTCAAACTTAACTTTCCTCAGACCTAAAAATTTACCTCTTGATATTATCCTCATTCAGCTAAAAGACTATCATTATGAATTACGTTTCTACCTTATTGCCTTGCACAGTTTATGTCTTAAAGTTGGAAAGGGAAAGAATGACAGGATATTTTAAATTAAAAACAAAGATCGTAAATTACTTGGTCAAGTTTTGCAAATTGATGAAAAGTTTTTCTTTAAGGCCAAACCATTATTCATTAATGTGTGTAGACTTAAAAGTGAGGAGATAACTTGAGACTTTCTTTAAGAGGATGTGGTTCTTGTAAGAGAAATTCACGATCAAGTGCCATCACAAAGGTCTAGAAATGCTCGACCTTCTGTTAAATCTAAGGCGAGGTGATACTTCTTATCCACATAAATATCATATTCAGAGGGCAAAGTGGTCTCTATGAAGCGTAAGAGGAGTATTGCCAACAAAGAAGTTCAATAGACAAAGGGGGCAAGTCTTATGGATCAGAACCTGAGTTTAAGAAAGAGCAATCACTCAGATTATAGCCTTCGATAGTATGAAATCCATGACAAGGGATGAGTATTTGAAGAGATATAAAGTACGAGGCGAGCGAACATTAAAGAAATTGAGGCCAAAATTCAAGAGCAAATCAAGGAAAGAAGATTTTTGAAAAGAGTTAGGCTTTTGAGACAATGGACAATAGCTGGAAAGCGAGACAATGGACAACAGCTGGAAAGCGAGACAATGGACAACAGCTGGAAAGCATAAAGAGATTCAATGATAGAAGGCAATTATAAAGAGGATCCAATAAAGCAAAGATATAAAGAACTATATCCATAAAAAAAAATATAAAAGAATACAATCAGTTATGCATGCATTACATTCATGCATTTTACATCATGCATACATAGCTTTTACATAACAGGGATCAAATGGGAAGCACATCCAAGGCACAGCTACAGCAGTATAAGCTGAGATCTCAATGACATCAGCTCTTATCAATCTGCTGCCGGATGCACAGCTGATATGTTAGAGCCAGCCCCATCAGCAATTCAAGGATAAAGTAGACAATATTGTCAAAAGCCTAGTAATCGATTCAATAATCGAGGCTACACCTGGATGGATAGAATTGACGCCAGCTTAGCAGTATCCAAGATAAGAGATAACCACGGTTAAAGATAAGCGCGGATATCAAGAAATATTGTCTTTGAAAATTTGTCAAAAGCGGACAACGGATCCAATAATCAAGGACTGGATCAATGTCATGCCTGATGGGGTATCAAAGATAAGAAATATCTATGATATCAAAATAAAGTAGGATCCACTTTTCCGGTTAAGCGGCGGATACGGTACTCCGTGACTCTCAAGTCGGTTCTCTCAGTTGCCCATAATAACTGATCCTTTCCTCCCTTCTTTCTTTTACTTCCTCCTAGAAAATGGATCCTACTTTTTCTGCCTTGCGAAAGTATTTTCCTTCTCTCCCAATGAACATCCTCAAAAAGATCTACCGAGTTCGCTGTGAACGATTAAGAGTTCTGATGCACAAAGGAATACCTGAAGATGTACGGTGGTTAATCGAAGCCAAGGTTCATCTGGCAGGTGAAATCCTAGAGTCATTTGCATCTTACATGCCTGGTGTAGGCAAAAGCTCTTATGCCAGAAAAAGAAGAGCGAAAAGATTACAAGTCTGCCATAAATGTGGTAGGTGGACTTGTAAGACTAGGTGTCGTTCTTTAGGAATGATCTCCAATAATCGAGAAGATAAAATACGGTTCATCAAGAATGGCTTGAGTAAGGACTCATTGGATGATATCCAAGTGACTCTTGAGACGCATTCTTGTGGATCTGTGCAACGTGAAATTCTTGGTTTATGGAGTATTTTTCATGAAGAACGAAACCGTTACAGTCCCGGGAATCTGACTTTAAACGACCCTGTTTGCCGGCTTGTAAGAAAGCTGGATGGGAAGCAGATCCTCGACTCATAGAAGCCGTTAATGCCGTTACTGGACGTAAAACCAGTGGAAGATGTGAGCCACAGTCACAATTACTGTACATAAGTTTGTTATATTTGGAAAAATTTGCATTTCCTTTTGACAGATGTACATGCTCCCCTAAGTGTAATCGATACGTTATCTCTTTTCATCACTATAAATGCGGGTTCTTCCTTCTGATTAAGCAGCAGATAAGATACCCCGTGATTTCTAAAGTCGGTTATTCCAGTTTCCTACAATAACTGATTCCTTTCCCTCTTCTCTCAAATTCCTCTCTCATCAATGGATTCTACTCTTTCTGCACTGCGAAAATATTTTCCTTCCCTCCCACTAAAAGTTCTTAAAAAGATCTACCATGCTAGATGTGAAAGAATCAGAGTTTTTATACGCAAGGGTCTTCCTGACAACGTCCAGTGGATAATTGAAGCTAAGGTCCGTTCGGCTGGTGAAGTTCCAGATACATTTAAGCCTCGTATGCCCGGCCTAGGTAAGAGTGCTTATGCCAAAAAGCGAAGAGCAAAGAGGCTAGATATCTGTTATAAATGCGGACGATGGAATTGTAATACTAAATGCCGCTCTTTAGGGTACATCTCCAAAAATCGTGAAGATAAAAGAAAATTCATTAAGAATGGCCTGCGTAAGGAATCTCTGGAGGATATTCGAGGGACTCTTGAAACACATTCATGTGGATCCATACAACGCGAACTTCTTGGTTTATGGAGCATTTTTCATGAAGAACGAGAACGATACAGTCCCGGGAATCTGACTTTAAACGACCCTGTTTGCCAGCTTGTAAGAAAACTGGATGGGAAGCAAATCCTCGACTCATAGAAGGCATTAATGCCGTTACTGGACGTAAAACCAGTGGAAGATGTGAGCCACAGTCACAATTACTGTACATACAATTTGTCAAATTTGAAAAATTTACATTTTCTTTTGACAATAATGTACTTGCTTCTGTAAGCGTAATAAACACGTTATCCTTTCATCGCTATAAATGTGTGTTTTCTTTCCGGTTAAGCAGCGGATACGGTACTCCGTGACTCTCAAAGTCGGTTATTTCAGTTTCCTACAATAACTAATTTCTTTCCCTCTTCTCTCAAATTCTTCTCTCATCAATGGATTCTACTCTTTCTGCCCTGCGAAAGTATTTTCCTTCCCTCCCAATAAATGTTCTTAAAAAGATCTACCATGCTAGATGTGAAAGAATCAGAGTTTTTATACACAAAGGCATTCCTGACAATGTGCAGTGGATAATTGAAGCTAAGGTCCGTTCGGCTGGTGAAGTTGCAGATGCATTTATGTCTCGTATGCCCGGCTTAGGTAAAAGCGCTTATGCCAAAAAGCGAAGAGCAAAGAGGCTAGGCGTCTGTCATAAATGTGGACGATGGAATTGCAATACTAAATGTCGCTCTTTAGGGATGATCTCCAAAAATCGTGAAGATAAAAGAAAATTCATTAAGAATGGCCTGCGTAAGGAATCTCTGGAAGATATCCGAGGGACTCTTGAAACGCATTCTTGTGGAATAGTGCAAGGTGAAATTGTCGATTTATGGAGGACTTACCATAAAGAACGAGACCGTTACAGTCTTGGGAATCTGACTTTAAACGACCCTGTTTGCCAGTTTGTAAGAAAACTGGATGGGAAGCAAATCCCCGACTCATAGAAGGCATTGAAGCCGTTACTGGACGTAAAACCAGTGGAAGATGTGAGCCACAGTCACAATTACTGTACATATAAGCTGTCATTTGTCTTTTCTTTTGACAATAATGTACTTACTTCTGTAAGTGTAATAAACGCATTATCCTTTCATCACTATAAATGCGTGTTCTTCCTTCTGGATACGGTACTCCATAACTCCCAAAGTCAGTTATTTCCGTTTCCTACAATCACTAATTTCTTTCTTTTTCTCTTAAATGCCTCCTTCATCAATGGAGTCTTCTCTTTCCGCCCTACGAAAGTATTTTCCTTCCTTCCCAATAAATGTTCTTAAAAAGATTTATCAAGCTAGATGTGAACGATTCAGAGTATTTATGCACAAAGGCATTCCTGATAATGTGCGATGGCTAATCGAAGCTAAGGTTCGTTCGGCTGGTGAAGTTCCAGATGCGTTCTTTCCCCGTATGCCCGGCTTTGGTAAAAGCGCTTATGCCAAAAAGAGAAGAGCCAAGAGGCTAGGCGTCTGTCATAATTGTGGATGGTGGATTTGCGGCAATAAATGTCGTTCTCCAGGAGTGATCACCAGAAATCGTAATGATAGAATAAGATTCATCAAGAATGGCTTGCGTAAGGAATCTCTGGAAGATATCCGAGAGGTTCTTGAAGCGCATTCTTGCGGAATAGTGCAATTTGAGGTTGTTGGATTATGGATAATTCTCCAAAAAGAACGAGAACGTTACAGTCTTGGGAATCTGACCCTAAACGACCCTGTTTGCCAGTTTGTGAAAAAGCTAGATGAGATGCAAATCACCGATTCATAGAAAGCATTGAAGCCGTTACTGGACGCAAAGCCAGTAGAAGACGGAACAAGGTCACGATTACTGTACGTGCTAGCTGTCGCTTTTGAAATTTTCCTCCCCTTTTGGTAATAATGTATCCACTCCTGACATGAACCAAAGTCACGATTACTGTACGTGCTAGCTGTCGCTTTTGAAATTTTCCTCCTCTTTCAGCGATAATGTATCCACTCCTGACATAAGCCATAGTCACGATACTGTACATGCTAGCTGACGCTTTTGAAATTTTCCTCCCATAATGTACCCACTCCTGACATGAGCTATAATTATGACTACTGTATATACCTGCCACTTTTGAAATTTTCCTTCTCATCCGACAATCATGTACCTACTCCTGACATAAGCTACAGTCGCGACTACTGTGCATGCTAGTTGCTTTTGAAATTTTCCTCATCTTTTTTACAATAATGTACCCATTCTTGACCAGAGTCATGGTCGCAGCTACTGTATAGCTGGCAATAATGTCTCCATTCTTGGAAATAAAGCTATTGCTTTACCTCTATAAATATATCCTCTTTCTCACAAATGTAAGGATAGGAATGGAGAAAACTTCAACTCGTAAATCCCGAACTATTTGTGTATTTTCTGGAGCTTTTCCTGGAAAAGATGAAGAGTACTTAAAGGCAGCCAACCATTTGGGTAGTGTATTAGCTGAGCGAAAAATACACTTAGTTTATGGAGGAGGTAGTGTCGGATTAATGGGAGGTGTAGCATCAGCAGCATCTCTAGGAGGAAGCCAAGTTCTAGGCATCATCCCTGGACCTCTGAAATTTGTTTCTGGGGGCACGATTGGAGAAGAATTAGTGGTTAAAAATTTGCAAGAGCGTGTGTTACAAATGCTTCTTAATGCTGATGCTTTTATCGCTCTACCAGGTGGTTTTGGTACATTGGGAGAAGTCTTCCAAATTGCTTCCATGGCCCAACTTAATTTGCACAAGAAACCTATTGGGCTTTTGAATGTTAACGATCTCTTTACAGGTCTAATATCTTTTGTGGATTATGCAGTGCAGAAGAATTTTATATCAAGAGTAGCATGACGAATCCTAATATCTGCAAAAACTGCTGAAGAATTACTTGATAAAATGCAAGCTTTTGTTCCTGAACCAGATCCAGCAATGATTCAGATAGACTGGACGCGACAGTCTTTCCCGAACAGTTCGATCCCATAATAGTCCTCTACTAACCCTGTTGAAATATTGTGGAAGAAGAAGCGATCCGATCCGTTTTGCTTGTCCTTTACTTTTATTATCAGCATTTTCTTTTGTGTTTTAGTTTTTCTTTTCAGGGAATTTCTTTCTTTTATCTTATAAGATAGTCTCGTCCATGCTGATATTAAAACCATAGGACAATGCCTTTAGGTTGGAATGGCTGAGCAAAGAGTAATTTTTATTGCTCTTGAGACGCATCCTATTAGGTCTACTAGGCATAACATTTTGGGGTAGTTAAGCTTCAACCTTATTTGGATGACATATCTCTCAAGCGAATCTATATTTACTGAAGAAAATATTAGATGAACCCTGGATATTGATTCCAAACATCCGTTCCCTTTACATAATTTGTTAGCGATATTGTCATCATCAAGATTCACTCATTTTATCGAAGTCTAAAGTTTCAAATTTTTACACTCGCCTATTATGAAAATTCACACTTTCGAAGAAAATTATTCCAATTTCAATTGCTTTCATATAAATTTCGCAGAGGTCCTAAGGACTGCTCCTTAGCCTCAAAATCAATCAATTTTCATTCAACGATAGGACTGCTCCTATCTCCGAGGTTCTAAGGAAGGAACCTTTGCCTCAAAATCAATTTTCATGATAGGAGGTTTTAAATCAACGCCTCGAAAGGAATCAATTTCATATCGTCGGGGTTCAAGGATGGATCCTTAACCTCATTCAATCAATTTTCCTTCAACGGTAGGACTGCTCCTATCGCCGGGGTTTTAAGGATGGAACCTTTGCCTCGAAATCAATATATTTTCATTCATCGGGGTTGTAAGGATGGAACCTTTGCCTCGAAATCAATCAATTTTCATTCATCGGGGTTGTAAGGATGGAACCTTTGCCTCGAAATCAATCAATTTTCATTCATCGGGGTTGTAAGGATGGAACCTTTGCCTCGAAATCAATCAATTTTCATTCATCGGGGTTGTAAGGATGGAACCTTTGCCTCGAAATCAATCAATTTTCATTCATCGGGGTTGTAAGGATGGAACCTTTGCCTCGAAATCAATCAATTTTCATTCATCGGGGTTGTAAGGATGGAACCTTTGCCTCGAAATCAATCAATTTTCATTCATCGGGGTTGTAAGGATGGAACCTTTGCCTCGAAATCAATCTATTTTCATTCATCGGGGTTGTAAGGATGGAACCTTTGCCTCGAAATCAATCAATTTTCATCAGTTCTTATCGGGGTTTTAAGGATGGAACCTTTGCCTCGAAATCAATCAATCAATTTTCGAGGTTTTAAGGATGGAACCTTTGCCTCGAAATCAATCAATTTTCAGGTTCAACGAGGTTCCTTAAGGATGGAAACCTTTGCCTCGAAATCAATCAATCAATCATCAGGGTTTTAAGGATGGAACCTTTGCCTCGAGATCCAATCAATATCATCGGGGTTTTAAGGATGGAACCTTTGCCTCGAAATCAATCAATTTTCAAACGGTAGGACTGCTCCTATCGTCGGTTTTAAGGATGGAACCTTTGCCTCGAAATCAATCAATTTTCATTCAACGGTCCGAATGGTTTTATCGGATGGATGGAACCTTTGCCTCGAAATCAATCAATCAATCCGAGGTTTTAAGGATGGAACCTTTGCCTCGAGATCAATCAATCAATCCGAGGTTTTAAGGATGGAACCTTTGCCTCGAAAATCAATCAATTTTCCATCGCCGGTTTTAAGGATAGGAACCTTTTCCTATCGATGGTTTTAAGGATGGAACCTTTGCCTCGAAACAATCAATCAATTTGTTTTAAGGATGGAACCTTTGCCTCGAAAATCAATCAATCCGGGTTTTAAGGATGGAACCTTTGCCTCGAAATCAATCAATCAATCAATCCGAGGTTTTAAGGATGGAACCTTTGCCTCGAGATCAATCATTTCAATCGTCGAGGTTTTAAGGATGGAACCTTTGCCTCGAAATCAATCAATCAATTCGATTTTAAGGATCCGTTTTCAGGGGTTTTAAGGATGGAACTTTTGCCTCGAAAATAATCAATCATTCATCGAGGTTTTAAGGATGGAACCTTTGCCTCGAGATCAATCAATCAATCCGAGGTTTTAAGGATGGAACCTTTGCCTCGAGATCAATCAATCAATCCGAGGTTTTAAGGATGAAACCTTTGCCTCGACATCAATCAATCAATCCGAGGTTTTAAGGATGGAACCTTTGCCTCGAAATTAATCAATTTTCATACATCGGGGTTTTAAGGATGGAACCTTTGCCTCGAAATCAATCAATTTTCATACATCGGGGTTTTAAGGATGAAACCTTTGCCTCGAAACTAATCAATTTTCATCGGGGTTTTAAGGATGGAACCTTTGCCTCGAAATCAATCAATCAATTAGTCCATCTTACAACGATAGGAGCTTTCCTATCGTTGAGGTTCTAAGGACCTTTCCTTAAACCTCAAACAATCAATCAATTAGTCCATCTTACAACGATAGGAGCTTTCCTATCGTTGAGGTTCTAAGGACCTTTCCTTAAACCTCAAACAATCAATCAATTAGTCCATCTTACAACGATAGGAGCTTTCCTATCGTTGAGGTTCTAAGGACCTTTCCTTAAACCTCAAACAATCAATCAATTAGTCCATCTTACAACGATAGGAGCTTTCCTATCGTTGAGGTTCTAAGGACCTTTCCTTAAACCTCAAACAATCAATCAATCAATTTTTCTTACAACGATAAGAGAGTTCCTATCGTTAGAGGTTCTAAGGAGGGCCCTTAACCTCAAACTTTCAATCATAGGAGAGTTCCTATCGTTGAGGTTCTAAGGATAGGAGCTTTCCTTAACCTCACTTCAATCAATTTTACTTTCAACCGATAGGAAAGTTCCTATCGTCGAGTATCAAATTTTCTCTTCAACGATAGAAGAGTTCCTATCACAGAGTTTTTCTAAAAGAATATTCCATAACCTCAGAATTTAGGCGGTGAGAAGGTTCTCAATGCCTAGCTGAGTCGGACGAAATTTGATAACTACTTTGCATACATCATGTCCCATGAAGCATGCAAAGGGGGGCAGCTGTTGACACCCAATTTCGTCCGACCTTCATAAAAAAAATTAATTCATAATTAAAAAAATTAGTTAAAAATAATTAAATTAAAAAATTAATATTATATATTTATTGATAAAAATTAATTTAGGGAGGGACATTTTTGTTTTATAAGTTTAGTCAAAATATAATAATATATATATCTGTTTGTGTGTGTTTAAAAAATATTATTATTAATTAATTAAAAAAATTAATTAGTTAAAAATCAAAAACAAATCAAAAATTTTCAAAATATATATGTAACAAAAAATATATATATATAAGTAAAATAAATAAATAATAATAAAAAATTAAAAATATCTTCCTTCTCGATCCTTCTGAGGGGGATTATTAAACGGGGGCACTCGGCCTCTCTCAGGGAAGCAGACAATCACTCTCGGACTCTTCTCGGCAGCTCTGATCTCTCTCGTCTCCCGGGGAGGATCTCCCTTTCTCTCTTCTCTCTTCCAGACTTTCTCTCTCTCTCTCCCTCTCGCAACAGCCAGCTCTCTTCTTCTTCTCCTCCTTCTTTCTGCCATAACCACCGTCTTCTCTCCCTAAAACGAAACTCTCTTCTTTCTCTCCCTTCCCTTCTCTATCTCACGACTCTCATCTCTCTCGCCTGGGGGACATCTCTCTCTTTGGTCGCCTTCCACGAATCACGCTCCAAACGCCCAGCTGTTCCTCGTCCCCCCCCCCGCCCCCCCTGCCATCGCTTCTTCCGCCGTCTCGAGTGCCCGCCGTGCTCCCCCTGCTTCGTGCTCCATCGTCCCGCGCCTGCGCTCCAGGCTCTCTCGTGCCTCGCCTCCCCTGCTAGATCGCCCCCGTGCTGCTGCTCTCTCTCCCCCGCGTCGCTCACCCGTTCGCCCGGCCAGCCGTCGCATCCAGCTCCTGACGCTGCGCCCGCCAAGCTCCTCCAGTTTCCGGCCTAGCCCTCCGGCTGTTGCTCTCCCTCCGCCGCGCAATCGCCACCCCCTTCCCAGCTGCATCGCCATCCCATCGCTGCAGCGCCACCGTCGCGAGAAGAGGAAGAAGTAAAAACGCTGGCAGACGCGTTTTTGCGTTTTGACTAAGTCAAAGTTGCTTTTTTTTTTGGGTAAAATTCTGTTTTGACCTTAGTTTTCTTTATTTTATCCATTCAAGTCACTAACTTTGTTTTATTCGCAGATTAAGCATTGACAACAGTTTTCTTTTGTTCCTTTCTTATTTGTTTGTTTTGCTCACTCTACCTTTACGTGAACCATATGTTATTGCAGGAATCTAATTACATAAATCTAGCATTAAAATAAATTTTTATTATAAGTAATAAAAAAATTTTATTTTATTTTAATTTTGAGTTGGATTTTTCTTTACGTTATATTATTAAAAAAAAATTATATGTGCTCTGAACTTATACATATTTTCTTCGTTATAAAAAAATAATAATTTATTAAAATTTTTTATCTCTTATTAAACTTTAAATTTTTTATCAATAAAAATTTTATCTAAAGAATTGCTCTAAATTTTAGAAATTATGGATCAAATTATTTTAGTTAACCGTAGACTTTAAAATATTGATGCTACAAAAATTCAATAATTAAATTAAATTTTATTAATTTCCATATCCGGATGATCCGGTAGGATCTACGGTTTGGAAAGTATCAACATTTTTTTTAAATTAAATAAAAAGATAAAAATCCATATTTTTACGATATGGATTAAAATTTTGTCAAATTTCGTGTCCAAATGACTCGGCAGAGTCCATGGTTCGGAATCAAATTTTCCGTGTCCAAATGACTCGGCAGAGTCCATGGTTCGGAAGTATAAAATTCTATACAAATTAACTTAAAAATCCACATTTTAACTAATTCAGTTAAAATTTCTAAATTAACTGAAAATTATTTAAAAGCGAAGTAAAACAAAATTAAAATCAACTAAGGTGCCAATTTTGGGCGCTATAACAATATTGTTTTAGCGTAACCGTACTCCCGATCCCCGAACTCTCGCAGACCAATTTTAAGGTGACCAATCGACCTAACAACGATGGCTGAAAACCTATTGTTGGCGACTCCACTGCACATGAAAACCTTTGCCTTGAAAAAGCTCCACTGCACATTGTCGGGAAGAACCTTTGCCTCGAAAACAATCAATTATCAATCCGAGGTTTTAAGGATGGAACCTTTGCCTCGAAAATAATCAATTTTCATCAATCTTTTAAGGATGGAACCTTTGCCTCGAAAACAATCAATTTTCATTGGGGTTTTAAGGATGGAACCTTTTGCCTCGAAAACAATCAATTTTCATTCATCGAGGTTTTAAGGATGGAACCTTTGCCTCGAGATCAATCGATCAATTTTAAGGATGGAACCTTTGCCTCGAAAACAATCAATTTTCATCAATCAATCCGGGGTTTTAAGGATGGAACCTTTGCCTCGAAATCAATCAATTTTCAATCGTCGGGGGTTTTAAGGATGGAACCTTTGCCTCGAAAACAATCAATTTTCATTTACAACGATAGGACTTTTCCTATCGTTGAGGTTTTAAGGATGGAACCTTTGCCTCGAAAACAATCAATTATTCATCAATCCGAGGTTTTAAGGATGGAACCTTTGCCTAGAACAATCATCGTTAGGACTGGTTTTAAGGATGGAACCTTTGCCTCGACCAATCAATCAATCATTCAGTCCATTTTTAAGGATGGAACCTTTGCCTCGAAGAGGTCGCAAATCAATTAATCAATCCGGGGTTTTAAGGATGGAACCTTTGCCTCGAAATCAATCAATCAATCATTCAGTCGAGGTTTTAAGGATGGAACCTTTCCCTCGAAAGAGGTTCAATTTTCCTTAAACCTCAAACAAATTTTAAGGATGGAACCTTCTTACCTCGATAGAATCTTTCAATCAATCCGAGGTTTAAGGATGGAACCTTTACACCTCAAAAAAAAATCAATCATTCAGTCCATTTCAACGATAGAACCTCGACATCAATCAATCAATCCGAGGTTTTAAGGATGGAACCTTTGCCTCGAGATCAATCAATCATTCAGTCCATCTTACAACGATAGAACCTTTCCTATCGTTAGAGGTTCTAAGGACCTTTCCTTAAACCTCAAACAAACAATCAATCATTCAGTCCATCTTACAACGATAGAACCTTTCCTATCGTTAGAGGTTCTAAGGACCTTTCCTTAAACCTCAAACAAACAATCAATCATTCATCGTCCATTTCTTACAAATCGATCCGACCTTTCCTATCGTTAGAGGTTCTAAGGACCTTTCCTTAAACCTCAAACAAACAATCAATCATTCAGTCCATCTTACAACGATAGAACCTTTCCTATCGTTAGAGGTTCTAAGGACCTTTCCTTAAACCTCAAACAATCAATCAATTAGTCCATCTTACAACGATAGGAGCTTTCCTATCGTTGAGGTTCTAAGGACCTTTCCTTAAACCTCAAACAATCAATCAATTAGTCCATCTTACAACGATAGGAGCTTTCCTATCGTTGAGGTTCTAAGGACCTTTCCTTAAACCTCAAACAATCAATCAATTAGTCCATCTTACAACGATAGGAGCTTTCCTATCGTTGAGGTTCTAAGGACCTTTCCTTAAACCTCAAACAATCAATCAATTAGTCCATCTTACAACGATAGGAGCTTTCCTATCGTTGAGGTTCTAAGGACCTTTCCTTAAACCTCAAACAATCAATCAATTAGTCCATCTTACAACGATAGGAGCTTTCCTATCGTTGAGGTTCTAAGGACCTTTCCTTAAACCTCAAACAATCAATCAATTAGTCCATCTTACAACGATAGAGCTTTCCTATCGTTGAGGTTCTAAGGACCTTTCCTTAAACCTCAAACAAACAATCAATCAATCAGTCCATCTTACAACGATAGAACCTTTCCTATCGTTAGAGGTTCTAAGGACCTTTCCTTAAACCTCAAACAAACAATCAATCATTCAGTCCATCTTACAACGATAGCTTTCCTATCGTTGAGGTTCTAAGGACCTTTCCTTAAACCTCAAACAATCAATCAATCAGTCCATCTTACAACGATAGGAGCTTTCCTATCGTTGAGGTTCTAAGGACCTTTCCTTAAACCTCAAACAAACAATCAATCAATCAGTCCATCTTACAACGATAGGAGCTTTCCTATCGTAGAGGTTCTAAGGACCTTTCCTTAAACCTCAAACAATCAATCAATCAATCCATCTTACAACGATAGGAAGGTTCCTATCGTAGAGGTTCTAAGGACCCTTCCTTAAACCTCAAAATTTTTCAACGATAGGAATGTTCAAAGGTCAATTTCTTTTCGACGGTAGGAAGGTTCCTATCGTAGAGGTTCTAAGGTAGGGCCCTTAACCTCAATCAATCAATCAATTTTTATTTAACGATAGGAGCTTTCCTGTCGAAGAGGTTCTAAGGAAAGTTCCTTAACCTCAAAAAGCGAGGAAGAAAAAGTTTTCTTTTCAGAATTTAGGCTGCGAGAAGATTCTCAATACTTAGCTAAGCCGGACGAAATTTGGTAATGGCTTTGCATACATCATGTCCCATGAAGTATGCAAAAGGGGGCAGCTGTTGACACCCAATTTCGTCCGATTGTCATTAAAAAAATATATAATATTAATTAATTAAAAAAAATTAATCAAATAAATTAAAAAATAATATTATATATTGATAACAGTTAGTTTAGGAGAGGGCATTCTTATTTTTATAAGTTAAAAGAAAAATAAAATAAAAATAAAAATAAAAATAAAAATAAATAAAATATAATAATATATCAAAATTAAAATTTATTAATTAATTAAAATAATAATAATAATAATAATAATAATAGATAATCTCATCTCCAGAGACTTCGAGGCTCTCTGGAGCCTTCTCCATTCTTCTTTTCTTTTTTATTAAGCTCGACCTCCCTCATCTCAATAAGAGAGGCTCGAGTTCTCTCTCTTCTGGGGCCATCTCTCTCTTTCCTCACTCGGCTCTCTCTCTCCCTCACGCCATACAGAGCTCTCTCCTTTTGCTAAAAAAAAAAAAAAAGATCAAACTTCTCTTCCTCCAGGACTCTTTCCCTTTCGCCTAATCAGCTCTCTTTTCCTTCTCCCTTTCTGTTCCTCGCCAACCTCGCACTCGTTGTCGCCATCTTCCTTTCTCTGCCCTCCCTGTTTCATGTCTCCTCCTGCACCGCCAGCCGACGCCGCCGACCTCGCAGCCGCCCGTCTCCTCCCCGTCTGCCTCCTGCACCGCGCCTGGCCCCTCTCCCTTGCAGCCTAGGCATCATCTCCTCGGCGCAGCCCTCGTCAGACGTTGAAACCGCCGCACCTTGCCCTCCTGGCTCGGCTGCTGTCGAATCCGTCAGCCGTAGCATCCCTGCACCCCTCATCGCTGCACCTGTCTCTGTCGCCTCACCCTGCTGCTCTGCTTCGACGACGTCTCCGCCCCACGCCATCAGCTCCGCCATGTTGCTCTCCCTCCATCACGCTGTTTTCCCTGCCGCCGCCATCAACGCCCTCCCCGTCTCCAGTTCCCACCGACCGAAGCCGCGCATATCTTCTCCGAACTTGCACGCCGCCATCAACGCCGACCAATTTTCTCCCTCTCCGTTTTCCTTGGCCGCCGTTTTTCCTGCCCCTGAAGTCACCTCTCCCCCGACGTATCGGAACAACAGAGAAGGAAGAAGACGATTATCTGTTTCGTAAAAAAAAAAAAAAATTTAAAAAAAAAATTAATTAATTTTGGGTAAAACCCTCATTCAATCCTCCATCTCCTTATTTTCTGCCATATGATCCACTAACTTCATTTTATTTTGCAGATCAGTCACTGACAGAAGGTTTTTATTGATTTCTTTTTATTGTTTTGTTTTATTTATTCTGTCTGTTTGAATTTTACATTAACTTTAACTATTAAATTTTTATGAAATATGACTTATATGTTTTACTTTTATGTTGTCTGTTTTGTTTTGTTTTGATTATTTTTTATTTGGTTCTCTTTATTTACTCATTGGTTGATTTATTTACTTACTTACTTGACTATTTTATTTATTTACTTATTTATTTATTTACTTCTTTATTTATTTAATTTCTTTGATTTCTTTCTTTGTTTTGTTTGATTTTTCATCTATAAAATTTAATCATTAAATCTATATAGGCATGTCACTCGGAATGTTTAACTCATTTTTATATTCTCTTGTTCTTATAGTTGTGATTTAGATTTCATAATGCATCTTGAAAACAACAAATATTAATAGTGTATAAAAATAATTAGTAAATTAATTACTCATGTATGCTTACTTTTCTCATCATCCAGGAATTAAGAAACGATTTAATAAGAGTCAATTTTATAACACATGGAAAGTTTCAAAGATCCGTTCTTGGTGGTTTGATAAAATCTTAAAACGATTATTTGCCCATATCCAGGTGGTTTGGTTAGAATCCATGGTTTGGATGTTAATTGATTTTATTTAAAGCAAACAAAACAAAACAAAAATTAAAATTAAAATTAAATAACGAAATCTCAATCGCAAACCGACTCGTTGTCCGGATCTGATATGAAAGTTCATAATTTTGGCATAATTTTGATTTTTTGCTTCTGGATTTATTTGATTTGTCAATTTGAGACTTTAATTTTGTTTTTTTTAATTTGCAATTAAGTCATTAAATGCACTTATTTTCTATTATACTTTTGTTTGTTCAGCTAATTAAAGGCATAAATTAATTTAGGAATTAACATTAAGCTTAATTATATGATTAGGTTAGATAGTTATTTTTAATAAATAATTTGCCCCTGGTCTGATTTGATTTGTCTATTCAAGACTCTAATATTGTTCTGAGTTACAAATTAGGTGCTATTTTACTTATTTTTTTTTAAGTTTTGTTTGGATTATTAAAGTTATGAATTAGTTTAGAAATTAATGTTAAGCTTAATTATAGGATTAGATTAGATAAACTTCTTTTTAATTAATCTAAAAAAATTAGTTTGACATAATCAAAAAGTCACGCTTAGAAAAATTTAATTAAATTAAAATAATTTCCATATCCGGATGATCCGGCAGGATCTACGGTTTGGAAAATATTAACTTTTAAAATAAATAAATTAAATAAAAAGATAAAAATCCATATTTACGATATGGATTAAATTGATTAAAATTTCATCAAATTCCGTGTCCAAATGACTCGACAGAGTCCATGGTTCGGAATCCAAATCTTCCGTGTCCAAATGACTCGGCAGAGTCCATGGTTCGGAAGTATAAAATTTTATCCAAATTAACTTAAAAATCCACATTTCGACATAATTCAGTTAAAATTTCTATTTTTGAAAATTAACTGAAAATTATTTAAATGCAAAGCAAAACAAAATTAAAATCAACTAAGGTGCCAATTTTGGGCGCTATAACAAAGTTGTTTTAGCGTAACCGTACTCCCGATCCCCGAACTCTCGCAGACCAATTTTAAGGTGACCAATCGACCTAGGTGAAACAGATTGGTGGCGACTCCAGAAAACTCGACGTTGCTACATCATCTTTTGAGTTCGACTCAATTACGGGGAAAGTACATATTATACTTCATATTCTGAAGAATTTAGTTCAATCTTTGTCCATAATATATTGTTCATCCATGGCTCTCTTTCCCAGAACTTGTTCTATCATGTTCAACTTCGTTTTTCAGAAACATTCTTCAACCTTAGCTCTGGTATTGTGTATGTTGAAACGAGGGGCTGACTTGTAGGTGATAGTTGTGTAGAAAGATGAGCATGAAATTTACATTTTTTAACTTTCTAATCAGCTAATTTTTCAGGTTACAGGCGTGAAACTGAGGGATGGCAATCAGCTATCTGCAGACATGGTTGTTGTGGGAATTGGCATTCGTCCAAACACAAGCCTCTTTGAAGGTCAACTTAGCCTTGAAAAAGGTGGGATTAAAGTGAATGCACGTTTTCAGTCGAGCAACGATTCAGTTTATGCAATTGGAGATGTAGCAACATTTCCAATAAAACTATCTGGTGAAAGCCGTAGGCTTGAGCATGTTGATGCAGCTCGAAAATCTGCAAGACACGCTGTCGCTGCAATAATGGAACCAGAGAAAACTTCTGACTTTGACTACCTACCATTCTTCTACTCCCGAGCCTTCTCCTTGTCCTGGCAATTCTACGGGGACAATCTAGGGGAGGTTGTGCATTTTGGGGATTACACGGGCAAAACCTTCGGTGCTTACTGGGTAAACCATGGTTACCTTGTAGGGTCTTTCCTTGAGGGAGGGAAAAGAGAAGAGTTTGAAGCCCTAGCGAAGGCAACCAAGCTTAAGCCCATGGTCGAGGACTTGAAGGAGCTAGAGCAAGAAGGCCTTGGCTTTGCGCTGAATGTAAGCACGAAACTGCCTCCGGCTCTCCCCGTTGACGTCAGCAATTCAAAGCAGCTTGTATTGGAACCACGAGTCTTTGCTTGGCATGCAACAGCCGGAGTACTCCTGGCTGCTTCAGTAGCTGCATTTGCATATTGGTACGGACGGAAACGTAGAAGATGGTGAGAAATGGATTTGTTCTTATTAGCATCATCTGTTGGAGGCTGAGCCTGTGGATTAACTGTCCAAAGATGTATGTATGCGTCATTTTGAAGCGTAAATTAAAAAGGGTAAACGTCACGTATCATCCTTCAAGTATGCAATATGCTGCACTTTCGTACTGAAAGTTCAAATTGTTGCACAATTTATCCTTCAAGTTTGTAATTGTTGCAATGTCCTACTTCTGCCTGATATCACCGTTTGAGACTGATGGA
The DNA here is from genome assembly GCA_005392925.1 of Aquilaria sinensis. Lineage (NCBI taxonomy): Eukaryota > Viridiplantae > Streptophyta > Magnoliopsida > Malvales > Thymelaeaceae > Aquilaria > Aquilaria sinensis. Next base: position 3,871 of record SMDT01002630.1, on the reverse strand, counting down.
AATTTGACGTGGCAGCCATTGCGTCTTTAGACGGGAAGAATTTGGGGTTTTAGGGCAATTAAAGTGCCTTAATCTCCCCTTTTTCGCTACTAGTCTGAGCAATATATGCAATCTCTTTTATCATCTTCAACCGAACTTGCCTGTATAAATCCTTCCTCCCTCTCTATCTCCTCTGCTTCTTGTCAGATTCAATAAAGTCGTCGCCGCATTCTCCCCTGTCCTCGCTGTCGCCCTTGTCCCTTCGTCTAATAAATCTGCCAAAATACGAACTCCTCCAGCTTTTCCCATATCCTCTTCACTCTCTTTGTAACTCGTTGATACAAGCCTAAATTTGACATGGCTTGTATATCAAACCACCAGAAGGAAATCAGATGGAAGAAGAAGAAATCAGAAAAAAAAAAAAATGGAGAAATTCAGAAAAGGAGAAGATCCAGAAGAACAAGTTCAGATGAGAAAGAAAATAACAAAGAGAAATATCATTCCATATTCAACATGAAAATCGATTCAATCCTAACAATACTTATAATCTACTATTGCGTATATTCAAGAGATCGATCAAGCTTGTCCTATTCAGCAGATAAAGCGCGATCCTGAAAAGTGCTTTCAGTGTGTCTTTTATCGATCAAGGTGGCGAGTTTCACGGCCGTGATTATGGTCACCAGCGAGTAAATGACATCGCTCTTGGATCCAATGATTGCACGATAAGACTCCTCAGCTACTAGGAGCCTGTGAAGCATTGCGGCAGATGCTTGGACTACTACAATTGACGTGAAGTGGCTGAGCACATGAGAGATCGTGTCCAGGAGGCCACAAGATGACATGAGCGTGGAGGCAGAATAAAGTGCCTCAAAGATGGAAGGGGTAGCATTGATGTCAGCAACGATGGGGCGACTCTTGGGGTCATGCTTGGAGATGAGGCAAAGCTTTGCCAGAGCCTCGGCATGGGTCTGCTCGGAAACGGAGACGGGCCTGGTGACCAAGGAGCGAGCCGCTTGGCGTTTGACTTCCAATTCAATTCTGACGCGATTACACACCCTTAACCCCAAATTCTTCCCACCTAAAGACACGTTGGACGCCACATTAGATTTCCATCAGTCTCAAACGGAGATATTAGACAAAAGTCGGATATTATAACAACTTGATACTTAAAAGGACAAATTGTGCAACAATTTGAACTTTCAGGATGAAATTGCAACATATGAAATAATTGAAGAACGATAAGTGACGTTTACCGAATTAAAAGCTTTTCCATGCCGGAGCAATGTAGGATGAATTCTATATAATACTTGTGTGTATATATGTGACTTTGAATAGTAGTGATAAAATATTGTTACTGAACGGACTTGATCATTGTACTTTTTTATGGAATAAATAAAATGGAGAATTCTATTAGAAAGTCTATAAAATTCACATTTAATAAAATGATATATTATATTACATTAAAAATTCATAAAACATCATATTTCGATGGAAAATTGTTCTTGCAAATGATTTAAAAATATAGTTTTGGAACTCATACCTCCGTCATTTAGCAATATATTTCTTCCTCCTCTTCGAATGGACTATAATTTTCTAATCATTTGAATTTTTTTAATCATTTGTTAAAGTAATTCATCCATGCTATATTTGGTCGATCTAATTAATCCAGATGTTTAGTGTCAAAATCACTATCAGAAAAACCTCTAAAGCGGCACAAAACTTTGTCACTGGAATAATTATCGTTTTTGTCAATATCTCGGCAAATTTTCTCACATTTTTCTTCAAACTGGAAAACAACATAAAACTTCTGTCATTTCAATACATATAGACCCCATATATACTGCTTAAATAACAAAATTTAATGAGTGCACTAATTGGTTCTTGTCGTTGAACACTTAGTTTACAGATTATGTTAAGCTAATTAACTTATTAACTATACAAAAATTAACTTATTAGTGTTCTTAATAAATAAATCACAACAACTCTACAATTAGTCCTTTATTATGCAATCAGATACTTATTAATGATGCTAGGGTTAGTTTGAGTACTTTCCATTTATTATTGTTGCTATTATTACAACAATGGAACTTGAGTTACCATGAAATCTACAATAATGAATAGAGACTTATGTACCTATTAAAGCTCAAATTCTAGACCTATAAGTTAGAGGATAAAATGAACTTGCAAATTGAGGATTGGGCACTTCGTGCTGCCATTTCGTCTCGATAAAGGAAATAACCATTGCCGGCATGACTCACTGCCGGTTGTTGCTGCCGAACTGGCCGGTAATGTTTCTGGACGAGAGTGAGAGGACAATGTTGAGGGACAGCTTGCGTATCCAAGTTAGGGCTTTAGGGCCGTCTGGGAAGGAGGGGCCGCATGGTGGCATGGCGGCATGGTCCTCGGGAAGTGGCCGTGTAGGGACGGAATAAGAAAGATAGTGCTGACACAGGGGTGGAGGACACTAGCTGCTAGGGACGGACTTAAGGAGGGAGACAAGGTGGCGATATGGATGTTACGGGTCAGCTCTTAACTAGCCTTCGCCATTGTCAAGTTAAAGGCCGAATCTGTTGACCTTCTCAAGGACACCTTGCTGTAGGTCCTCACCGCACCTAATTAATTTCCTTGTCTGCGCTTAACTTTTTGTATTCATCTTGGAAGATTATGTGGCCTAAGCTATAATACTGCTTTTGGTGCCTAGTTTCAGACATAGATATGTTAAATTCAATCTCAGATATTTCTAGAATACTGCTTGTGGTTCCTAGTTTCAGACCTAGATATGTTAATTAAATTTAATCTCAGATATTCCATTGACCCTACTATATGTTTCAGATGAAATCTCATGTCATATATGCATAACATAGACAACTAGTACATTATCCTTCCAAAGTAGGTAGAATCTTTCTATTCACACAAGCACACATTCCAAACCTGTAATGACTTGGGGCCGGTGAGCAAACAAATGGTGAAATAGTACACAAGTTTTTGAAACTCAACAGGGAAATCCACTGGTACCTAGCAATGAAGTAGTAGCCATCAACTCATGTTCACGTCAATTCCTGGACATGCAACTACCAAGATCTTCGCAACTCTTTATATTCTGTCAAGCAAACAATGCCAAGACTCAATCATCAATCGATCTTCGGGTCAAACCTCTGGTAGAAATTCAATCTTGCAGCTCTTTGACTTTCGCTCCTCGAAGTATAAGACGTTAGTCAAGTCGGTGTAATGGTGTGAGTGATTTTTTGACAGCCTAACACACACCTTCTTTAGCTGCTTTCCTTCTTTCAGTAAATACTGTAAGACTTAGAATTGCAGCGCATCAAACAGACTACGCTTTACGTGTATTTATATATCAGTAGTTGGTTTACAGCAGGATACAAATACATGAGAAGATAAGATAAAGATGACTTCTAGACTAAGTTAACTATTATCACTAACAAATACCTCACAGCTTCCACTTCCTTAGCAGAACCCTGAAAATCATATAGCTCAATGTTTGTCAAACTCTTCCATAAAGATCCTGGTACTTCCCTCGGTGGTTTCCAGTGGAATTATGGACACTGAATATCATGTTTTTCTGGTTTCAGGTACAGAAAATATCACAAACAAGAATTAAACACAAGAATGCTCAAGTTGAGTAGCAATTTACAAATTATGCATGCGAAGATTGTTTGAAGGCATCACCTTGTTCAACACAAGGACTTCTAGACCAATAGCATTCTCTAGAAAGTATGGCAGCAACTAGCAATAGTCATGCTAGTGACGGCCATTCACCGCTAACTAGTGAAGGCTATGCATCACTAACTAATAAAGGTCATTTGTCACTAACTAGACTAACTAGCGAAGGCCATTTGTCACTAATTAGCGACGACCATTTATCATTAACTAG
>SMDT01002629.1:0-421396 GCA_005392925.1 Aquilaria sinensis | reverse complement strand
TTCCACAATAAAATTTTTAGTAATCTCTGACAGATAACTACAACTAGCAGTTTGACACTGACCTCTTTTGTAAGTAAGAGATGTATAGATAGTCTGTACATGAGTTTAATGTCTTAAAGATGATAGTGCTGCTCATTGTAAGATTTAACACTCAAATTGTGCACATGGTAAATATGGAAAATCGTTTATGTTATAGGTTTACTGTCTTGAAGGTGTGCTCATTGACTCTCCTCAACTTCTGTGCTTCCTTGTTATAACTGAAACTTATTAGTCTATGCTTTTCTGCCTGCAACTAACTAGTGGACTTTTTCTGTATTGTTGCATGACTAAATCTCACATACTTGGACACGTTTTGTTGTTCTGTTTGGTTTATCAAAACTCTAGCGATTGCAACACCAATCTATGCACTTAAAGTATATTGAGCCAATAATCTATTTGATTCTTACCCTTGGATTTCATTATTGTTGTTATTTTTTAACAGAAAGAAGTAGCTCAGTTAACTTGTGAATGTGAACGACACATTGGAACTCAGTCTGGTGGCATGGACCAGGTTAGACTTCACTTTTCCTGTTCAATAGGTATTCCTGAAATATTTTTAGTTTCAGATGTTTGCTGTACAATGGAGCTATGTCTCCCTTAAATAACATTGTAACAAGAAGCTAAAAATATATTGCAGTGCATCTTTGCTTTATGTAGAATATATATATGTGCATGTTTGTCATTAAAAGAGCCCTGATTCAGTTTTCCTAAAATCAGGTATTTCCTGAGATTTAGTAAACATTATTTTAGTGGAGGCTTAGAGCTGTCATCTCGACCTGCTGGCAGTATTTTGAGTGATAACCTGTGATGCAGTCTGCCTGTCTTTTCTCTTATTTTCCTTCACGTAAGATGTGCACGCTGTGGGATTTGTCAATTGAATTTGTTGTAAGAATTATAAGTCAGCTGCCCATTTTTATTTTTCTTTATCTCATTTCTCTGACAGGCAATCTCTATAATGGCCAAAACTGGATTTGCTGAGTTGATTGATTTCAACCCTGTGCGTGCCACTGACGTGCAACTTCCTGCTGGTGGAACTTTTGTGATTGCTAATTCTTTGGCAGAGTCTCAGAAAGCAGTTACTGCTGCGACTAACTACAACAACAGAGTTGTTGAATGCCGGCTGGCTTCTGTATGTTTTTATTTTTCCGCAAGTTGCAATTGCAACTTCTATCATATATTCAATATTGATTGCAATATCTATACTGTCCTACCTTTTCTTCTCAAATAATGCACTTAATTGTAGATTGTGCTTGGGATAAAGCTGGGGATGAAACCACAAGAAGCAATAGCTAAAGTGAAAACTCTTTCAGATGTTGAGGGATTGTGCGTATCATTTGCTGGTAGTCTTGGTTCTTCTGATCCTGTCCTTGCTGTCAAGGTAGGTTACATTCAACTTAATAGTATTGACAAATTATTGTTACCCAATGAGCCTACTTGAAAAGATTTTAAGAGTTTATAATAGTAGTTGCTTCCTGCTTTCCTTTAGTATCTTGATTATTCTTCCCACTGCAGGAACATTTGAAGGAGGAACCATATGCGGCAGAAGATATTGAACAAATCACTGGGCAAGAGCTACAATCTATCTTTGCAGGCAGTCCATCTTCTTTGGATGTGCTAAAAGCTGCAAAGCATTTTAAATTACATCAGGTATCTTAATGTTTTACTACAGTCAGGTTCTATTAGATTTCCAGTTTCATTTATTTCCTGTGAGGAATGTGCCTGGTTGAGATTGCTGGGTTTAGTGTTTTTCTTTTTCTTTCTATGAACAACTTAAGGTTTTTTTTTTGTTTTCTGTATATCTGGTAATTTGCTAAACATTTCAGCGTAATTGGTCAATAAATCAATAACACAGGATCACAAAGATTTCTGTCCAATTTTCATCTTGGAAGTCACTGAGATTCATTAAGTTCCTAACTATAAATTCTGTTTTCTTGTTTTCCAGCAATCAAGACTGCATATTTTTTTCCTTGCAATTTTTGTTTTCTGGAGTCTGCTACAGAGTGCTAATAAGTGCAGTACATAATACGGCATCCTGAAAGGATTACACCCATATTGTTCTCCCCAAAATTTTAGAATGTTGTGCCACATCACCATTTTAAATGTGAGGTTCCCTCGCACTCCGTTGCTTTGCTGGTATCTATGCTAAGTAATTGTCGTCTTGGTAGCTTGCTCACTATAGTTGAAGCTGGGAAACCATGTGACAAATATATGTTCCACCATCTATTTTGGGACATAATTTGGAAAGTGCCATGCTTTCAGGAGAGGAGTATAAATCGTCATGTAGTCTTTGCTTTTCTTATGATCTTTGTCTTGTTATTGATTCATCACTTTTAACCAATTTTCAGAGAGCTGCTCATGTTTACTCTGAAGCCAAGCGGGTGCATGCTTTCAAGCATACAGTAGCCTCCAGCTTAAAGTGATTCTTATCTGTTGATGCTTTTGCCAGATTTCAGATGGTAATTCTTATAGGTTTCAAAAGGTTGTTCTTTAGAAACATGATTTGTATTGGAGATGGAAAATGAGCAACTCAATACTACCATGTGAAGTGACTCCGTTACAAGAATTTTTCTTGTTCTTACTAGTTCCATCTTTTAGTCAATGAAGAGTTTTCTTCATGTTTTTGCTCATGTAAAGCTTATTTAGCAAATCAGTTATTCTTGGGATTGGATTCCTGACTGGTGCCATACTTTGACCATTTTCCTGCACATGATGTTGGATACTTTTAAAATTGACTTTCTTAAATTGCTGAATTATTTTGCAGCGAGGAGGAAATGCTAAAGAAGCTAGGTGAGCTAATGAATGAGAGCCACTACAGTTGTAGTGCTCTGTATGAGTGCAGGTATGACTTCCAGAGTTCATATGAGATTCTGTTGGGAAAATCATACTTCATCAATGTATTTTTTTCATGATGTAGAGATCATGCCCATTATTCATATGCATTTTCTAATCTGTGGGTCATATTTCCGTGTTTTTTTTTTAGCTGCCCAGAATTGGAAGAATTGGTGAAAATTTGCAGAGATAATGGTGCTCTGGGGGCAAGGCTTACAGGAGCTGGGTGGGGTGGCTGTGCAGTAGCTTTAGTAAAGGAGTCTATTGTGCCTCAGTTCATCCTTAATTTGAAGGTACTTGTGTCCCTAACTTCTTCTTCCCCTTAAAAGAGTTTGAAGGAAGGATCACTGACACCATTCTGGTTTATCAGGATCAATTCTACCGGTCAAGGATTGACCGAGGTGTGATCAACAAGAACGACCTTGGTCTGTACATATTCGCTTCAAAGCCCTCAAGCGGTGCAGCTATTTTTAAATTCTAGGCTTATCAAGTTGTTGGCCCATTTTCTAGTCAAGCATTTCCAGATTAACATTTGTATGAGAAGAAGAAAAAAAAAAACAGCACACTACCTATAGTCGAATGAAATAAAGTTCCATCCTCCTAACCTAGCTGCATTGGCAGAGAGATGAAAGAAAAATCTGTGGAGCTGTAAGCAAGTTTGGAGCCCACATGTTAAAGCAGGATCTAGGGGGTTGGCTCTACACGGTCGCTGAGGCGAGGAGGGGCCAGCCACCCTGGTGCATGCACCAACCTTAATGAAGCGAACATCTGCCACATGGTAGGACTGGGACATACCCCATTCACATAGTTCCACTCCATTTATAACCCCACAGGTTCATTCTTATGTTGGATGGTAAGGAACGCGAATGGTGATTTCTCAGATTTGTAGGGATTAGATATGATTACCTTTCGTTGAGGACGGTGGAGAGAGAGTGTTTGGTTGAAATATGGTCCAGTTGAGTTGAGTTGAGTTGAGTTAGAATTGATTGCTTAATCGTCATATCACACTCGAGTCCGATTGCACATGCCTGAGGTCTCGAGTTGGAGCCATTTGTTGTATGGAGGGCGTCTTGCAGTTGGACATGGCTGCCCATGCATGGATAGCTCGGCTGGCCAAATTAAAGGGTCTGCTCTTTCAAATCAATCCAATCCAGACACAACCGTCATCTTGGAAATATCCTTTTTTATCCCCGGATGGTGCTTGAAAATTGAAATTATATTGTCGTAAGTTTCAGATAATAACGGCATATTTTGTCTTGATCCACGGTTATAGTGACCACTAACGAATTTTTACAGATAAAAGTGCGCCTTACAGTTAGCTCGATTGTCATTGACACTTTTGTCCATTCTTTTCGTGATTTTCTACAACATTTCAATGTAATCACATTATTTCTGTACATCTTCTACCTCCCAAGTATGAGAAAACAATGCCAATATAACGCTTTAGCCCATCTAATTTTGATGTAATACTCAGAAAGAACACATTTCATGAAAAGAAATTTCTCTATAAAACCTACATTTGATTGATTCCGGGAGCTATGGTTTATAGTTAAAAATCGAATACAGTTTTTGTGGGAGAAAGATTGGATCAGATAGATACGAATGTCCCGGCTGATGGTCAAAGTAAACTATCCCAGCTAAGGTTGGGGTTATTGTCCAGTAAAAATGTTAAAATGTGACTTAATATCCTTCAGATTTCAAGAAACATGTAAATGATTATCTACACTTCATATACTATTATGGATATCATCCCTGAATACTTATAAATAATACTTCTGAGTACAATAAAAATAAAAATATTACCAAGCATGTTTTGACGATGATAAGATGAAGTGTTTCAACCTTTTTGTATTCCCTTTGTTTGCCTGCTTTTCTTTCTTTGTTTGGTTGCCTGCCTAAATAGGCCAAAAAGGAGGCAGAAATACGTAGAAACATTGCAGGGCCTAATTGAGAGATGCCATTTTCTCATGTCTAAAGTTGATTAGTTAAAAACACTACACTACTCCTCAAGATCAAAATCTTTTGGACCAGATTGATGTCGGAGACCAACCATTCCATCCATACATGTTGGTCTTACTCTTACTAAATTTGTTTTGCCGAATAGCTTGAACGTTTCGTGCCTTCCAGTCTTTTTTTCTTCTCTACCAATCATCCTATTAACATGTGTGTGCCAAGTTTTCTAAAGCAAGGGGGGGAAAAAAGGAAGTATTAATTGTTGACAAAACCAATCTCAACTTCTTAAAACCATCTTTCGCGATTGCTGATTATACTCAAGTCATTTTCCATTACTAATTGTTCTGATGACAGTATGACAACAACAAATCATATACGTGGAAAAATTGGGAAAGGTCAATTTTAGTGATAATACTTGTACTTTTTTGTGAGTCCTAGAATTTTTATTTTTTCTACATGAGTCATAAAACTTTGCCGAAGAGTTCATAGTTAATTCTAAATTTAAGGAATAAGTTGATTTAAAAAGAGAAAAAAATTAATAATTTAAATAATATATTATCTGTTAAAAAAAATTATTACATAGCTTGATTTTATTGAAAAATGATTATTGAACTGTTTAAATTAGAATTTAAAAAAGTTGATGTCAGAAAATAAAAAATTCTAGGACTAACTGTTTATAAAGTTATGAAGTTTTATGACTCATTTAGAAAAATGATAAGGAGTAATTGTTTACACAGTTGCAAAGATTTTAGACTCATTTAGAAAATTTAAAAAATTTTAGGACTTTAATACAAAATTATGCAAAGTTTTAGGCCCAAAAGTGGCTGTTGCTCAATATGTTTAGCTGCTCAGCTGAGCTGAGACAAAAAAAGAAAGGGAAGAACTTAAAATATGGGGGCAATAACGAAAACTTAGAAGGAAATGAGGGGATTACACGCGGAAAAGATGAAGGGCAACGCCAGCCAGCTGCCAGTACGTGTGTCGGTGCAGTTTCCATTTGTCCTTCGAGTTCCAGCGATCAGATTGTTTATTTATATATTTTAGGGGCTTTCTCGCCGCCTGCTTGTTTTGATGTTCTTCTTTTTTTCTACTCCTATTTCCAGTTATCTAGTATTTTCTCCCACCCATAGCCCCTCTCCTTCCATCTGTTAAGGCTGTTAGAAGCGCGTGCTGCGGCAAGGCATCCAAGGTAATAAAATGCCTCCCATTTTCCCATGTCTCAATTTGTCTGACCCTTAGCATCGGATCTGAGGTCTTCTTCTTTCCTTCCGTTGCAAGGTATTTCCTTTTTCTTTTCCTCTTTCCTTGTTCGTTTCCTCTAATATTCTATTGGGTTTTCATCTCTTAGCGGCTGCATTTTATTGGTTTCTGTGTTTCATACTCCTCCAAGCGTTCTCTATTTTGCTTGACTTCCACGCTCTGGCCTGTTGTGTTTCATCTGTATTTCTGGATATGGGTCAGTCGTTTTGCGGGAATTTTTGAATCATTAGGGTTGTTTTGCGTTTCATTGGATTGCATTGTGTCTTCTGATTATCTTAACTGATTGGTTTCTTCTTCTTTTTGTTGATTAATTCAGGGTCGGATTGTGGTGGCTATTGCTGGGAGTTTGGAATTGCAGAGTTTTGGACGACATATATTTGTTAAAAGAGAAACGAAGCTTATTTCGTTTGTCTGCCGTCGGCCTATTTCAGTTACAAGATAGCAGAAGCGTATAAATCAAGCTTTAAGCTGTATTTCTGGCGGTATTTCGTGACTTGGTGGAAAATACAATTTTCCTTCCTGATGTCTGTTGCTTTTGTTGTTCACTCCTGTCTTGCCTTATAATAAACCGTTGCAAGGAAGCAGTCTCTGTGATGGACTCATTTCTTTGATGAGTTTGCCCAAAATTTTTGTGCTTTGATCGTGCGAGGTGGTGTATGAAGTAAGCTATTAGATTGAGCTTCCACGTTGAGTTCAATGGATCATTTTGCTCAAAAGGATATGGGTCTCGAAATCGATATCGAAAATGGTGGTTTTATTCATGAAGATTCTAGAGAAAGTCCAGTCACGAGTGTTAAAGAACAGGCAAAAGTATTGCTCGCAAAGATTTATGGCAATTTTGTTGATGAGCCTGAGAATAGAGCAAGTTTCTTAGCTAACCCATTAGATTGTAGTATTCCTTCTGTGGAGAATGTAGCGGCCACGGTTAGCACAAAATTAGAGACAAACAAGGGCAATGGTGTGGAGGAGAAGAAAGTGGTTAAGCAAAAACCCAAGCCATCAAGTGCTAAAAAGCCACCAAGGCCTCCACGAGCTCCTTCACTGGATGCTGCTGACCAGAAATTAATTAAAGAATTAGCTGAGCTTGCCAGGTTGAAGCGTGCAAGGACTGAGCGGATGAAAGCCTTGAGGAAAATGAAGGCTTCGAATGCATCTTCTTCCAACAGCAATGTATTAGCCTTCATGTTCACCATCGTTGTTGCTCTTTTGATAATCTTTCAAGGTACTATTTCCTTCCGTGCTATATTTTTTTGCTTCTATTTTATTCTCTTTCTTATGTCATGTACAAGTCGTTACCCCTGCGTTCCTTTTTCTTCCCATGTTTACATGCTAGGCTACTCTTGAAATCGTCACTGTTTATCCTTCGACCACTGTACGATTAATGTATATGTAAATAATGCGGCGTTCTTCTCTTTGAGATTGATCCTACAACATTGATTTGATGATTCTTGAGTTTGTAGCAAAAAGGTGTTGAAAGTTGTCTAATGTCATGACAAGTGGTTTCATCCCTTGGAAAACTATCTTCCTTCTAGATTTAGTATCTTTTAGGATTGCTGTTAAAATAAAGATTAAGCATTTCCATCTACTATTCCATTACTTTCCCCACTCTTTGGCTTGGTTTCCTTGTAATTCATTTCCTCCCGTAGGCAAGCTTCTGTATTTGGGCTGGCCTAATGATAGGAGTGTTGCTTATCAAACTAATTACCTGCTGCTTAAATGCGTGGAGAATGTGATGAATGTGTTGCATACAGCAAATTTCAGGCCATGTCTTCATACACTCTGCATTTCGGTTTTGAGGAAGCCATGAGAGCCATCTGTTATTTGGGGTTTTCCCTGCCTGCTAATGGTAAGCATTGTTTTTAAGTCCTCTGAAACTGCATTTCAGGAATGCCATCCAGAGCCAGGGCAGCAAATTTCCACGGATCCCCCATGCCAGTTGGAGCAGTTGATAGTCGTAATATGATTTCTTTAGAGTTCCTTGGCAATCCACCTGTTGCTGCAAGGGATCTCAATGGACCCATTTCTAGCTCTCCCAAGTAAGTGACCAATAAGTTTTCAGAAAGCCTCTTTATGTTGCATCTCTTTTTTCTTTAGCGAGCCTTATTTTGTTCTTTCTTGCAGTAGCATACTTGACTAGTAATAGAGATTGATGGCTTGCATTGCATTGTGCAGTTCATTAGAGCAGGTTGCTGGGTTGGATCTTCGGGACAAGCTAAGGTATTCCGGATGAGGTAGAGCTTAAAGCCGGTCGATTATAGTTGCAGGTACAGAGACAAGGTACTTATAGAAGTAGCCTTTCTGGAGCTGGAGGTCCATTGATAATACCCTTTTCCATGTAGTTGTTGTTGAGACTTGAGAGTTAGCAAGCAGGAGTGAAGGCAGCGGGGAGTTTGTACTCCATGAGGGGGTGTTGTTACCATATGAAGTTCTGTCCTTTGGTTGCATCTGTTGATAGAGTGTAAGAAACGTGAATATGATTGTTGTTTATCACCCCTTTTTCCTTGTCAGGAGGAAATGGTGGAAAAATAAAAGCTGTGGCCCAGAAGTTGCCTGTTCTTTTCCTAGCTGAAGGAATTTCATGAAGATTGTGTGATATGATCTTCTTGTCTCACTGTCTTTTGATTGAAAGCAATTAAGGGCACGTGTATGGTGTGGTGAGGGAAGTCGGACGCCAGTTTGTAGTTTTCAATGCATTCGCTTGGAGGATGGGTGTTTCATGTGGTTTCACATGTTGATGTTGCTCTGATTGATCTTGCGTGATCAGGTTTCAATTTTTCAGTTCAAAACAAAATAATAATAATAACAATGAAAGGTTTTTAAGGTACAATTTCTCGAAAGCAATAATTCGAACCATAACTACTGAAATGATAAGGTAATTCTTATTACCAACAGTAGCCTCACTAGCATTTTTAACAGAAAGGTTATTTACTATTCCATCTCCTGAATCCAAATTCAAATTCTCATTTTGTTTTTATTTGGAGCAAAATCCTCATTTGTGTTGATTTAGATAGAGATCTCTAAGGACAGGAAGGAAGCGGATATTGGCTGGGAAAAGCCAATATCTCACTCAGTTTTGTTATGGATTGTTATCGTATTTGTCCTTTTTAATTTCTTCACACCAGAATATATAATTATTCAATAAACATGGCTTACATCTGTATAGTTGTGGCATGTAATAGACTGTATCGTACGCACTGAATAAAACCCTTTCTTTTAGGTGCACAATTTTATTAAAATAAAAGTCAAATCACATTTTTTTTTATTGTTTGAATCATTATACAGGAGTATAAGGTTAAAAGGTCATATATCTAAAGGCAACAAAAAAAATATCAACTTATTCGGGATCCAAAGTGCTACAAAATCAATATAAATGACATTATATGTAGGAGAAAGTAAACAAGAGAAGAGTTGGACCCCAACCTCACATTTGCTACTCTAGCAAGTACCTAAGGACTCAAATAACACTTATAACAAAAATGTTGTACACAAGCTATATATAAAGTAAAAAAAAAAAAAACGAACAAACAAACAAATAAAGGCTACTGTAACATCATGGATCATGGATGTTGTCCCAACCTCCCTGCTACAAGAGGATTGTATATTCAGGTTTCTTGACTAGCTTCTCTCCATAGACTGAGACTCCAACTCCATTGTCTCCTTCGCTCCAAACAGTACTATTGATTGTTCGCTGCTAATAAACTTCTCTTCTGTAACTTGATCTTCTATTATTCTTCCCTCTAACTCATAATCATATAAATATTCGTATTAATTTACGGATTTAAAGAGAACTTATTGTAAGGTCAACCAACAGAGTATATAATTTATCTGCATTCTCGCTCTTCCTTTTCACATGATATTTGCCAATCAAATGAAGATATGACCAAACAAACAAAATCCAGGGAGAATATAAACAAATCAAAGAAAGTTGAAGCTGGCGAAAGTATCAGATGCCACGATCAATGACATCACTCTTAAATTAAATTTGGAACGTGTCCGCCATTCACGCCCACTACGATGCAGGTTGACTCGTCAATGTTTATTTCTATTATTTTACTCCATATTTTTCTTTTGCTGTTTTGGTTTTTCGTTTTCTTGGTGGCCTACCATTACTTGGGCCAGGTAGCCTTAAGGGTATGAGCCCAATTCCATTTTGGCCCATATTTGAAAAACGGATGAGGCCGGCTCAGGTTTTACAGTTAGACACTAAGAAGTTTTAAACCGCTCTCTGTACTCTGAGATACTGTACAAAATTACTGGCAGAACAAAAAGGAAAAACAAATCAAGAAATCATATGATGACACTGAACTGATTTGACTATATTAGATTACAATCACAGGCACAAGCATATATGACACAACATCACTAGTAAAAGTTCAGAAAAGAAAAAGAGCCGAGCAATAACAACATTAACACTTGACCAATAATTTGACAATAGCCACAGCCACATCGGAGAGGCTATGAACAAGCTTATTCCTCTCAGTCAAAGGAGACTTGAGGGAGCCAGAGAAGTTCTTCTCACAGGCATCAGCCTGTTTCCCAGCATCAGACAGAGCGTCAGCAGCAAAAGCAAACCGACATCTGCTCAAAGCATCAATGGCCTGAGGCAGATTGTACTTAACCACAGGAATATAGAGCTCAGCACAGTAGGCCAGAGCCCTCTCCATCTGGGGGTCCGGGGCCTGGTTCTCCTGGGAGTGGATGAAATTGAGGGTATCCGTCGCATTTGCCAGCAGAATGTTGGCCATGGAGCTGGCCAGGCCTTTTGTGTCTGTGTCGGGGTTTGATCCAAGACAGGACTTGCAAAGGTCGTAGAACGGGGTTTTCTTGCAGATTTGGTCCACCAAGTCGGATTTGATTGGTGCAAGGGAAATTGCTGAAACAAGAATCAGTTGGAGAAGAAGGAAGATTGAGGCTCTCATTGCTTCAGCTGGAAAGTGTGAATGTTTTGGGGTTGTTCGGTTTGTTTGTGGTTGTGGCCTGGCTTTAGGGGGTTTTGGGGTTTGGTTTTTATTTTGGGGGGGTTAAAAATTCTCTGTGGGCTCACATGTAGGTGTAGCCATTAGCCCAGGCACACGTATATTCTGTTTAGTGGGTTGTACGTTCCTGGTTTTACCTGAGGTAAGCAGAGCATTGGCTGGAAACGGAATGGAAATCAAATTCTCTGCTTCACGTGAAAGCAGAGTCCTTGTTCAGTGCTTGAACTGCTGCCTTCTTTTTCTTCCTTTTCTTGTCTCTTTGCTAATGAATTTTTGTTGATTTGTTTCTGGTCAATATCATTGTTGGTACACGTGTTTGATCCTCCGATTTCTGTATTATTCAAATTCATGTGTATATGTACGTATTCCGGATCCTTTTTATAACTATTTGGATCATTCGTGGTCGTGACGTGACGTCTTGCAGCTCATGGTTAAGTTATGGTATATTATATACCACCTTGCAAAAAGAAAAAAAGAGCGGTTGTAATATATGAAAAGTAAAATAAAAAAGAAACAACTGAAGATACATTTTATGGTAGGTCATCTCTGGAGAGGTAAAACAAAAACCTATGCTGGAGTTCTCAAAACTTTTAAGCGAACAATTAATCTTGGAACTTTCAATTATGTGGTTACAAATTATACTAACCATTCAACCTCAACTATTTAAATTTTTATTTAAATATTTTTTTAATTATCTTCTAAAAAATTTATACTGTTGTAATAAGTTATTTAAATTATCATCTTTTCTGCCATAAAAATTGAGCTTTTACTTAGTAATTGTGTTTCAATTAATTTGAGTGCACTTGTTATTGGGCCTTCATCTCCCCTCACCAGCCCACCCAATAATGCAACTAATTTAAAATAGTTCACTTCAACTTCAAGTAACTAAGGCTTTAGTCCTTTAATTTGAAGTAGCCAGGTTATAGCTATGTGACAGGTCATAGATAATTTGTCACGTCCATAATTCATTACATTAGAGTTTTTCAAGTAACTTTTTACACTAGTAAATCAGGCATTTACCTATTTGTTTATTTTACAAGAAAAAAAAACTCGTTTCATTTGGGTACATAACTAAAATTGATCTTTCAATTGTCACCATGACTTTATAATTAGAGCAACAGCTTAGCAATTGACTGGATTACAACGAAAAGGTCATGCACAAACATATTGCTCTCGCTAATCAGCGTGGATTTCCACGAGCTGGCCTCGCAAGCCTCAGCTTGAACCGCAGCACTAAACCCTCCTTCAACGCCAAACTTAGGATCCCGGCCTTTACTGACGGCGTCAATAACCTGAGGCATATGGTTAACGACAATAACGCCGTACGAGCCAAAGCAATCCACTAAGGCCTGCTTCAATATGGGGTCTGTGGCTCCCGGTTGAAACCTCTTGATTTGATCGATTGTCGAGTTAGCCTTGGCCCTCACTTTCTCTGCGGCGATTCTAACCAGGCCAGCCATGTCCACTGTCGAGCTCCGAGGATCTGATTCGAGAGATGAGACGCAGAGCTAGTAAAGTGGAGTCTTCTGGCATGTGGTTTCGACCAAGTCAGAAGCAGCAGTTGCAGTTGGTTGGAGGAGGAAGTAAGAGAATGTTAAGTGGGAAAATCTCACATGGCCAAGAAAAGGGGTTAAGTCAATGCTTTATATAATGATGGGTCTCTCCACCTATTGTCAATTGATTTTAGGTTGGACTCTTTAACATGGTATCAGAGCAGGTTCAAAATTGATCCAGTCATTGTTAAAAATAACCCACGTGATATATAATGTTTTATATAATAATGGGAAGGATACAAAGAAGGCCAACCGACAGACTTAATTGGTGGTGGTTTTTTGAATTTTACTTCTCACTTTTCGAAGCATAGCTCATAGCAATTTATATCGATCCAAGTCATAAGTTGGAAATCCTGTGATATTTATTTTCTTTTTTAGTACATATCGTGTCATATTAATTACAATTAGATTTTCCTTGTATGCGCTTTGCAGCGGGTTCATTGAATGGTAACCTTAAATATAAATGTAGTCAATAAATAATTTCTAACCATTAAAATTTCTAAAAAGATAAAGCACTTGTACGTAGTTTGCGACTGTTTCATTCTATAGTATCGTTAAATAATGCAGTACTCAATAACTACACAGAAAATGTAGTGTCAATTAAATACACATAAGCACAGATGTAAAAGCATGATCATGGTAGATCACCTAATGAGTGGGCATTTATAATGCAGTACATCAGCTTTTCATCCACGCATCAAGGCCAATAATTGGATTAACTTTTGGAGCTTTCTCCTCTGGTTTCATTTCAAAGATCTAAAAGAAAAAAAGAAACTCTACTTTCTTAATTAAGCCAACCTCAAAGTACCTAAAATGATATAATATGAAAGAGAAAGCATACAACCATGTTTTCCACCAGGGAAGGCAGCTGCCTGTTAGCTTAAATTAAATATTCTGTTTCTTTTTTTTTTTAATTTTTTTTTTTGTATAACCTATACTTAAGGCTTGTTATTTGCAACTCCACGTAAAAAGAAACAAAATAATAAATAAAAATAAAAATAAAAAATCACAATTCAAAATACTAACAAAATAACAGAAATCCTAATCAAATTCCATAAGAAAAATAGGAAAAAGGCAGTAGAAGGATTAAGATGTTGCACTGGAGTAAAATTGGATGAAGAAGCAAATGTGGAGGGGGAGCAAATCCATCTTCAGACCTAACCAACCGCAATTTGAGAGAAAAATTTTCAGGATTTTAGCCTAAAAAAAGCTGAAATAATCAGATTAAACTGGAATTAATACTATAGCAAATGCAGCTTTGGGGCAAAATTTTGGAAATTGAATTGGAGAAACAATGGCAAGAAAACTAACAATTGAACATGTGTAACAGAAAGATCATTTTATTCCTGCTGCAAGGTAAAACAAATGAATAATAGCATGGGAGATAGCATAAATTGAATAATAGTATAAGATATACTTCAGGAAAAAAAATAACTTAAGAGAAAAAGGAGGCACATACTTAGCTTCAAAGCTTTCAAATCTAAATCTCTTTTCATCCACAGCTTGTCCACGACCAAGTAATCTGCAAGAATACAGAAGGATGAAAACAAATTAAGATAGGTTAAAGTTATTGTATATAAAGTAGAGATCCATTAATTTATCCTGATCTTCCAGCTTAAATATTTTCATCAACAAATAGCTCCTTTGAATCATATATGACAATGACATCTAGCTCTTCCTTAAGTAGATAGATATCAAAACATTTCTTGCATTACGGAGAAATTAGATATACTTTGCTATAGAAGTTTGAAGGAAAATGATTAAGTAGCTTGAAAATTTTATCTGTAAAATTCCTAACATGTTAGTTGCTTCAATTTTCCATCCTACAGACATAGAAAACGAAAGTCCCCTTGTGGTTCAACTTTTGTGTCACATCCAATGGAAAGAGAATGAATAGGAAACTAAATTACCTCTCCTCACAACTTCTTTAGTTACCCTTCATCTTCATTTCACCATATTTTGTTAGAACCAAATCGAGATCCAAAACACGGAGCAGATTAATTACCAATTACATGTTATAGAAATGTTGTCAATTCGGACAGACTGTTGCAATAGCAATAAAGCAAGACTTATTGCTAGAAATAATAGACTCTGACTTTGATAATCTGCAAATCATTATCAAAGAGGCTCAGAACATATATATATTATTCTACAAAGAAAGAGAGGGGTGTGGAACACAAAAACATAACATAAAACATAAGCATCTTCTTTCAAAAAATTGCACTCCTATAAAGATCAAAGCACATTAAATTTTTCACACAAAAATTTGTCTTTTTTTAACCAACCTAAAAGATCCACGGGGAAAAGAAGTAATTCGGATGGAAGCTAGCGGCAACAGAGACAACAAAGTAAATATGGTGGCCAGAAGAGTAGCCTGCACAAAACCTGAAAATTAAGCATAAACAATAAAGTTTAATAAAAATTAAAAATATATATAGTAATATGTTGAGAAGATGGAGCAAAAATAAGGAAAATACATAAGACCTGTAGATAATAAGAACATAATCAAATACAACCTGTTTTATATCAACAAAAATGACAAAAATGGCCAACTGGTAATGGAAATTTACATGCTACATATGAAAATGTTACGAAACGATGGTCAGTGCAACACGTCAGTGCACGTGTTGCTTCACTCACAAGTTCCGGAAGAGATGGACTTCTTGCTAAAGATAAAGTCTTCATCTGTTGTTTAGTTGGTGTAGATAAATCCTTATGTAGATAAAATAGCTATCATGTTTCTATGTACGAAGGCTGTATATAACTTGTATGCTGCTGCTATGAACGTATGTGAAAAATTCACTTCACAAAACATTTCGAATTTTTCATGGTATCAGAGCAGTGATCCAAGAGAAGGAAGATCATGTCGACTGAACCGGCCCTCACCGTAACGACAGGCCAGAGCAGCACTTCGGCGATGAATCTCTTTCATGATCCAAGCTCCCATTATTTCCTGACTTCTGCAGATTACACGACATCACCGATCGTTCCCTTCCTGCTTGACGGAGACAATTATCCGAAGTGGAGAAGATCCGTCTTGAATGTCCTGAGAAGCAAGAACAAGGTGAGTTTCGTTGATGGAAGTTTGCCGAAGCCGAGAGGAAACATCATTGAAACACTAGCATGGAACAAATGTGACGGGTTAGTGATTTCATGGCTAACAAATTCTATTAATCCAAATTTACATGACTCCATTGCATATCATGATTCTGCCCTTGAGTTGTGGCGAGATCTTGAAGAGAGATATGGACACACGAACGAGCCTAGGACTCATGAATTGCGGAAAAGCATCGTCCTCACCACCCAAGGAACAATGAATGTGGCGGGTTACTATACCAAGATGAAAGGTTTCTGGGACGAACTGAGTCTGCTTTCAGCAACACCCAACTGTATTTGTAACGCAGCAAAGGAGTGGATAGCTGAGAAAGAAAAGGAACGAACCCACCAGTTCCTAATGGGATTGGACAATAAATTCAAAACCATCCGTTCCCAAATATTGGCAATGGAGCCGCTGCCACCTCTGAAACTGAAGAAAAACAACTCAACATCACCAGTGAAGTGGATTCGATGGGAGCCTTTGCTGTACGAACTCAGCCAAGAAAGCCACGAAACCATGATGGAGGACCAATACCGAGATGTGAGCATTGCAACAAACTCGGACATGCAAAAGACGACTGCTGGGAGATCATTGGATATCCTGAAAATTGGCAACCAAAAGGAAAAGGTAAGAAGAAAACTAATGCACATTTGTGTGTTGAAAGTCAACAGAAGGAACATGATGGCGGCAAACATGCTAGAAGTTCGATTCCGGCTGGATCATCACCCTCTGTAAGCCTAACTGTTGAGCAATATGAGCAGCTTATGTCGCTTTTGAGTAAGGACAAAGAGCGGGGTGCAGTCAATTATGCTGGTAAGGAAACAAAACCCGACCAAAACACACACCTTGCCACCCACACTTCTTGGATCCTCGATACAGGGGCAACTAATCACATTACCTCAAAAAGACACAACTTAGAGAACCTTAAAACCTTAGTCGACAGAGATATACACTTGCCCGATGGAACAAGAAAAGTCATAAAGGAGGCTGGTACATCATTCCTTTCTGATTCCATAGTCCTTAAAAATACTTTACTTGCTTCAGATTTCAAATGTGACCTAGTCTCGGTTAGCAAGCTTACTCGAGACAATAACTGCATTGCCATTTTCTTTCCCGATTTTTGTGTCTTGCAGGACCGGACCACGAAGAAATTGATTGGAATGGGTAACCAGGAAGGTGGTTTGTATTTTTTTAAGGAGAACAAGAATAATGGCAGTGCATATGCAATAAAGGGAGGAACTGAAGCAGCAAAGTTATGGCACCAAAGGCTAGGTCATCCTTCACATG
Source organism: Aquilaria sinensis (assembly GCA_005392925.1). Lineage (NCBI taxonomy): Eukaryota > Viridiplantae > Streptophyta > Magnoliopsida > Malvales > Thymelaeaceae > Aquilaria > Aquilaria sinensis. The sequence continues at coordinate 404,402 of SMDT01002629.1, read as the reverse complement.
ATAGAGCTGTTGGTATTTCTGAACTGTCGCACATTAATTTTAAGGAAGTTTGTAAGGATTGCATGATTTGTCCTTTAGCTAAGGCTACAAGACCTCATTTTGCTTTGAGCAATGAGAACATTACTATTCCTTTTGAACTGGTTCATATTGATATCTGGGGTCCTTATCATACATCTTCAAGTTGTGGTGCACGATACTTTCTTACCATAGTTGACGATCTCACTAGATCTACATGGACTTATCTTTTGAAACATAAAAATGATGCAGCAAAGGCGTTTAAGACCTTTTATCTAATGATCGAAAATCAATTTGGAGTAAGCATTAAAAGGGTGAGAAGTGACAATGCCCCCGACATAACCAAAAGAGACCTAAAGACTTTCTACAAAGCTAAGGGAGTCATCAACCAAACTTCATGTCCCGGAACTCCCCAACAAAATGGAGTGGTAGAGCGAAAACATCGAGACATACTCAACATAGCGCGATCCTTATGCTTTCAAGCCAACTTGCCCATCAAATTTTAGGGTGAGTGCATACTGGCAGCGACTTACTTAATGAACAAGCTGCCCACTGTAGGAGCTCACAACAAGACGCCTTATGAAATCCTCTTCAATTGCCCAGCGAAATACAACCATCTGAGAACATTTGGATGCCTTTGCTATGCCATCAACCCTTTGGAAGTCAAGGACAAGTTCCAACCTAGAGCTCGTACTTGTGTTTTTGTTGGATACCTTCAAAATCAAAAGGGTTACAAGATTTACAACCTAGAAACCCAAAAATTCCTTACTTCCCAAGATGTTACATTCCATGAAGCCGTGTTTCCATACAAACTTGAGGCCGCACATACACCAAAAACCAACAACCAATCCGCGAATCTTTACCTTGATGATTTAAGCCTAAACATACCCGAGACTTAACTATATCAAACCAAAAATCAGTGGGAGAATTTGGATATTGAAGGAATTGGAGAAATTGTCAACAATGAACAAGCTACATTGAATGATGAAATAGCACCACAAAGGAAGAGTTCGAGACAGCATCAAGTGCCCACATATTTGAAGGACTATGATTGTCTTTCGGCTATCAACCACATTCCTAGCAAGCCAACTCATTCTGATCCAGTTTCTTTAGGTTCAGTTCACCCCATTTACAATTTCTTAACCAATAAGCCTTTTTCGAACAAACACAATTTGCAGCACTATTGACTGACTCCGAACCTAGTTCTTATTTGATGGCAAAAGAAGAGCCATGTTGGCAACAGGCTATGCAAGTAGAGATAGATGCGCTAGAATCAAATCAAACTTGGGAGCTTCAACCATTACCTAAAGGAAAAAAGACAGTAGGATGTCGTTGGGTGTACAAAATCAAGAGAAAATCTGATGGATCGATTGAGCGTTATAAAGCTCGACTAGTAGGAAATTTATACACACAAATTGAAGGTCAAGACTTTCATGAAACTTTTGCTCCAGTAGCGAAGTTGACAACGATGCAGAGCTTGATGGCAGTTGCGGCCTCGAAGAAATGGGAGCTACATCAATTAGACGTCCACAACACCTTTCTCCATGGGGACTTGCACGAAGAAATTTACATGCAGCCGCCACCAGGATATCTTTCACCAGGAGATGGTAGGGTATGCATACTTCGAAAATCCTTATATGGTCTGAAGCAGGCATCCCGTGAATGGTTCGCTAAGCTTTCAAAGGCCTTTAAAGATTATTGCTTCACTCAACGCAAGTTGATGCATCGTTTTTCACTCAACGGTACAAACACTCATTTCTTGTCATTTTGGTATATGTTGATGATATGGTGCTTGCAGGTGATGATTCGGTGCAATACCAGCTTTTGAAGGATTTTTTGCATACACATTTTCATCTCAAAGGATTTTTTACAATGCCAGTTTGAAATATTTTCTTGGAATCGAAATTGCACATGGATCGAAAGGGATCTTCATGAGCCAAAGGAAGTATGCCTTGGATATCTTGAGTGATATGGGATTATAGAGAGCCAAACCAAGTCGGTTTCCAATGCAGCAACAATATAATCTTGGTTGGAGCACTGCCACCCCTCTAGAGGACCCATCATCTACAGGCGACTCATTGGGAGATTGTTATATCTTTTAGTCACTCGACCAGACATCATATATGCTATTAATACACTCAGCCAATATATGCAGTAGCCTACACACGAACACTATGATGCGGCCATTCGAGTGCTTCGATACATCAAATTGGCCCTAGGACAAGGCCGCTTGTTTCCACGAGACAATGACTTACAGTTAAGAGGATATTGTGATGCTGACTAGGGACATGCCCTCAAACAAGGCGATCTGTCACTGGTTACTTCATAACGCTTGGAGCAGCCCCTATTTCCTGGCGCACCAAGAAACAACCTACAGTAAGTCGTTCCTCCGCAGAAGCTGAGTATAGATCCATGGCATCAGCAACAAGCGAACTTGTTTGGCTTCAGGCTCTGCTAAAAGATCTTACCATAAGCCATTCACAGCCTGCAAAGCTTTTCTGTGACAATCAAGCCGCCTTACACATTGCTGCCAATCCAATTTTTCATGAACGAACGAAACACATTGAGATGGATTGTCACTTCGTACGTGAACGAATCCAGTCTAAGGAGCTGGAAACGCATTATATACCGTCCAAGGAGCAGCCCGCAGACGTATTCACCAAAGCCTTGGGAGCAGAACAGTTTCATCGTTTAATTGACAAGCTAGGAGTTTCAAAGCTTCACTCTCCAGCTTGAGGGGGGCTGTTACGAAACGATGGTCAGTACAACACGTCAGTGCACGTGTTGCTTCACTCACAAGTTCCGGAAGAGATGGACTTCTTGCTAAAGATAAAGTCTTCATCTGTTTAGTTGGTGTAGATAAATCCTTATGTAGATAAAATAGCTATCATGTTTCTATGTACGAAGGCTGTATATAACTTGTATGCTGCTGCTATGAACGTATGTGAAAAATTCACTTCACAAACATTTCGAATTTTTCAGAAAACCACACAAAGATACATGTATTGATATTCAGGACCTCATCATTGATCGATGGCATATATATGATAACAAATATATGAGAGTACTGTGATCATTTGTGGCACGTGCGGTCATTTTCCTGAGTCGCCACCAATCGGTTTACCTAGGTCGATTGGACACCTAAAATATGGTCTGCAAGAGTTCGGGGGTTCGGGAGTACGGTTACGCTAAAACAATATTGTTATAGCACCCAAAATTGGTACCTTAGTTGATTTTAATTTTGTTTTGCTTTGCTTTTAAACAACTTCAGTTAATTTTCGAAATTAGAAATTTTAACTGAATTATTTAGTCGAATGTGGATTTTTGTAGTTTAATTTTCAATTTGTATAAATTTTGATATTTCCGAACCATGGAATCTGCCGAGTCACCCGGACACGGAAGTTTTAATTCCGAACCATGGACTCTACCGAGTCACCCGGACACGGAATTTGATAAAATTTTAAATAATTTAATCCATATCGTAAATATGGATTTTTATCTTTGTATTTATTTAATTTATTTAATTAAAAAAATAGATGTTTTCCAAACCGTAGATCCTGGCGGATCATTTGGACATGGAGTTTAATTTAAGTTTTTATTTAATTAATTATATTTTTAATCATAATTTTATTGGATTTTTATTATTGTTTTTATTAAATTTTAATTATTACTACTTTAAAAGATATATTTAAAAAGAAATGATTTCTGTATTTTTAGAATTATTTAATTATGTTCGTTTAATAATTTTTTTTAAATAAAAGGAATAAAAGGTTAACTTTTTAATAATAAAAGATGATTGGCCTTTGTTAAAAATTGATTTTTTTTTGTTTTTGTTAGACCTAAAAAATAAAGTTAATTATTCACATAAAAAAAAACTTCTTTTTATTTAGTTATTATTTTACCTATTTATTTATTTATTTTATGGCTAATTTCTTTCTTTTAAATGAAATAAGTTTAATCATAAAAATAAAATTTTTTGCATAAAGTAAATAAAGGAAAATTGAATGAATAAAGTGGAGGTTTTCTTTTGTTTTGGTTTAGACATCCATTTAAAAAGTAAAAGATACATAAATTAAATATGTAAATAAATAAAGAGAAAACACATAAAGAGATATTAAAAGATAAATGATAAAAATGGGGCTTTTTGGCCTTCCACTAAAAGAATTAAATAGGAGGTATAACCTTTCATGAATTATAACAATAATAATAATAAAAGTTAGTAAAGGTTAGTAAAGTTAGATGTCAATAATAATAACAACAATAATAATAAAAGTTAGCAAAGTTAGTAAAGTTAGTTGTTAATAAAAATAAAAGTTAGTAATGTTAGTTGAATTAATTATTAACAATAATAACAACAATAATAATAAAAGTTAGTAAAGTTAGTAAGTTAGTTGTTAATAACAATAAAAATAAAAGTTAGTAATGTCAGTTGGATTAGTTGTTAATAACAATAATAAAAATTAGTGAAGTTAGTAAGGTTAGTTGTTAACAACAATAATAACAATAATAAAAGTTAGTGATGTTAGTTGTGCAAAAATTAAAATGTTAGTGACTAATAACAATAATAATAAACAAATATATAAAGATTATTGTTAGTTCTGCAGAGAAACGGAAACAGAGGTTGGCGCGAGGGGCGAGGGAGAGTGGCGACAGCTGGGGAAGTGGCTGGGGCTGGGGAACGACGGCTGGGTGGCGTGCAGGGGTGGTGATGGCGGCGCGAGGACGGCGTGACGGTGGTGGCAGCAAGGGTAGGACCGGGAAGGAGAAGGGGGAAGGATAACGCGTCGGGGAAGGAAAACGGACGGTGGCGGGACGGCGTGTGGAGCGACGGACGGCGGCGGGACGGCGTGGGAGGGACAGACGGCGGCGGCTGGACGACGGCGACGTCGACGGGATGACGGCGTGACGGAGACAGGAAGCAGTGACGGCACGCAAAAAGGGAAACGGAAGCGTGAAAGGGGGAGGGTTAGACGGCAGACAGGAAAAATTTCTAGCGTTCTGGGAATAAGAAAGAGAGGCCAGGGATTAAGGCTATAATTTTTTCTTTTTTTAAAACGGAGCTCTAAGCTTGATTTTTTTTTTTCTATGCCTTTATTCACAGATTTTGGACCCCTATTTATAGGGGAAGGGGTGCTGGACTGTTCACAATTAAAAATTAATTAAATTCAAACTTATCTATTAATTTGGTAAAATGACAGTTTCAGTCCTTTACGTCTCTCAGACTCTGGATAAGTTTCAGAAGCTTCTGATTTTGACAATTTTGTCATTTTCTGTCAACTTGGGCCAGAAACGTCCGTCTGGCCCAAAATTGATGCGAAAAATTACCCAATGCTCCTGGAACTTTCAGAATTTGTCAATTTTTCCAAAAAATTCTCAATTTTGTCATTTTTACCTCAAACTTTTTAATTTTGTCATTTTTATGGAGTTTTCTTTTTTCTTTCAAACATACACATATACACACATATATCATTTTAAATCAAATCTTCACAAAAAAAAACAAAAAAATGTATTTTAAACTAATTAAAAAATTTTAGTAATAATAATAATAATAATAATAATAATAATAATAATAATAATATTTTTTAATTAATTTTTTATTTAATTTTTTTTTTAAATTTTTTAATCGGCCGGACGAAATTGGGTGTCCACATAATCAAAATATATGTAAGGCGAAACAAAAGCGAAAACCAGAATAACTCAAACATTGAAAAGAAAGAGAAGAATATACACTGTCTTTTTAATTATCTATTCAAACATATGCTACGTTAAGAACAAATAATGAAGCCTGCATCTAAAGAAATTTTATTATGAGGTTGCAAAAGCAATTAAAATAAGATTCATATATATTCTCTGTGGGAAAGCAAAGCAAAGAGAAGCACAGAACTCTATATCTCTAACTCAGCTACAAATATCTTTATATTTTTATTTGATATAAAGGTTCCATAACCAAAGAAAAATAAAACCCTCACATTTTAATTTGCCAGTTTTAGTTCCACGGCACACTTGGAAGCCCTTCTTGCCTCTTCATGGTAACTCAGCTTCTAGTCTTGAGATTCTTTCATTGCATCTGCATTAGCAAGATCAAATTCGATCTGTTTTCCTGCATTAATCAAAACCAACAATCTAACCTCCGATAGATATTGAAAATAAAATGGCAACAAAGACAACAATTTCACTTCATTGTCCATTTCCCACGAAACTGGGATCATTTAACAATACCTTTTGGTCGCTTTTGTCTTTGGATTATTGGATATATCCAATCAAAAAATGAGCAATTAAAGATGGTCCACCAATCCCGGGACAAATACAATTTTGTGTTTCTTCATATATTTTCGGTATTGATTGAGTTTATTACCTTGAGTTATTTACTTTATGGTTTAATAAAACAATTTCGTCCATAATTGCTAAAATTAAAAATGAATTATTCTAAATAAATTTCTCCTCAGTATTAAGAATTTGGAATATAAGTTGATGCAAGATGAAATTCTTTTAGTGACTCATTTTTAATAACAAAAAAAAAATATTCATGGTTTCAATGTATATACAATATTATGTTTTATAGTTTTATGTTTTGATCATAATTAATGATCATTTTAATAATAAGAACATAACATAAGATGGCCCAACTCAAAATTGAAATTACAATTTTAATTAATTGAAATAAATTTATGAGTTGAAATTTTTAAATATTTATTATTAGAATTCATAAAATAAATACTAGCTACAAGGTGCAGCCAAAATAACCTTGTATATACTAATTTCATATTTGAGTTACTGCAAATCTCCAATAATTATACCTATCCCAGAATAATGGATAAATGTCAAAATAGGTCCATCAGATATTGCATCATGCTTTTTTTATCCTCAGAATTTTGTTTCTGACAATTGACGCTCTTAAATTGCAAGTCTTTGTGCTCTTGGTCCCAAATTTTGCTTCTTTACAATTGGACCTCCAAACAACAAATTCCCGCAGCAACGCTGGTATGATGACCTAATTCTTAGCTAAAGTATGATTTTGCAAAGAAAATCATCTTTTAAATGCTAAATCTAACTCCTTAAAAAAAATTGGAAAATGGAATAGAATTATAAAAAATATGTTCCCTAATCAAAGTAATCCTTTCTTTTATCCTTTGTTTGAATAATTCATTAAGAGGAGGGGAGAGTAAAGTCTAAAAAATAGAGAGGAGCCAATAATCCCCTTAATTTAAAGGGATTAAAAAACTGTACATGAGGAGGTATATAGAGAGATAAGAGTGGTCTCTCATCATCCTTTCCTTCAGTTTTTTATCTAACCAAATAAGGAAGGGAAGATAATTACCTCTCCCCTTCTCCTCATTCCCCTCAATCCAAACAAGTTGTTAGATAATGTAATAAAAGTAATCCTTTATTATTAATTTATTTTTTTGGCAATAAGATAATTGCATAGAGTTTAGATTGGCCTATCAATTTTTTTTTACCTCAAATTCATCCCAAGCAATTCCCGACTAAAATCTTCGATACTTTTGCTCTTTTGTAGATAATAAATACTCTTCCTCTGCCCCGTTTCAATTACAGCATTTTTGCAGACATGATTTTTAAGACGTCCACTTCTTTTTCCCTTTTTCCATTTTTGCCCTTACCTTCCCAGAAACTTCTATATCTACTGCTTCCATTCGTGTGTCGCCTTTTGCTCTGCCTCTTTTGTTCGGATCTCCACCGCTTGCTCTGTCGCCTAATCGATCTTCATCAGTGTTTCCCAACCGATCTTTATTGTTGAATTGACTTCGATTTTTGTCGTTGCTGCAAATTAAACTTGAATCACTGTTGTTGCTATTATTGCCAACTCCAGCCTGCCTAAAGCCTTGATGTGGGGACTGGAAACAATCCCAAATCCAAAGGAAATTTCGAACCTTTCTTCTTCAATTCCACTAAACAACCACCGAAGATGGTAAATTCATTTTCCATCATCTTATTTCCCGGGAGATTATCGAACCTTGACTTCCTCTTATCTCTAAATCCTGAATTTTATGTTGTTCTCTTTCTCCTTGTCCCTGTCCTTCTCCTTGAAGCTCGAATCCTTATCATAATCGGAATGGTAGTCCTTGGCGTCCCTAGAACTATGTTTGCTATAATCGAAGCACTAACTGGAAGGAAAAACGGAGGGAGTCGATGCCGGAGAGAATAGATCAAAGCAGGAAGATTTTGGGTGAGCATGGAGATTAAAAACGTGGGAAAAATTAGGGATAACAAATGAAGAGATTATGTCTGAAAAAAGCGATGAGAGAGGTAGGCCGAGCAGATGGGAGAGGAGAGATGCGTGTGTGAGATGGTAGGGGCAAAATAGAAAATTGAATATAAAAAATTACTAAAAAGTGAAACACATCATCTGTTTTTTAACAGCCTAAAAAGAAAGATGTATCATCCTTTTTTAAATGATGGAGTATTTGAGAAGACCCTATTCTTCGCCTAATATTTATTCAATCCAAACATCAATTCCGCGTACATAATTATTTATTGGAAACAAAGCATAAAGATCGAAATGAAGAGAAAAAAAAAAACAGAGGAAGAGCAACAGGGTAAGTAGAAAACATGAAATGTAATTGGAATTTCTAATAGGCCGATCAAGTAGTTGTTGGAATACACAACTTATATGCCTAGAATAGGAGCCTGTAATTCCTACTTGGCGGAATCAAACAGTACAACCACAGAAAAAGAAGAAGCAACACAACATGGAAGCTACAGCCAATGACTCCAGCACCACCACCAGAGTCCACAGTACATCGTTCATGACTGAAAAGTTATCTACCCAGCCGAAGCTCCACCAGCCTCTCAAGTCCTGGCCACTGGAAAATCGAATATGTTAGGGAGAATTGTGACCCTGCCCTGCCCACTGGAATATCGATCGCGGTGACTCTACCGAGGACGTATCCTCCAATGTATTTATAGCGCCTTCGCTTCCTTGTGTTAGTGGTCGATTCCCAACTGCATGAAACATTGACGTGACGAATAAGAATCAATTGGGATTTTTTTTAAAAAAAATTTTCCGCGCTGGACAAAATTAATTACCCCTCTATTTCTAATTAATGCCGGATTAAAAAATGTACTATTATTTACTCTATTATTTTGGGTTTTACTGATTCTTTATATAGAATTGATATCATTTTAAGTTAATACTCTATTCACAAAATTACCACTTGAATAAACTTTTTCTATAAAGTAATTAGTTTTTTTGGTAATAAGCCTAGAAAAAGAAATATCAATCAAATATATTTTTTAAAAATATCTTTTGAGTTTCGTAAAGTTGTGTTTCAATTAGCATATAAATTGAGTAAAAATCACTAAAATAAAAGTAATGAATTAAGATAATAATCCATTATTTTATTCAGACCTTGCTACATATTAAAAAATTCTGTTAATTTGAAGATAATAACTCTTTTTTTTTTTTTAATTTGTTGTTGGTAAGTAGGAAAAAGATAAAAACTTAGTTCAGTTGTTCAGTTTGTGGTATATATGATTTGAATTCACACGGGTTAAGCAGACTCGAAACTTTTCAAACATTATTCGGCACAATATTTTGTGAAGTTTAATTTTATTGAAATTGTAATATAGATTCATAATTGTTGAGTCTTATGATGTTTATTTTTTCGGTTTTCTCATAACAAATATTTGTTCGTCTGTTAATAAAAAAGAAATTGAGAATTGAGGCGCTGGTGGAATTGGATTGCTTGAAGATGAGATGACTTGATATATAACCCAGACATTAACATGGGAAACTTTCCTTGTACGTAGTTTTAACAGTAAAGAATTTGAAAGTGTAATCGAGTTGGCATTGAATTGTAGTTTTCTTTGTTTTTCTTATTACTATTGACTTCTTCATCGCAGGTTCTGGAACGTGGGCGATGGTCTAATCTTAGGTTGTATCGTACAGAATCAGGATGATAGCCATTAGCTAGCGATGAGTTCAATCGGAGCAAGTAGAGTAACTCCAGGGACGGGGCAAATGTTTTTCCGCACATTACGTCACGTATCCACTCCTCTCCCAGCTGCATCTGCATGTATGATGTATTTCACTCTTTCTGATGTGGCGAGAGTGGTTTGTTTGCCCCCACCACGTGGGGCCTCGCTGGACCTACACGGAGATCCCCACACGCCATCTCATTCATACTGCTGCCGGCACTTTAGCCTACCTTTCACAGCAAGGTAAGAGGAAAGCAGCTTCTCTACCATTCTATTCCCTTAAGCAAAATTTCAAATTCAATTCTTGCAAATGGAGATGTAAGCTTTGGGGGTTGCTAAAGAAAGTACCATATGACTTTAAATGGTTTAGTCACTCAATACCAGATTCCAGATATCTTTAATATTTATAATTATACACACAAGCACACAGGCGAACCATATTTTCAAAAACATTTACATTTAAAATAGAGATTATAAAAATAAAAAAAAAATTGTTTACTGTTTTCATTTTCGCTCTTTATTTTTCACATAAATGAAGAAAAATAAAAAAATTAAATATTAAGATAATAGTTTGAAGAATGATATAGTAAAATAATTTATTAAATACAAAAATATTACAAAAATTTAAAACAGTCCAAAATAATAAAATACTTCAAAGAAAATGATATGGATTATCAGTGTAAGCCACTAATGTCTAGTGTTTGCAAATTTGCCAGTCACTTTAATTTTTTTTGGGCCATATACAACCCAATGTTTTCAAAATGGACCGAATAAACTAAATGTTCCAATTATAAAAATTATGGATGACAATTTTATTCTGCATTATGCCATAAACATAAGTCACTTGTTTCAAATCTTTGCACTATTCATTATTCAAAAAATTAACTCGTTTTTTTTAAATTTTTAATATGTGGCATATAAATGCAAAGAACTTTATACACAAATTATAAATGAAAACTGAAAATGTATAAATATAAATGCTAGTTCGTTTTCGTTTAAAGCCTTTAAAATAGCCCAAATTAATGCGGGGGGTATGGCCATATGGGAGACCTTTTATTGGTTTGTTTACAGTGCTTGCTATTGACCATGCATATAGCTAGCTGTGATGTGAGGGACGCGAAAAGCTTCCCATTTCTCTCCTCAAGCCTTGAGCTCCCCAAAGTGCAAACTACACCCCTTCATACGGGCTTTGGATGTCCCGATTCGCTGCTGGATCCACCAATCACCAATCTTGCCCATTTTGTTTTAGGGAATAAGGTAGCTGCGCAGGTTGGTAATCAAGTTGAAGTCAAGGGATAAGTTGCGCATTGTAATAATCGGATCAGCCAGCGAATCAACATGCCACTATCGAATAGTTCACCCTCATTAATTAAACTACCTTAATTCAATTCGAACTGACGTATTATTTTTTTATTTCTTTTTTTAGAAAATAATAATATAAGTAAATTTTACTCAAATTTAAGTTAAAAAAAATGAAATAAAATAAAGAGTGGATATTAAATATTTATTATTTTAGATGAGTTCTTTTGCAATTTGAACGTATTTAAGAAGATTCAAAACTAGGAAGACCCAAAAAAAATAATAGTAGCATTTGGTTTCAGTATTTTGGGTTTCAATTATCTATTTCCTTTTCCTTTTTAAGAGAAAAGCACCCTTTCCATTCTCCTTACATAAGAAACAAGGATGTCAACATTATCTTACCTTGTGGGGTCCACTGCCCCCCTTTAATATTGGTAGGTTTTTGTTTTGATTAAATAAATGTGGTAGAATTTGGGTTTTGTTTGAAAATAGGGTATATTACACATGTTAAACCAAATTTTTAATTTTGTTTCATTTCTAACTCTAACCTGCAATTTGTTCATTCTAGCTTCCTAACATGGTAAAAACATTTCATTTCAGCCTTTTTTGGATGAAAAGCATTACCTCTAACAGAATGGTCCACGGTGGTATAAATCTCTCTCGAATTACCCATGTTGGCCCATAAAATATATCTAGTCACCTAGCCATGCAAGTGAAAAAGAAAAAAAATTGATAAAGAAAAAGAGAAAAAGATCATAGAAGAGACAGTTCGTTATTCAATTTTGTTCCAGATAAGTGAAGAATAAAGTTCAAGGTGATAATGAGGGAGATAAAGTTAGGGTTAGAGATAGACAAAAGTGTTCCATGAATCCTTGGTTTTGACATCACACCGAGAGGAAAAGAATCAAAATCAAGAAGCAGAGATTCATAAAAAGAATGAAAGTAGGGAAATTGAAAAAAGATTAGACTAAAGACTGCCCCCAATATAGTAATTTTTTTTGCTATTTATGATAGAGTGATGGGCTACACTTTAGTGTTGAAAGTAGGTAGGATGAGATAAATGTGTGTGTTAATGTAGGTTTTGGGTTGGTAGGGGCTTTGGGGGGGAGTTTAAGACATTGTGGGGTTAATGTGTCGTGCGTGTGTGTGTATGTGTTGTGCTTTATATGTTGGGTGTATAGGGGATCAAATAAGACCAATCCAGAATATAAAATGATCTAACAGAGGTTTGCTTCCTGGACTCCAATGGTTAAACCAAGTTAAAAAATTGGTGATAGTATTGTTGTTTGGTAATGCAATTAAATGTACAATTATAACACTTACTATATTTTCTCTTTGCGGCTCATGGTGATAGTTACTGCACAGTGAAAATGTACCATGAGAGCCATTTTGGATATTTGTCATTGAAGGCTTGCATTGGTGGCTATGTAAACTATTATGATTAGTGTCACTTTGATAGGTTAGTCTGGTGGAGATTAATAAAATGGTTGAGGAATTAGGTTACTCAGGGCACATGGATTATTTTTTGTTGTATATGGGGATGAAGTTGGATGATGGGCTAGTTCCTTTGAAAGATGAAGTAGATGTTATACAAATTATGAGGCTCTGCTTGCTTGAGCATACTATGATTGATATATACATTGTGATTAAGGATGAGATGGCCTATTTTGGAAAAATTAAAGATGCCATAAATCCAAAGAAAGCTGTAATTGAAGAAATTGTAAATGAGGGCAATGATAGTTATGCAAAATCCCATGTGAAGTTTAAGGCATCTTGCAACAAACAAAGTCCTGCATTAGGTTTAAGGAGAGCACTAACCTAGGCAACTCAGGTCAATGAAGAACAATATGGGCAAATAATGTTTATGAAGAAGAGGGAAATGAAATAAAGAGTGATAATGAAGATATCCCCATGGATGAGGTTCCTTAAAAGGTTAATGAAGATGTTGATCATGAAGAACAACATGTGGTTTAATCATGAAGAACAACAAGTGGTTGCAATGGAGGAGTCAAGCGAGCATACAACAGAGGATAATGATTATGAACCTCAATTTGACGTAGGTACATGTGAGACAGAATTTGAGGAATTAGACAATGAAATTACAAAAGAAGTAGAGCACACCTAACTGACATATCTGCCCTAAGTTCCATGTTAGCCAGAAGTTCCCTTCATTTAAGGTGTTGAAGAAGGCAATCAGACTTTAGGAAATTAAGTTAAGGTGCGATATAAGGATTGTTAAAAGTGAGAAACGAAGGGTAAAGGCAAGGGTAAGGTGTTCAAATGGGTGTCCCTACATATCATATACAATGCCTACAGTAGATGAAATGGTTCAGATAAGGATATATATTAGGGAACATAGTTGTATAATGGTTTTCAAGTCCAAGAATGCAAAGTATGCATGGATTGCAAAGGCCTACCTAGAAAACATAAGATTTGATCCTAATATGTGTATTACAGCACTTCTGGATCAGATTGGAATATATTACAACTTAAAAGTGCATAGAACCAAAGTATGGAGAGGGAAACATAAGGCATTTAGGATTACAAAGGGTGCTGAAAGTGCCTAGTTTGGCAAGCTAGCTTATTATGGAGGTGAACTTAGAAGGACAAATCCTGAAATAATGTTTGTGTTAAAGTTGGAGAATTTATTTTTCCAAAGGGTCTTCATTCATATTGAGGCATGTACGAAAGGGTTTTTGGAGGGAGGCAGGCCTATAATTGGCATTGATGGTTGTTTTCTAAAAGGAAACTATGGTGGACAGCTACTAGCTGCAATAAGAATAGATGCAAACAATTGCATCTGGGCAATTGCCTATACAAGAGTTGAGGTTGAATGCTATGATTCCTAGTATTGATTTTTTAGTATGTTAGGTGAAAAGCTGAGAATAAGCAATACAAACTGAAGGTTGTGGACATTCACTTCTAATAGACAAAAGGTAATTGATAATGTTTTTATGTCTTTTTATCTTATTAATACAAAAGCTAACTTTACTTATGTAATTATGCTAGGTTTTGATTCTAGTAGTGCAAGAGTTGTTCCCTGAAGCTAAGCATGGGTTTTGTGTTTTCTATTTGTACAACAACTTTAAGAACTCACATTTTGGTGCTATGTTAAAAGAGTTAGTGAGGTCTATTGCTAGAAGTAGTTATATTTCAGAGTTCAAATAGAGATATGAAGAGGCTTAAGTTTATAGATTAAAGTGCATGAAAATGTTTGAATGTTGTTCCATCACAACATTGGATAAGGGCACATTTAAGATAGTATTGCAAATTTGATGTGCTACTGAATAAAATAAGTAAGTGTTTCAATAGGTTCATCTTAGATGCTAAGGACAAACCTATGTTAACCATGTTGGAGATAATTAGGGCAAAGTTAATAGTTAGAATAGCCAATGGAAGAAGGGCACTGAAGAGTTTTACAGGGGTTCTCTGTCCTAAAATTGTGATGAAGGTTAACAAGTCAATGGAACAAGTGGGTTGGTGCATCCTTATGGGATCAGTAGGGTCACAATCTCAAGTGAGCACCCCTTATAGTCAATTTGTTGTTGATCTAGTAATAAAAACCTACAGTTGCAAAAAATGGAAACTACGTGGGATATCCTGCCCACATGCATGCTCTGTCATATCACATAACAGAAGAAAGATAGAAGAATATGTGCATTCTTGCTACACAACTGAGACATGTGAAAAAACATATGAAAATGTCATCAACCCTATCACCAATATGGTTTAATGGCAAGAAATAGACTATAACCCCATCTAACCCGTTCAATTGGGAAAGCCAAAGAAAAAATAGGAAACAAAATAAGAGAAGAAGAGAAGTCGGGGAAAGTGATAACCCAAACAAAATGAGAAGATTTAGGATGAAAATGCATTGTAGTGTATGTAAAGATGAGGGACATACCAAGGCTATTTGCAAACATAAAGACAGTAGATATGTTCATAAATTTCATTGAGTATGATCCTCACCTTATAAAAAGAACAAACTTCATGTATATTAATAAATTTCATTGAGTATGAATCATTTTCTATAGCAAGTTGATATGTTTTAACTATGTTCTAAATACGTGTCTTCATTTTAGGTTCAGAGAAATCAAGGATCAAGCCAACCACCAGATGCAGTTAATGATGCAATTGATCTAGACCAGAATCAAGTGAGGCCACAATCTCAGCCATGTCTAAATGCATTTGGTTCGTCCTTATTGCGCACAAATGCAGATTAGGTGCCTAAAGCCAAACAAGGAATAGGTCAGCCCAGAAAGAATCCACAAGCTTGAACTTAGGACAATTTGTGAGTTTGTTGTACATGTGATGTTTTTTTTTTTTGTGTAGTTTTGGATGTTTTTTGTGAAGTTGTCATGCAGCAGATGTTTTTTGTGCAATCGTGATGGCAACAATTAAGGGGTGAATTAAGAATGACCAGATTTGGTTACTTTAGTTGGATGCTTTCATATTTTGGGATATGAATATGTAAGAAAACAATATGTTTAGAATTTCCTTTGACTTGAAAAAATATGGAAGACAACTATTTGAAACTTTGACTTAAAAGTGTGTAGTTTGTTTTCACTTGAATGAAATATGGAAGACAGGTTTAGGTTCATTTGACAATCATATATAAAGGTTAAGGTTGAATAAGGAATGCGTAATTGACAGTTAGGGTTCAAAATGAAACATTATAAAAAGGTTTGGTATGAAAATATTAAACTTAAAACATCATTTGGGTTCAATTTGGAACTAATTGCAAACTACTCATTACCTACAACAAAATATTAATTTCCCCATACACACTTGTTAACACACTACCTATATAAAAATACAACACACAGCACCCATACCAACACATACCTGCTAACAAAACGTCACCCTAAATCCGAACACAAACCCCACCCCCATTGTCCCACAAACCATCATCCTCACACACCAATCCATATCGATGGCCTTATGACAACTACAAAAACAAGCACCCCCATCCACACCTTTAGTTTTCTCATTAAAGGCTTCTCTTCCCTTAACTACTTTTTTGTCCTTTGAATCCACCTCAATAATCCCCTAGCAACATTTTGCATCCTACTCGAGGTAAGTGGATTATACAAATAAAAAACCCATAATTCTTCAATCCTTAAACATAACATCAAAAAAAATCTTACTATCAAAATTGAACCTAGTTATGAAGATTATGAGACAAAATTTTGTGGGAGCATACCCTATAATTGCTGCATCTCACGAACCTTCGACCTAGGTTTGCTTCCATCCAAGAGGTCAGCAAGGTTTACGGGTCTTCCACATGAACAGATCTTCGATGTCACTCCCTCAATGACCGGACAATTACGTCATATTCCACACTGAAAAGCATTAAGTTACCCAAGTTAGAAGTCCAGTGTCATTCCTTGAAGTTTTTATAGACTTTCACAAACTGGTTCTGAGGGTGGGTGAGGGTAAAACCATAATTTGGCAGGAAAAATTAGCACAATTTCTCGCGTGGCTGGGTGACAGGAAAAATGCAGAAGAGATTTTTGCCACCATGGACCATTCTATGAGAGATAACACTTTTTATTCAAAAAAAGGTATAAATTGAAATGTTTTAGCCACGTTAGGGAGGCGGAACAAGCAAATTGCAGGTTAGGGTTAAAAATGAAACAAAATAAAAAATTTGAGGTTAACACGTGTAATTTATCCTTTGAAAATACCCAAAGTATGGGTAAAATATGAGTTCATAGTCCACTTTACAATATTTTACCCTAATAAAATTTTCATTTCAATACGTATAATTATGAATAGTTATAAAATTTTTCATATTTTTTAATATTAAATTTTCATTTTTAAGAAAAATATTGCCAATTTTTCTCTTCACATAAATAGTTTTGCATATTAATCTTCATTTTAATTATTTTTTAATGTATGAAGTTATGTGCAATAGGTAGGGGTAGGCAGGTAAAGTACCTGGGTTCTGCCCAGTGCCCACCAATAAACTAAGAGGATGTAGATGGAGAAATCTTACTTGCTATAGATAATTAGTAGGACATGGCTAGAATGTTTAGTATGCGCCAAGAATGTTACCAGCTTTTACGCAGAAGCTGTATGGGCCAGTTGGACCTAAAAGAACAAGCACGCCACGCGCTGCTCAATTCGGCAACACAATAATGATTGAAATTTGCGAATGGTGATGCAACCCAATTCAATCCTTGCAGCCCAATAGCCCATGTTCAGTAAGCAAATGTTCTGCAACAATCCGCTCGTTTTTATGCAAATGGACCGGATCGATTCATCTGGGAATATTCGTCGAAGTAAAAAGAAAGCAAAACCCTAGCTTGCACCGCACGTGACTATCAGCTGACCAGAAGCAAAAGAGAACAGGGTGCGCCGCAATGATTCGAATGACCGTCCGATCTTTCTCTACGTCATCAATCCGCGTGAATCTTCGTTTCGACGGCTAAGATTGTAGTTGCAGAGGCTACTGGTCGAGCAAGCGAACGGGGGCGTCTCTCACTCTTCTCCAAGCTCCAATTTCTGGTTTTTATTCTTGATTTTTTACGAGCAAAGTTAGAGAGATTTTCTACAGAGTTTCTTCGAGTTGTTTTGAAGATGAAATTCATTGAAGAAGAGGAAATCCCTGTCAAGTTTGTTGACGAAGAGCAGAAGGATGAGGAAGATGAGAGTGAAGTAGAAGAGAGTGAGGACGAAGAAGAAGATGATGACGACGACGAAGACGATGCTGAAGACGAAGATGATGAAGATGAAGAGGAGGAGGATGCGCAAGAGATCCACTCTTCGGGTGGTCCTCCGGTGGTGTCCGTGGACGACGACGACGATGATGAAGAAGATGGAGGTGAAGACGACAACGGAGACGGCGAAGGCGACGGTGACGACGACGACGACGACGACGACGACGATGATGAAGACGACGAGGAACCTGAAGGGGAGGTGATTTTTCCTCACATAGTTAATTTTGTTACTTATTATTATTATTATTATTATTGTTTTGCAATCATTTACGTGAATCGTGATTCTGAGTTTTTGGAGTGGAGATTGTTTAGATCTACCCTTTTTAGCTCCGTACCTTAGGCTTTATCTGCTGCATAGCATATTTAGGGATTCTTGAAATCTGTTCATCGTATTGTCCTCCCCAAACTATTCTTCGGCGGGGAAACAAGCGCGTCCGCGTCTTATTCGAAATTTAAACACTGAAAGCTGTACAGATCTGAAGATAGATCCAAGTATTGTTTAGTACTTTTTTAATTTTTTATATCAGCAAAAAGAAAATTGATACTTTTTTTTTTATTTCAGCATTCCGATTGTTGGTCGATGTTACAAGCTTTCTTTGTTGGATCTTGGATTTTTCTGCAGGACGACCTAGGAACTGAATATCTGGTCCGACCCGTGGGGAGAGCTGAGGACGAGGAAGATGCGAGTGATTTTGAGCCGGAGGAGAATGGCGAAGAGGAAGAAGATGAGGATGAGGAAGAGGATGAGAGCGGTGGGAAGAAAGGAGCAACTGCGAAAAGGAAGAGGTCAAACCGAGATGATTCCGATGATGACGATGGTGGGGAGGACGATGAGAGGCCATCCAAACGATAGGGTTTGGCGGTCCAGCTGTGGCTTGATATGGGAGAACCCGAGATCAACAATCGGTCAATCTCTCCCCCTCTTTGTTTAACCATACAAACAGGAGTACTTAATGCATTTAGGGATTTGGTTCAGTAGTAGTAGCAGCGCTGGAATTTTATGTTTGGTTTCTTAGTTTGGTGATTTGATTAGTCATGTCGCATGAACGAACTTGCTGAATATTTAGATCTTGTGTAAGCTATTGTTCTAGTATATCATTACATACTCTGAGATGGTTCTGTTGTCATCCGTCAATCGAGTTTACATCCAACTAATTCCATCAATCTTGCAGTTGTGTTCTGTTTTTGGTATTTGTAAGGAAAATGGTACAATTGTTTAACAAAATCGCTATAAAATCTTAATTTTCCGTGTGTTATTTGATTTCTTCCTGAAGTTACCTAGAGAGACTCTTCACTCTATTGCATTCAAATGGAAATTTGGAATCGGATTTTTGTTTTTGTATAACTTTTTCTACATGTGTTTTACTTTTTTCTTTATGATAAAGGCGTTAGAGGTCATATCAATTTTAAACTCTGTTTTACATTTTCCTTGCTCCTGTGCTTAACGATAAAGGCATTCTAGAAGTTATATCCGGGGTGAAAGGGGTGTAACCTTTTTTTTGGGTAATTTGAGTTTGAGCTCAATTTAAGAATATTTGAATCAAATTATTTTGAGCTCAAGCTAAAAAATGGACTTGAATAAATTTAGAGCTAAGCTCGAGCTTTAAGATATCCGCCAATTGACATCTATAAAGCCATCGATGCTAAGGTAAACCCCAAATCTCCCATCTCCTGTTGTTGATTAGTCTTCTTCTCATATTTCTTATGACTTCTTCCCTCTATTCTCTTATATCAATTTTAATCTCTATGTTCTAATCGTTTGGTTGCAAAAAATGAATCCCCTACGTATTTATACTATATATTAAAACCCGTTTTCGGGTTCTTGTTTATTTGAATAGTAAAAAACAGTGTCTTTCTGGTTTTGTCATTTGGTTTTGGACTGTTTCACCTGACTTTTTTTTTTCTTTTTTTACACAATTGCTTTATTTAAGAGTTTGGTTAGCTTTTCGAAATAAGTAGCTTTTTAAGGGGCCTTTCTTGAAATTCTTCCACTGTCATTCTGTTTCACATTTCTTTTTTGTGAAACGCAATTCTAGTCCCTGTATTGTTTCCGTTTCTCATATTAGGCCACAATTTTGATCAACTTGATATTTTGGACCCTAAACTTAGTAACTACTTAATTTTAGTGTTTTTGTTTAATCTCTTAGTTCTTTTTATTTTTTATGGTGTGTTATTTTCTAAACTAAAACATTGGTCATCCTGATTTTTTTTTAGTGAAATAGAGTTTTTTTTAAAATTTTTTTTGAGTTAATTGTTAAACTCTTAATACAGTCTACACAGGTATCAGATAAACAAATCTAGAAAGCATATAAATGTGTATAATGGCACTTTAATCTTTAAAAATGGGAAAAAGAAAACGTAACAATTTATCATGACGACGAATGGTTGGCAGTTGAGCCTGCCTGTAGTATAAGTATTCTATAAGTTGATGGAGGATTGATGGTGAGAGGTACTGTAACCAATTCTTATCCAAGGGCTACTCAATTATCGACGGGGGTACTTGATACTTTGGTGTTATGGGCCTATGGCCGAATTAAAATAATCCCCACCCCGACCGGCAAAACAACTGGGCCTGCTGGCCTGGAAGCCTTCGTTTTCCATGTGACGGACGGTCAACATTTGGTGAAGTAGCACCAGTCAAATAAAAATTGTTCGGCTGGACAAATAACAGGATCCTGTCCAATTTTACTTTGTATGGGTTTCCTTGTGTCTGTGTGTCTATCCAAAGCCTGGCCGCTTGGAGAACTTCTATTTTTCTCCTTTTTAGGTTTTTCGAACATTTTAAATGCGGTAATCCTTCAGCTCGTAAAAACTTCCCGTCTATAAACTTTGTCTACAGTCTATAAAAAAAAAAAAGCAGACTTCAACTGGATCTGGAAGTTGATATTGAATCAATAGACCGCCAGATTAATAGAACAACAGTACCTTAAACCAAACCCTGGATTTCTTAATCTCTCTAGTGGTGGGGTGGCCAATTGCTTCAGGATCTGGCGGCCCTCGTGCTCGTCACCGTCTCACCGTCAGCTTTGAATTGTCTACCGAAGCCGAAATATGTAGCAACAGCAATCTAGAACTAACAAAGAAATAGTATGCTGATAGAACCGAAAGGCAACAGATGGATACTACTCAGAACATGTGCACAACATCATATGCAAACCTGTCTTTTGGTCAAGGGCAATCATAAACAATAGTAACCGAATTACCAAGTCCACATTAACAGTTACACGCATATTAAACAGATTAACTTGATGCAGCCATTGGCTTACTAGTAGTGCAGATGGAGCTTTTACTAATAGTAAAGGATACGTCCAGAACAGCACAAATGACTGCAAAAAACAACATATATTGAAGATCAAGAGCATAAAAAATGCTGCAAGTTAGAAATGGAAGAGAAGTTAATAAATTGAAGATGAGAAAGTAATTAATCAAGTTGCTGACCATCAGTCCACCCGTAAAGCCTGTAAGCAGAACCCGATTCCAGGAATCAAAGTAAGAATGAACTGAGAATCTTGTTTTGGCTACTAATGCCAGAGAAGTGATTGCCATGACGAGGAAATGGAACAAAAACCCACTCAGCCCTCTCAAACCTGCAATTCCAGCGATAACCCCACCAATCACTGACATAAACGTTTGGCTGCAGATCACAAGACAACAAGGTTACTAGTCAATAAGGTAGGTATAGAATAAAACTGTATATATTACATGAGCACTGATTAATTTGAAAGTCAAACAGTACATAATATATCCATGATATGAGTCGGTACAAACCTGTAATATATAATTCTCATGTTCCTTCTCAAACTCTGTGGTTTATGGCCTAGTGTGTACGCTCCACCCTTCTTTGATTTTCCATCCATGACTTGATCTGGAAATCTATCAACAGACAGAGATCTGGGAGAGAAGCGTATTAACAGGGTAAGTGCGGAGAACACAACATTCATCTGACACTTACTATGTCCTTGCCATGAGCTCTCCGTCACAGACTACAACATGTATTCCTAAAGTTGTCTCGTTCTGTGTTCTGATTACAATAAAATTTTCAACTACCGATGAACTGTAATACGTTGTATGATATGAAGGGACGAAGTAAAACGTGACCTTAGATGTTAAAAATCGTTGTCTCAGCGCCCCTGGCTGGTGCCTTGAGCAGGACGTAACCATGAGTGTGATGAGCGCAGAGAGAGCATGCTAATTACGAGGCAAAAATGGAGAAACGAAGAGGCAAAGGAACAAAAGGGCAGATCTGCTATTATTAGCATTTAATCGCCAGCAATCGTGTAACACTGCCGGCTTAAGAACCACAGACTTTTAATCTTTTATTATACAGAATCGTTTTTGTGCCTCAAGTAGAACTTGGCAATGCGGCCGTTGCCTCCCTTGGGGTAGAAGCCACCGGGGGAAGCTTCGTTCCCACTGCCGTAGACGATCCTCAAGATCTCTTGCGGTGTTCTGTCGAAAGCCACGGAGTTTTCGTCGCCGGCCAGGACGTTGCCCTTCACCTTGCCCTCGGCGCCCTTCTGCTTTGCGACTCTGAGGCCTTCATCTTTCCACCCGGCCTTCCCGAGCTTGTTCCTCAGCTCTGAGATCCGGTCCGTGAACTCTGCTACAGTAATTCCGTACGGCTCCACCTTCTCAAGCTGCTTCTCGTACAGCAGTGCTCGGATCACTGCGTCTTGGCCCGACTCTACCCCCAGTAGCCCTGCAACAAGCTGTAAACACAGACCCGTAATTACATATTTATATGTTTACAATCATACACACACACACACACATTGGCTTCATTCTGGATTTACCCTTCTGGAAACGGGACCCTTAAGTTTGGGATTTGCTCCAACATATCCTGTGAGTCCTACATACGGGATCAGGTAGGAGGCAATGAGATAGTTGATGCTATTGGCATAAGGATCAAAAGGGGGATTCAAAGGTTTTCCCAATGCATCATCTATCACTTTTGCAAATGATTTTGCACTCAAATCCAGCAGTGGCCTGGGGAACCCTTTCACTTTCTCCTTTATTGCCCTGCAATATTCACATTCTCCCTTATTAGCATTAGAGATTTACAAAAACTGATGAGAATGATATTGCCAAGTGTGTGTGGAGAGATGCGAACTGGAGTGAGGGGAGTACCTCAAGTGGCCAACCTCCTGGTAAGCGAATTGGAGAATGACATCGTTAGTGAAGGCATCAAGATTGGCCTTTTTGGCACCGAGGGGGCTAGGTCCCCCCTGGGTGAGGTTGGGAGCAACAAAGTCCAGGCCTTTCCCCAGGGAGCCGAACAAGAAAAACTCCGCCTCCAAGTACTCCAGATTCAGTGGAAACTCCACCAAATCGATGTCGGATGGCGGAATAGAGACCCCTTTACGATCGACATACTCGCAGAATGAGGCGGGGACGATGGAGAGGATCAGCAGTAGTGGTGAGGAAATGAAGAGGGCAGAGAACCGTGCCATGTCTGTACGTTTGCGTGTCGAAGGGTTGCTGCTGCTACGTATATATACAGATACCCAGGTGTGCAAGGATCGTGCACGTGGGCGATGGTGCCAGGTGGGACGTGATCTCCGGATGTGGAAAAGTCGACCATGGCGGATTTTGGTGTCCTTAAATGGCTGCTGCCCTTGATTTAGCCTGGTACCGGCGTGGCGTGATGACACATCTTTATCCCTTTGAATCAGAAAGTAATTCTGTAACGGTTTTCTAGGGCCAACTACACTTTTCCCCTGAGGTTAAATGCTAATTACCTCTTCACCCCCAGGTTTTCAGACCTACTGTTACCACTATTCCCTTTTCAACTCCAGTAGAGATAAAAGCTATCTTTACATTCAGAAAGATGATAACTGATTATCTCAATTCTTATTTAATTATTAAAATATTAAACTTACTTGAAAATTAAAATTAGAATTTCAAAAATTGATATTAGACAATTAAGCAGCGGGTTAAGTATAGATTTTCGAATCTGGGAGGTGAGAGTGTTTTAGGACAAAATCTCAAGGGGAAAAGGGTATTTGACACGTTTGTTTTAATCTAATAAGCGGTTTTATTTGAATAAATACTTACTTACTAAGGTTTTACATCTATATTTATTTCTAAATCAAACATTTTTCGTTCGCACAACTGTTTTTCTAGATTGGGAGAGTTCCCCACCTAGACAGTATTTTGAAAATAATTAATCTTAGTCTACGCCTGAGGAAACATTTGTTCTTTTTTTCTATTTTCTAAAAAAAAGGTCCTGCTTCAATTTTGAGAATTTTCGTCTCAAGCGAAAAAAAAACCCCCACTTAATTACTTAGAGCATCTTCAACAGCTTCTCTATTTTATAGTTTTTCTTTACTTTAGGGAATATAAAACCATTTTTTACTCCAACAGCTTCCATATCCTATTCTCTAAAATAGAGAATGAAATGAAAGAGAAGATCTCATTTTCCATTTCTGCAGAAACTCCAAAAAAAATTTGAGAATAAAAAATAAATATTTCTTCTGTCTCATAAAAGTTGTCTCATTTACTATTCATAAAAATTAATTTATAATTTTATTTCTTTCAAAATTCTTATAGAAATTTAAAATTTTTATATAAAAATGGTACCTTAAAGTCTCTATTTTATACACATAATTTAAAAAAAAAATTATAGCACAAATTAAAATAAATATATTTAAGTCAAACTTTAGTTAAAAAAATTAAAATAGTCATTCCTTGTGAAGCGGAGAAAGTAAATTTTTACGTTTTGGGCAATATTTAATTATACAACAATTAATTCATATTTTTTTTCTTCCTAAATTTCTTATAGAAATATAATTTTTTTTATGAAAATGGTACCTTAAACACTCTATTTTATAAATATAATTTTTAAATTTTTTTATAATATAAATTAATATCAATATATTTAATTCAAATTTTAGTCAAAAAGGTAAAAGAGTCATTCTTTGTAAAATGGAAGGAATAATTTTTTACATCTTCAAAAAATATTTAATTATACAATAATTAAACTAGTCATTAATTTGAATTTACTTCAAATCCATAATATTTAATTGTTATGTAATAAGTACAAAATTTTACAAAATAGAAAAGCTGTTGGAGTTAGAGCAAAAGAATTATAGAAATTTTACTTTTTACTTCCTCATCTTATAGAAATTTTGAGAAAATTGTTGGAGATGACCTTACTTTTCTTCATTACCCCTTAATTACTTGTAAGTAATTAATAAGCAGTTTTATTTGAATAAATACTTACTTACTAAGGTTTTACATCTATATTTATTTCTAAATCAAACATTTTTCGTTCGCACAACTGTTTTTCTAGATAATATAGGGAAAAAACTTGCAATTCAACTTTGTTATCCTTAATTCAATAAGGCATTTAATTAGGTAAGAAAACCAAAGGTAAAGAGTTATAAACTAATACATCAATTTGCATCTAGATTAATAACTGGAGTTTTTTCACCTTTAACATGTTCAACATCCCCAACTATTGGATTGTCCTATTCATTCTTACAGTTCATGAACCTCGGCCACTTCGAGTGTAATTGTTAAGAAAACCCAAATTAAAGTTAATCGTATTGCACTTGGTCCACCAACTTGAAAATTGAAATAGGGCCATCAAAGTCCCATAAACTTGAGTCATCAGCTCACAAAAATAATCATCAATATACTCCATCCTTGAAGTCTTGTTATGATTCTTATCATGCTCCATAATTTGTGAAAAAAACTATTTATGTAAGTTTTCTAATTAGCTTCACGAGCAAATTAATATAGATAAGGAATACGCATGCCTTCCATCCTAGGAGATAAGTTTGCCTCCCTCTCATGTATTACAACCTACAAATCAATAAAGAAATACCATAATATTGTAAATATATAAACCAAAATCAAATATGCAAAGAAAGAAATTAATAATAATATTCAAATATCTCTATTATCAGTTGGAAATTCTTGTTTTTCAAAATTGTATTCACCGTCTCCATGCATTTTATTTGGTCACGTAAAGAGGTGCTAATACTCCTTTTTATGGCCAACTCCCATTCGGCATGAACACTTTTACTAAAATTAAAATATAAGATTTTGAAGAAATAAAAAACTTGCAAATCTTTGATTGCCTCAATAGTAGCATTTTGTCTACTTTTTAACTTGCATGTAGATGACTCGCTATGATAGTGCAATTTTATTTACTTTTTTCTCTTATCATCGACCTTAATTTCTACAGACATCATGAATATAGAAACTCCAACTTTATTGCTATATAAAATTGGCTGGGGCAAATTGTAATGTTTGAAAATTTAATTGAGGATGCAATAAAGCAAGCAGAAATCAAGTCCATTGTGTGTGTAGGGAAGTTTTAAAAGCCAGGAAATAGATGGGAGTGATGGGTGCAAGCCTCTTGGGTATTACTTTTATAGTAATTGCATTGTAATGGAATATTTGCCCATGTCATTCCTAAAATTTAGGCAATTTGTGCGTGGACATTTATTAATAATTTTTACATTCCATCATTTTTTTAATTTGCTTGCATGCTATAATTACATATCGATTTGATTACATAATTATATGTAATTGATCCCTTAAATTTTGATTTCCTGTAAATGGACATTAAATATTTTAGTTGACACTTCCTTCTTTTATTATTCGCGTGATTTGAAAAATTAAATTAAATTGATTCCTTTTTTTTTTTGGTTGCAAAAATCGGTTTGATACATAGACAAAAGGTGCTTCTGGTGGCCTTTATAGCAGTTTTAATTTGCATAGGAATGGCAATTATATGTAATTGATCCCTTAAATTTCGATTTCCTGTAAATCGGCATTTAATATTTTAGTTGACACTTCCTTCTTTTATTCTTCACCTGATTTGGAAATTTAAATTTATTTGATTTTTTTTGTTGCAAAAATCAGAGTGATACATGGTATCCATTGCTTCAATCCCCTTTCCTGGTTTGAAACAAATTGATAAATTGCCTAATATGGCTCGAATTTACTCACCGTAAAAAATAATGGATCAGTAAAAACTTAGTAGTTACCATTCTGTTAAATGTATGTTACAGGATTAATGAAACTATTAATTTTAATGAAGGCTAAATCTAGATCATCAGTTTTCGTCTAGCAGTACATACCTATGCAAAAAAAATTCAGGGAAGAAAAAAGGATACATGGCAATTATAAAGGGTGACAATTAAGGAAAAAACCAAAATTTTCATAGAGATCGTCGTATTATATATATGGCAGAAATATTAAATTTGCCACTAATGCTTTGGGTAGGGAGTGAATATGCTATTATAGTTTTTTTTTTTTTTGCTCAATCTCCCACTAAAGTTTTAAAACGGGCCGAATATGCTACTATTGGTTAGAAAATAACAGAAAATGCTACTATTGGTTAGAAAATAACAGAAAATGGTAAAATAGCAGGTTTTGAAATTTTGGGGTTATTATGTATCTAAAAAAAAATATTATGACCTTTCAGATTTTTTGCCAAAAGAGTGTTAGATATCTGCCATTAGTACTTCAACCTTATTGTTGTCTTCGTCACGTCACCAGCGCCCTAGTCTCATCGTTGCCCTCCTTGTGTCTTTGTTATATAATCTCCTCCCGATATTCGAAAGAGAGAGAGTTCCAATTACAAAACGTATTTAAAATTTATTAAAACTTGCATTATCACACTAAAATTTTAAAACTTGTTATTTTTAATATTTTTTGTTTGCTTTTTAACTTTTTTCATCAAATTTTTAACGGCCAGTAGCATATCCACTCTTAATTTGAAACTTCAATAGCATATTCACCTCATTTTAAAACATTAATTGAAGATTGGGCCTAAAAAAAACTATACTAACATATCCGCTCCTAATCCAAAATATTAGTGACAAATTTAATCTTTTTGTCATCTATATATTATACCCAGGATCAACTACATGGACCGTTTCTTTTTTATCTAGTTGGTCTCTTATGACTTAATTACTCAACATTTTTTATATCTTGATATTGTCAGTAGGCGATCGCTCTTTTTAACCCTGATGGCTTTACGATCAGGTGACCGCTTTCTCAAGAGCATACACGTATTTTTCTTGGTTCCTTTTTCTTGGCTTAAATCCATTTTAGTCCCTAAATTATTTTTTTTTCATTTTAGCCCTTGATTTCTATTTATTTCTCATTTTGGTCCTTGAACTTTCCTATATTATTCATATCTTCTAACAAAATTTTGGCCGAGTTTTAATCTGAACCATTATACTTTTAAAAAGTAAGTAGAAATATCAAATTTGTCACTAATGATTTTGGTTAGGAGTGGATATGTCACTATTGTTTTTTCTTTTTCTTTTTTGCCCAATCTCTCACTAAGATTTTAAAATGGGTTGGATATGCCACTAAAGTTTCAAATTAAAAGTAGACATACCACCAACTGTTA
This sequence comes from Aquilaria sinensis, assembly GCA_005392925.1. Classification (NCBI taxonomy): domain Eukaryota; kingdom Viridiplantae; phylum Streptophyta; class Magnoliopsida; order Malvales; family Thymelaeaceae; genus Aquilaria; species Aquilaria sinensis. The sequence goes on along the minus strand of SMDT01002629.1, from coordinate 376,055 downwards.
AAAAGCTAATGAAAAACATTAAAAGCTACTGAAAAATGTTAAAAATAATAAATTTTAAAATTTTAGGATTATATCACGAGTTTTAACAAACTTTAAATACCTTTTGTAATTAGACTCTCTTTTTCTCTCGAATGTCAACAAGGAGATTAAGCAACAGAGACAGGAGAAGGGCGGCAATAAGGCTAGAGCATTGGTGAAGAAGACAGCAACAGGGTTAAAGCGGTTTTGACAAAAATTTTAAAGGTCATGATATTTTTTTTAAAAATGTATAATAACACCAAAATTTTAAATTTTACTATTTTTACCATTTCCCATTATTTTCTAACTAGCAGTGGCATATTTGGCCCATTTTTAAACATCCGTAGGAGATTGGGCAAAAAAAAACTATTATGACATATCCACCCTCGACCCAAAACATTTGTGAAAAATTTGATACTTCTGCCTAAAAATTATATCCCAACTAATTGCAGTTTTTAGAATCTTTCCTAATTAAGTACACCGTAGTCATTCATCAAAATTTTAACTTACCTTTAAGGTATGAAACTTTACAAACAGTATCCAGGTTAATGTAAAAGCATGACTTCAACTGAAAATAATAAACTAAAAAATGATAACTAAATTAATTAAATAGTAAAATTGCAAGTACATAATGTTTACATTTTTATAGCTTCTCATACTTTTTAAAAGCACATTTTAGAATAAATTAATACAGTCTTTCGTATCACCTTTTTTCCTTGGTAAAGTGTATCACTTTACTTTACGTAAAAGTTTTAAACTTATGTTTCTATTACCTTAAAAATTATTGGTGTAATATAACTTTTATTCTTTTATAAAATTATAAGAATATGACAGTTTGTAATTAATACACAAGTATAAATGGATTTCTCATTGTAAAATAAGTGGGGATCCGCATATACATATTTCATTTATTTTAATTTATATGACTTATTTGATTTTTTCATGTAATTTTAGAAAATCATACTTTTTAGTGCTTTCGCACGTAAGACGAGTGGATAATTGTGTTTCTTTGGTTTTTTTTTTTTAACTTGTTCTTGGGAAATAGGGTTACTTTTTTACAAACGAAGAGAGTACATGTGTTTTTTTTTATTATTGTCAAAAAATTAATTGATATAATGATTCAATATGCTAAAAGATGTACCAGAATTTTACTTCAAACGATTTTTTTTTTTTGAATTTTTGGTATTAAAATAAGTTGTATTTTTTAATACACAGAAGCTACTGTACAAGTATTAGAATAAGAGATACTTATAATATAAGTAGAGAGGAAAATACTTGCTTTTTTTGACCTAAAAGGCGGCCGGCCCAACTTTTTTTTTTTATATATAACAATATGAGACATATTCTTAACTAAAAGAAGAAGGAAGTACAAACGTAAGCCATACTGGTAGGGGCTCGTGCCAAATGACTTCACCAACTCGAGTAGCATGCCTTGCTAGTTTATGAGCCACAGCATTGAAAAATTCAAACAATCTTCTACGTAAACGAATCTCATCTAGAAGCACACCAAAAGGGTAGAAACAAGCAGAATGATCATTTTTCAACTCCACAACCAGTCGCTGGCAATTCGAATATATAAGTATTCGATTCCATTTCTTACTAAGTGCAAAACAAAGGGTATGCCCAACTGTCAAAACTTCAATTTGCATGAAATCTCCATATAATTGTAGGCTCTTTGAGATAGCATAAAATGATTATTCTGATCATCCCAAATCATAATCCCATTAATGCCAGAGGCATCATCCTTAAAAAAAACCTTGCTGCGTCGACATGAATTAGATGGGATGCTACCAGAACTTGATAAGGATGCGACCAAACTGCTGTGGAAGAGAATTCGGTAAACATTGTATATTCCAACCATTCTTATACCGAACCTTTAATTTGAGAACTTAGTTTAACTAGATGAACCAACCGACCAAATTAGTCATCAATAGTGAATCAAACATTGTCCACAGTCGAATCAACCAAGAAGCGAATCCATGCAAACTAATTACCATCCGAAGACCGAGGAAGAGACACTAGTGGCCCCAGCCACCATCTGAAGAAAACAACATCAGAAGAAAATATGTTGCTCCTGGTCCAAGTCTTCCTCGCAAAAAGGACACATTGATCTGGCACATTAAATAAGTTGCTTTTTAAACTTACCCATAACAATGAAATTGTTTGTTGGAGATTTATTTTATTCATTTTAGGGTATGCGTGAATTTTTAGTTTATTTATATGCTTCCATGTTTACTACTTAATTAATTTCTTGTTAATTGTTAATTGTTAATACCTAGACTTATTTGGGTTGAGAGTGATCAAAGAATTTGACTCCCACCTCCCCCACTTTTCCATACAATGTTATTTAAAATTGGTTTAAACGCCTTATAGATCTTGGAAAAAAAGAAAAATGGCATTTCCCTCTTCCCTATTTCATAGAATATATGTTATCTTATCTAGACTTGTAAAGATGTTTGTGTGTCAAGAAAAAAAAAGTCTGAAATTTTGTACCAGCCTCTCTCTCTCTCGGCTGGTAAACCAAGCTTCTCCGTTGTTTTTTTTTTTTTTTTGTTTCTCCTCAATTCCTTTTTCCCAAATGCTCCATTTGACCCGATCCAGCTACCCTGACCCGGCCTACGCAGATTTAATGCTTATTAATTTGCTGTAGAGTGAAATGACTTGGCCATTGCATCTGTTTTGTTATATTTACAATATTTAATGCTACCAGAAACTAAATCTGCCACGAGCTTTACAATATTTACAATATTTAATGTTAACATGGATGAAAGCTACCATATGGGCCTTTGCACCTCATTTTGATTATATATTGAAGCCTTCCATTTAATTAAGTTTGTGGAAAGGCCTAAGAGTTGGTTCAAATCCTTGACTCCCACAACTAAAACTCTTGAAAATAAGAAATGCAGGAGTCAATATATAATACTTCTCGAGTTTGGAATATTCCATTTACTTTTGCAATGTTTATCAAAACTGTCATTGTTCTTCTAGTTGATATTAATGTTCTTTTTATCTGAGTTGCTATTTCATTGTTATATTGTTATTCTATTATTTAGTTGTTATTCATTTAATTGAAATTATTATTCCCTTATAACTACTTTGTCTAGTTGATATTGCTGTTCTTGTAGTAGATATTGTCGTTCGCTTCACAATTGTTGTTCCTTTCGTCAATATTATTATTTCTTCAAACAAATTCATTGTTCTGTTTACAATTCCGACATTTAGTTAAAAACCCATCATCCTCACATGTCGCATCGTCTTCTTCGTTTGGCTGCTTACGTTCTCTCCTCCCCGACGACCTCCACCACCACATCTTGTACCAAGTCAATGGCTCATGCCTCGAAAATGAACTCCTCACCCAGAAACTCCACAAAGGCTGTTAGCTCCCCTCGCCTCTGTTGCCATCTCGCGACCGGGCAGATCTGTTGAACCACACCTTTCCTGACCAACCACTTCACCACTCCACCAGCCGCATCCATCGTCTAGACAGCCTACACTTGCAAGGACTGCTTTGATCTCTAGGGCCAATAATGAACTCGAAGGGTAGTGGCAAGAGGCGGCTTGATTTCTTGATTGGGAAGACGAGATTGGGAGCTCATTTAGGGAATGACAGAGCAATAAATAACTGCAAAATACATGTATAATCCGTCTTAGCAAGTACAGTATCCTTGGCGTATTATACTACTTTTGGTTTTAAGAACAGTAATCTGATCGCACACCTGTGTCTGTTGCCTGCTGGACCAACATGAACCAAGTTGCAAAGTTTATGGCCACCAAAAGTTTGAGTTCTAGTTCGAGGACCAACCCGACCTAGTAGTCAAAGGATGAGGGCAACTAAGGCATTATAGCCTAAAGACATTAAATTCCACACTCTAACCTTCTTTAGGCATCAAGGTATCAGTATACTACGCTCATCCGTGTGGCATTACCCGCATTTCCCAAAATAAAGATTAACCTGGTATTTGCTCGATAACTGTCTCCATAGAAGTAATGAGAAGAAAAGTTTATGAATATGGCAATCGATAATATTTCATCAGGGAAAATTCTGTGCTATGACATTACCTAAACTAGTTGATGTGCTCTCTGATTCTTGTTGCCAGCTTCACTTCCAGAAGCAATACTATCTTCGCTGTCACCATCATCATCGTCATCATTATCATCATCATCATCATCATCATCATCATCATACATTTGCTCAGCGTCTTCATCTTCATCCTCAACATAAACTTCATCATCATCGAACTCCTCATCATAATCTTCACCCTCATCATCAAACTCGTCATCATAATCTTCCCCCTCATCATCAAACTCCTCTTCATCATAATCATCTCCACTAGCACGAAGAGTGTGCCACTCTGGTGGGGGAGGGCAATCCTCTGTGATTGCTTCATCACTCTTCATCACGAGATGCCGAATCACTCTCTCGTCTCTGTCTAACAAGGTCTTGAAATCATTGATCCATTTAGCTTCCAACTCGAAGTTCATCAACATGTAATGGGCATTCTCGGCTTTCTGTATCTTGTATGCCAGTCTACGAAGACCCCAATCACTAACTCTCCATATCTTACCCCTCTTTTCCCGTAGAAAATCTGCAGGAGATATTGCAGAAGTAATCACTTGTGGTAGTTTCCAAAAAATAAGTAGTTCCAAGTTCCAGAAATTAGCTGAAGATAGTTTGTATTTGGGAGAGTGAAGGCTAAGAAATTGCAATCCCACTGTCGTCTACAATATAGTCTCAAACACTGACCCTCTTTGGTCTAGATACGTTCTGAAGCTCTAAGAGCATTCTTAGATTATAACAAGAATATTATCTTCCTACAGACACACACACACCACATAAAAAGATTATAACAAGGATATTAATGAAATCAAGTGTTGTTTCCACTCGTTAGATTTGTGTTGCATGTTAAAGTGAGTATACTCAAAGACAGCAAATTACACACAGAAACTTTTACTCCCAACACAACCGTATTTTACTAGAACAAAACCATACCAACCAACATATTCACCCCTCCAAACGAGGACCTCATCACTAATGCCTTGTGTCTCAGTTAATCATGAAGTAATTTAGCCAAGAAGAATTTGAATAATGGATCAATCAAGTTTCTAGGGGAATCCACAAATCAAGCTATTGCTTCCTGAACACAAATCCCACGACAGAAGATTTGGAAAGGGGGTGGGGGGAGGCAGAGATGGGAACACAAAAATGTCACCTTGGACTTTCTCGCTCACACTGCCAAGCTCCTCTGCATGCTTCTCGTGAATTAAAAACACAACCTCATAGTGCCGCACTGTGAGTGCACAAAGAAGCATAAGGTTTAAGGTAGCAGATGTAAAGCATATTTAAAGTGAGCGTCAACAAGCACTTACTCTATTTCACAACAAATTCTTTTACGACTTCAGGGGAAAAAAAGCCTTAAACTAATGACTTCAGAAAAAATCGGTATGCATGACAAGACACACATTAAGTCAGGACAACTGAATCTCTAACATCAAAAGGTTGAAGTGTAACCGCGCCATAGAGAAACCAACAGAACACAAAAAGTTTCAAGTATAAAACTGGAGTGCAAAATCCTACCAAATTTTCTAATTGTTGTCTTGTTTGTAATAGAAGCTACAATTGAAGAAAGCAGAACAAGAGAATGAAAAGAAGAACCAACTCGGAAAAACAAAACAAACCAGAAAGGATCAACAAAGGATCATTTTTTACCAATTATCCACAACATAGCCATATTCTGTTCAAGCAGCTAAACTTCTTAGTTATTTGTTTAATTACTTGTCACTCCTACAGTCTAAAAGATATGATTTAAGTAGAAACAAGAAAACTTACTTCGTTCCACATTCAGTTCACTTTGTAACTGAAGGTTGAGGGTGTCGTAAAGTTGTCCTGCAATAGACAAAGAAATGAGTAAGAATGAACAAATTTTCAAGGTAGTAGTGTAAGAGAGTAACTCAAACAAACAATGGAAAGACGCTCCCTAGACTTACGTTCCTCTTCATCGGCGAATTCGGGCAAAAGTTTACCATCTTCCTGGACTTTCTTCTGAATCCAGGTAACATCCCAATATTAGTTTCGAATACAAATTTCAGGGGAGCAATTTAGTTTCAGATTTCAAGGAGCGGGAGAGCTGACCTCTTTGAGAAGAACAGCTTCAGGAAAGAAACCGGAGGACTCATCTGGTTTGGGGACGAAGCTGTGAGAGTCCATCTTGTGGTTGTCTTTGTTATCATTCTTGGCCTGCACCACCAGCGCTTTCCAGTGACCAAGAGGAGAGCAGGTTTGTCTTAATCTCAAGTTAAAACTCCGACTGAAAGAGAACCCATTTTCGGCCCCTAGATTTGGATGCCTTCGAGCTAGACTAAGACTCGTCGAAGAAGAAGTGTGCGTTATCGACTCCATTCCAGATGGCTAGCGAGCTCCGACTTGGTGGAACGAGAAAACGAGGGTGCTGGACAGGATACTATCAATTTGGGCCCTATTAATCATCGACCTAATAATTATTTGGGCCCTTTCGGCTCTTTGGGCCTTAATAATCATCGACCTAAGGCCACTCACTAACCCAGTGCAACTCTCTTTCATTTTTATTTTTATTTTGGAAAAGTACATATCACCGTTTGCCTTCAATTTTCACTCATCCGATTAACAATGGATTGAAAGAATTTATTTTAATATATAGTGAATATTTTATCTGAATTATATTTTTATTGTAATCCCACATCTTAAGAAATCTGAAGAGCAGTTTTAGAAGATCATTTTTTTTTCTTTCAGGTTTTGTAAAAATTCACAAAAATTGAATTAATTTATTTAAAAAAATATGTAAATGATTTTTAATATGTAGTACTCCTTCTATCTCAAAAAGTCATCCTATTTACTATCCACAACGCAACAAGCAATCTATGGTTTTATTTCTTCTAAAATTTATCATAAAAATAAAAAAAATTTATCTGAAAATGAAACTTAGTGTCTAAATACAATTTTTCAACACACATTAATATGAATATATTTAAATCAAATTTTAGTTAAAAAAATTAGAAGGACAAAGATAAATAAAGTGTTAGCTTTCATATGACATTCACTCCAAGTAAAAACAAGAATAAAATTTTTAAAATGGAAAACAAAACGGACGCAATCAATTTCTATTAAATCCTGCCAAGCTAAAACTTTTTTTAAGAGTAAATCACATGAATGATCTCTAATATTTAAATATTATTTTGTTATAGTCGCTAACCTATTAAATATTCTGTTTTAGTCCTAATGGAAAACAAAACGGACGCAATCAATTTCTATTAAATCTTGCCAAGCTAAAACTTTTTTTAAGAGTAAATTACATGAATGATCTCTAATATTTAAATATTATTTTGTTATAGTCGCTAACCTATTAAATATTCTGTTTTAGTCCTAAATCTATTAAAAACATTTCATTTTAATCCTAAATCTATTAAAATATTTCATAGTCCCCATTAGATAAAATATGTTAACTCAAAATATTTGTCTAATAACAATTTTTAGATCATAATTTAAATTATGGTTAAAAGAAAATTCAAATCATTTTTTTCTTTCTGTAAATTGAAATTATGTAGTTGAGGGAGAAAAAACTATTAATTTAAATTATCTATTTGCTTTTACTAAAAAAACTCATTTTTTTAATGGCTAAGCTGTTAGAAATTTTCAATGTAAAGAGTTGATAGGAATAGTAAAGATCATTTTCCAATAGCCTTAGCGTTGGAAAATTTAAAGATAGTAGTTTTAAACGACTTGGCAGTTGAAAATTTTCCAACACAAAGGCTGTTGGAAAATTTCTAACGTGGAATTTGAAATTTCCAACTCGAAGGCTTTTAGAAATTTCCAACAACCACATTTCTAACATAAAGGCCGTTGGAAACTAATAAATTTTACGATTTTATAAATCAAAGAAGTATTTCAAAAACATTTTATTATAAATAATAATAATAATAATAATAATAATAATAATTTATATTTATATTTATACTTATATATATACATATTTTTATTTTTTTAATATTTCATATATATCATATTTACTTATCATACACAGACAAATATACAAACATATTTAAAATAAAATAAAAAAATAATAATAGTAGAACACAGACCTAATTTAACCCTAGCTATATATACTCATATATCACAGTCGTGCTCTCTCACCCTCACAGCCCCCCTCTGCTCTCTCATTGTTTTTGCTCTCTCCCTTTCTTCACCTCGCCCTCTATTCTGTCGCCTTTTGCTCTCTCCATCTTCACCTCGTCCTCTGCTCTCTTACCCGCATCGCTCCTCTCATTCGAATCTCACCTCTCTCATCCGATTCGCCTCTGTTCGTTGTGCATCTCATTGTCATAACTGCGCTGGAACCCTCCTTTATCTCACTATGCTCCGCTTGCTGTTCATCGCCCATGCTCGGCTTCTTCACTTGTTGGCCGCCTATGCTCGTCTTCTTCACTTGTTGACCACCAGTGCACCATTTCTTCGTTCATCGCCGGTCATCGTTCGCTGCTCCTTGCCACCACCTTGGCTTCTCTGTTCACTGTTCATCACCTTGGCTCCTTACTCCTCTACCCTCCGCGTTAGCAAATCTGGATTTTGAATTTTTGTACCATATGCTTTTAAATTTTGCGAATCTAGTTTTATATTGTGGTTTTGTTGTATTTTTTGTATTTTTTGTTATATTTGTGGAGTTCTATTTTTTAGTGTGATTTTTCTATTTTTTTGTAATTTGTGTAATTTTTTTATTTCTATAATTTTGTCATTTATGTGATTTTATTATTTCTGTAATTTTTTAATTTTGTGGTCCTTTTGACTTTGAATTTTGTAAATATAAGATATAATTTTTTAAAATATTTTTGTCATATTATAAAATATAAAATATAATTTATTAATATATAAAATATATCATTTATATATATATATTTTTTATTTTTTTATAAAATGCAGGCTGTTGGAATTTTGCATTAACTTGATTCATTAGTGTATTTTCCAACGGCCAAGCCATTGGAAAACTTCTTATATAAGTTAAATAACTACGTGACATTTGATATTTGAAAATTTCTAATGGCTCATTTTCTAATTGTTGGCCGTGTGAAATACAAACAGTAAAAAATTGAGTCATTGAAAACGTTTTTTCAAGCCATGTTTTGCTAACGGGCTTGTTTCCAACAGCCAATAGCTTCATGTTGAATTCCGTTGGAAAAGGTCATTGAAAAATGACCATGTTTTAGTAGTGAATACTAAACTGTTTAAATTTATTAAAAGACAGTTACCAAATATTTAAATTAAAATTTTAAAAATTTGTATAAAGCGGCTATTCTAAGTTAATGAAATTCATTTGGTGTGGGACCAAAACAAAATAATTTAAATAAATTTAAAACTAAAATAGAATATTCAATCAGGGACTAAAATGAAACAATAATTAAAAATTAGAAAACATTCATGCAATTTACTCCCAAAAGCGCAACTGTACGCCAAGGTTTTGAAACGTAAAAGTTAAAACACGAAAATTGGTCAAATTTTCATCGGGGAGGAGGCAAAAATGTTATGTTATCGTGTACCAAGACGCAATCTTTCTCCCATCGTAAAAGCCATCTACTCTTTGAAAAAAAAGAAAAAGAGAACTTCAAAATCAAGAACGTAAAGGCAATTTTTAGAAGCGAAAAGGGGATGCAATTTTTTATGCTCCTTCAACTGAAAAGTTGGATTTAAGATTCTCTCGGGCTACAACTTTCTTAACACAGAACTGCTTGTAATGGCAATCTACCCTGAAAGCTCACCATTGCTTCTTCCCCTTTTTCTTTCTTTTGTTCGCACTTCCACCACTAGAATTGCTACCGGCACTCTTGGAGCCACCGCCAGCGCGTGCATTGGTGCCCTCACTTGACATGCCGGCACTAAAGTTTTCAAACACACCTGCCTGAACAGCATTCTGCAACCACTCAAAAAATTCTTCCTCCGTCATGGTCTCTTCCGAGTTGGGTGGTGGCATCCTCCCACCCCTTTGTCCCGAACTTGATCCTCTTCCAGTGCCATGTCTGGAGGTTACGCTGGTATTCACATGAAAGCTTGGCTTGTGAGTGTTGGCAGGACATCTCATTCCCTGAAATAAAACAAGCATAATCAAAACTTAGCTCACACGTCTGCCACCAATTCTAGACAGAAAAATGAGGTTTTACAAAGGCACAAAATAACACATCACGGCATCTTCTACCGCTGAATTCCTGAGATCTGCAGAGTGCACAAAGCCAGGCTTTACATTTGCATGCTTACTTCTTAAACCAAGATGCATCCTTCCATTGTAGATAGCCAAAAGTGTTTAGCAAGAATCCAAACATCTAATGTGGAATAATCAAATGTTAATTGGTTCAAAAAAGGGTTACACAACTTGAGATGAGTACCATTCATCAAGACTTGCAGCAATGAACCTTCTAAGAGCAACATTTAGTTACCATCCTGATAAGATGGTGCAATTAAGGCATAGTCCACCAGCCATCACAATTCATAAGGACACACAGTCGGCTACATGATAAAAGCCAGTTTTATGCCAAAGAGACACTCAAGTAACTGTTACCTGACAAATATACCATTCAGTAGCATTGTATATCTTGCTGTCAGCACAAACATAAGCAGACGGGGCATCCACCTGCCAAGATAATCCAAATAACATGATGAGAACAATCTAACCAACAACTTGCGGCACCAAGAAGCAATTACTTTTCCTATATTCTGCCTCACCACCAGTCTTATAGATAGTTTTATTTTTCCAAAAGCAAAAGGAGCACTCACTCGTAATATAGGAAAACCAAAAGGGACACTCACTCATAATATTCTACCTTTTGCAATAAGCCAAAAAAGAATGGTTGCGAAGATTGTTCCACCCATCCATCTCCATCTTTTGCCTGATGGAATTCTTTGCATTCCTTTGTACAGAAAAAGAGAATTCCACAGAAAGTTCAAAAATCAGATTTAAATGTTGCTCGACCATGCAAACACCATTAAAACACAAGCATGTAAGAAAAAGTGAAGCAGATTCACAAAAGATAATTTAAAAGTTGCATATTCTGAGGAAAACCTGGCACCATCTAGCTTGAGATTTTGATTTCTTCGTGTGCACCCAAACATGAAAATTCCCGCACTTTTTGCAGGCAATTCGCCTTGAATCCCCAAAAGGGTCCTCTGTGTCAGCCTCTGCCCGTGCGAATCCAGATGCAAAAAAACCATGCCTGCCATTCTGGCAGTCCAATGCAATAAAAGCTCAAATAAGATTAAGAACATTTTTATTTGACAAAGCTGTTAAAGCAAAATATATCCACTGCCATATTTTGAAATCCAAAACACTTTGGAAAAGCTATACAGTAAATAAAATTTATGACCTAGAAGAATGCTTGCAGAACTGGCAGGAATCTAGAAGAATGCCAAAAACTAAGATATGACCATGAAGATCAAATCCCAGTGGGTAGTTTACAGGAAAACAGAATCTCTAGGTTGTAAATGAGCAACATTAAATTGCAATAATACCCCAACCTTATCTGAAGCATTTTGAAACCGACGAAAATAGCTTAGAAGCTCTTCCCTCCGTAATTCGTCATCATATGCTTTACGCTTCAAAGAATCAAGCAGGACCTGGAAAAGAAACTGAAATCAACCAATGCAAAAAAGAGGAGAGGAAATGAAAGATACTAGGAAATTTACCTCATATGCATTTTGAAGTTTTTTAAAAGCTTCTGCAGCCTTTTCATTACCCATATTCTTATCCGGATGGACAAGCATTGCCTGGCAATCAATTTGCACATCATTAACTTCTGATTCATTTCTATTTAACTGGAACTTAATAAGAAATGTGCATCCAGTAACAAAAGTTCTCTAATGAGCGAAGCCAACCTTCCAATATGAATGAATTATTTTTTAAATTTTTACAGCTACCTACAAATTATTCCCTCATAGGAGGGTTGCGCCAGGAGGGGTATCTGATGTAAAACTTTGCCACTTTGCTTTTGCATGAACTTGTAGTGCTAATTATCTTTAAACAGTTAATTGAAGCTACAACCTTCTTGCCACCAACCCCAACATAGTTGGGATTAAGGTGCAGTATAATGACAAAAAAGGTGCATGGCTAAATTAATTTTTCCACAAATGCAACAAATCTCAGAATTCACCACCATGAAATTACTAAAGACCACATCATAACGCTTAAAAACAGAAGAAAAGAATAATTACCTTTTTCTTGTACTCTCTTTTTAACAACATAATATCAACATCCTGATATCGTGACAAGCCTAATGCAGAGTAATGATCAGAACAGCTTAAGAGCCGGAGAACTTCATCTTCAGCAGTGATTTCAGTATCAACCCCACTGGTAGAAGGTGCTCCAGGGCCATGATCTGCTGACAATTCTGGTCCACTTTCAGAGAAAGAAGCATGTGTTGTATCACTATAGAAGAAGCCTGGTTCACTATGCACTCCATTTGTCTGTTCTTGGTGTGCATCAGGTCCACGTGAACTTACATTGTTTCTTAGATAGTATATCAGTGCATCACTTGAGATGAATGACAGATTAAGGGCCAGAAGCAAACCCATCCATCCAACATAAATCCAAGCACAATATACAGAATACAAGGTGGTGATCAACAATGCAATCCGTTCATGACTCAGTGTAAATGCCAACCCTGAAATGATCACTAAAAAATAAGCATCTAATTTCTTTTTATGAAAAGAACTAGAAGAAAGAAACCCAACTCATAAAAATAAATATCACCTCCAAGGAATATGACAAACAGGGTCATCCAGAAGCTGCCATAAAACCAAAGAAAAGCAGCCCCAGAAATAGCAACAAGCAGAACTGCAAGGGCAAACCCAATAAAAACTGCCAGAATTGCAGATGCAACCTGAGTGAACAATGTACATGCAAATTGAAAAAAAAAAAAACAGTAATTAGAATATACTCAAGGGATCACAGAGTTGTTTAAATGAAGGATCAAAAACATTAAGCATTGATCCTAACTAAATAGAACTTCTAACTTAGAAACAAAAATGAGAGATAGCAAGTCTCACCAGAACTATTAGAAATTTGATCACTCCAACCATTGAAATTACTGAGAAGATACTGCACCATAAAACTGAAAATAGCGATGTTGTCCCCATTCGTACAAAGGAATCAATGCCTCTAATAGTACAGTCCAACCAAACCATTGTTAGAACAAGCATTATGTTTCCGAAATGCATGAGCCATTTCAGAATAACGGGATAGGCTTGCTCCATCTTCAGTTTAATATTATCTCGAGCACTGTAAATTTTTGTTTTCAGAGACATTAAATGTGGTCTTTGTTTGTCCAACCATGCACATACTAATTCGAAAGTAGAGATAGCAAATGCCCTCAGATTTCTTACCATCACACTATCCACTTCCTTAGCATTTTTTGAGTTAAAACAGTTTTTCAGATAGTAAAACACGCCTCTTATATGTTTTGGACCATGGTTGCAGCCTGGTGATGTTTGCTTTTCTAAATTCCCTTCAGAAGCTTCTTCTATTGAAGACAATTCTTGAATTTGATCACCGGAACAATTCCCAGAACAAACAGAATGATTGAAGGCATCTATTTCATCCATTCCATGCTTCTCTTTCCAAGAAGACTTTCCAGGGTCCTCAATAAACTCATTCTCTCCGACTGCCTGATGGGTTCCAATGACACTCTTCTTTAAACAAGTATCAGAATGCCTACTGTTTGGTAGTTCTTCTCCAGGAAAAATCTTTACCTCACTAGCTTTTCCTTTTACTTTTGCATCTTGAACTGCAAAATCTGAATATGAACCCGTTTTCTTGTGGTTAGATGTTTGGCGTACTGCTCCATTCTTCTGCTGATTATTTTTGCGAGCCATGAGCAATATTAGATGCAACAATTCCTAAAAGAACAAGAATATAATCCCTTCTATCTGTTTCATGGAAATTTCACCTGTTAAGGATTAGCAAACTATGTCAACACAGCCTGTACAGTCTCCACAATATGTTAGAAAGGACTTATAATAAAGAATCACTTGTGTATGTACAGCAGAAGATGCACTGCAGAGATGTTGAAACTGGAAATTTATCACCTCAAACAAAAAAGAGTTTTTTCCAAGATCGAGATAGATGATCCAACACATAATTTCCTGTCCATGTACAGAAGAATGCAGAAAACATAAAATTAAGACCAAGGCAACATTGTAGCAAAATGGAACAAATAAAACAATGCTGCAAATTAAAGCCATAGGAGTGAAACTGGAGTACAGCAACAGGTATTAGATGTAAATAAGTGAAATGATCCTTCTGTTTTGGGTTGACGCTCCCACTCTCATTTTTCATAGCACTTTTACTTAAATTTTAAAAAGTGACATTTTCCTGCTCATGCTCCTGTTTCCCGCTCCCGGGACGCTCTAGGGTACTTAGGACATAACACAACACTTGAGGCTGACCAGAAAATAGACACACCTGATGATTTCATACCAGCAGAACTAATTAGATACGTAGATACAGTTGAAACGGGCAACATTGAGTACATATTTCCCTTCGTCAGATTAGTAGGATTTAAATCTTCGAAAAGAACCCTAACAACACTCATGAAGAACATACATGCGTACAAGGATCTAACAAGCATTCTAGAAGACACTTCGTACGCTGTAACACTAGTAGATAGTAGAGAACTTCTACAAGACATAAAATTTTAAGAATCACTTGAAGAAATATCAAAATTCCCTTTGCAGCAGTGTTAGAACAAAAGGGACATATCGGTGGAAGGATGCAGCCAAAGATGACCAAAGTTATGACACAAGAATGGGAGGAGAAAGAGTAACAGGCAATGTTGAAGATTTCAAGGCAATCAGAAATCCCAACAGTGAATTTCACATGCTTCAACAGGTCATATGGATTTCTGCCTAGGTAAAACCTACAATCAACACCTTGCGTTTGCCCAAAACAAGTAAAAGGAAAATCAGTGCTGAACAAACTACAGAAACTTGCAGCAAATACTCAAAACAAGCACAGAAAAGTGGTGATTGATGAAGATAAACACATAGTTCAATCAAGCTAAAGACATTTTCAATCGAATATAAGCAGGGGTTGAGGCCTAGAGCATACCTCGAGCCAACCCAACTGGACCATTATGGGAGGGAGAATTACTAGAAGATACCCATTAATTAAGGAGACAAATAAAGGCCCTAAGAAGAGAATAATTTGAGCATCCAAGGAAAAGAGGGGCTGAATCCTTATTCTCAATCAGAAGTAGCACAAAGTTTATGTTTTTCTTCCGCTGATCGGAATCGTCAAAATTTAGGGGAACGCCAAAAGGGTGTTCAGCGTGAAGGAAAAAGAAAAAGATTGAATTTTGAGACTGCCAAGACAGAGGAGCACTCGCACAAAGCTCTAAACGGAGCTGTTCTCGTCTAGAGACCAAGATTGGATGTTCTTCACTCTAAGGTCTGTTTGGCCTTTCTCTCACTTCGGACAATTCTATTCTACCCTATGCTACGCCTATCTAATCACAGTTGCGCGAGTCGGGAATAGCCTTCAGCCGGTCAGCCGCATGTTGCGCTTTTTCGACCGTTCTTATTTTACTTTTCGGGAATTCTTTAACCCATTGCAAATACAAAAGGGAAAAGTGCCAAAAAATAACTCACCTCACTTATGGGTCTAAACTAATTTTGTTAATCTACCTTTGAGTAGTTTTAATTATATTATTAAAGTCATAATTTGGACTTAAATTAACTATTAATGTTATAGTTTAATATTGAATATACCATAAACTATTAATGAAACTTTTAATAAATTTCAAACAGCTGGTAACATATTTGATATCAAATTGTAATATTAGTAGCCAATTTGGATCCAAATTATAACTTTAGTGATGCAAGTGAAATCACTTAAGACTATAGTGACCAATCCATCCATGCCCACAACTATGATGATTTTTTTTATACTTTTCCCATCAAAAAATTTAAATAGTACTTTTCTAATATACATGCAAATTGCTTGCATCTTTTTGTCGGTCAAATTCCACCAGTTGTCCCTAAAGTATATTCAATGTTATTTATTCATCCCTAAACTATCAAATATTATTTAATTATCTCTAAACTATATCTAGTGTTACTTAATCATCTTGCCGTCTATCATACTGTTAAAGATAGATGACAAAGTGATGCCCTATCAGTAGTCATATCATTTTTTTATGTCATATCAACAGTCACATCATTTTTCCGTACATCTTTAACAGTTGCGATAAATGGCAGAACGATTAAGTAACATTGGATATAGTTTAAAAATGATTAAGTAACATTTGATGATTTATGGATAAATAAGCAATATTGGATATAGTTTAAGAATAACCGGTGGAGTTTACCCTTTTTTGCCCATTGCCTGCTGTCACTTCACTGTTCTTTTCTTCACTGGCTTCCATATCACAGTTATACATTTTCAAAAAGAAAAACGAAAAAATTGTTTCACTATATACAAATAATAAAAATAGCTTTACCAACATCATATTACCGATCAAGGCTTTTTCATTCCCATTTATGTTAAAATAATCAACTTAGAATTCCTCTTTTACCTCATACTTGTTCATAGAGCATAATTGTAGACTTCATTTTGTAGCAAAAAAATGGGCAAAACAATATTGGAGCTCACAAACGATAATTTTCATATTCTTTAAATGAAAACACATAAACTTAATCTAGTAAAAGTTTTGTTGCTACGATAAAGATTTGTATAGCTGTAAATTAGCTTCCCTTCTATCTTTTCCAAACTCTATAAAATTAATACTAGAGACATGTATAGGTTCTAAAAATAATAGAAAAAATTAGGAAAATTTCCTTTCTATCTGTCAAAAAATGGGACAAAAAGGTCCATTCTCTAGATATATAGTAACATTGGCTTAAATTTCAAATGAAAACTATGTAAAATAAAAAGTTTGGTTAATCTTTTTTTTATAGTTCATTTTTTTAGCATATTAGAAAAAGCCAAAAAGGAAATGGGGAATAAATCTTAGTCCTGCCAATAATTACAAATTGTAACCAATCATATCAAGCTTTGGTTAGACTAATTAATCTCCATAAAAAATGAACTATGATCATTTTCACACCAAACTCAGTTTTCGAATATGCTAAACAAAATTCTATCTCTAATTAAAATATTTGAATTGCACAAATATATAGTTGGGAACTTGGGAGAAGGCTGCAGAAAAATTTTCTTTAATCATAAGTTCCAAATATAAATTTGTATAATATATATTTTAGATCTAAGTGACATAGTTATTCTATTTTGGATGTCACTCTTACTCTCAATTGTCACCCATACTCTTAACATAGTTATTCTATTTTGGATGTCACTCTTACTCTCAATTGTCACCCATACTCTTATTTTTATAATACTTTTATCTACTTAAATTTTAAAATGTGACACTTTCTTCCTGCTGCTCCCACTTTTCTACTTTCACTTTTTCATACTTTGAATCATTTAGATTCGGATGAATAATGTAATTTGTCATTTTTTTTTATAAATATTAACATTAATTTGACATGTGTTGGAAAAAAGTGACCACAATGTAACTACAATTTATCCAATCAAAGAAGTGTACCTCGATTGAAACTAATCATTAATTGGATAACCACTTTCTTTTTTTCGCAAATATTATATGTCAGCAACAAAAAATAGTGATATACCAATGTGAGCTATCCAAGTGGAAGATGTCTGGCCCCTTAAATAAGTCGTTTATGAATTAAATCCTAGGAGTTGTGATGAAAAGTACTATATTGGGAAAGATCTTTGTTTCTGAGGGTAAAATCCAAATTTGGTCCCCTAACTTTTACGTTTGTCCTAAACGGGTCCCTTAACTATGAAAATGACTATTACGGTCCCCTAACTATCAAATCGAGTTCAATGTTAGTCCCTCCAGTCATTTTGGCCGTTATCCAGGACGGAAAATGCGTACGTGGCAATTTGATACACGGTGGATTGGCGAGTCACTTAGTACGGCCAACTGCCTCCACTCTCCCTCCCTGGTTTTTTGAGAGCTTTGTTCTTCTCCCTGCTAGTGCTCTAGTAACTGTTAACCCTAGCGATAAAGCGAAGGAAAATTTTGTGTAATCGGCGGTTGTTTTGGTGGTTGGGGTGGCAGAAATACGATGAAGGAGAAGGCGAAGATGAAGGCAAAACTCCGATTGACGGAGTGGAGACTCCGGAAAGGGGACGAAGGGGACTGGCACTACTGTAAGTTTTGTACTTAATAAATTATAGGTTTGTTTTCTGTTGTATTGTGCATTTATCAGTTGTTGAAAATGCATAAAAAAGGGTAGGTGTGTGTTGTAGTAAGGCAGTGTGTCAATTGTTGAGGGGGGGACCAGTGGACCAAGGGTCCATTGGAAGAACAATGTGGGTTAGTGTTGGGTATTTAATTCGAGTATTTTTAGTGTGTTTATTTATTCTTTCCTTTGTTATCATGTAGTTCCTAATGACACTTGGTTTACAATCCAAATGCATCATGGGGGTTACTTTGCCAATCTGCCATGGAAGACATATATGGAAGGTTTGGTGGATCATTTTGATGCCTGTAACATGGACAAGATTAGTATGGTTGACATTGATCAAATGGTGGAGGAGTTGGGATACAGTGGATTCATGAACTACTATTGGACTCTTCCTTTTCACACAATGCCATTGGAGGATATACTAAGGGAGTTGAAAACAGACAAGGACGTGATGGACATGGTTTATATCAATCTCCCACACGAGCACAAGATGGTGGTTTACATTGAAAAAATGACTCCTGAGGAAATGGCAAAACAGGAGTTAGCGTATGTGGAGAACATTAAGGCTGCATTAACACCACCAAAGGCTATGATTACTGAGATTGAGCCGAAAGATGGTTCTGATGAGGCATGTAGGAAGGTAGTAGGTGGAGTAAGTGGTGGCAAGGCACCTATAAGAAAAAGTATGGCAGTTAGGAGACTTCTTATCTCTGGTTGTGAGGTTTCATCACCAAGCATGACAGAACAAGTGATAGATGAAGGAAGGCACCTAAAGGAGGCTGAACCTGTTAGGGAGGATGAGCATCAGGGAGTTGGGGAGACAATGCAAAACTTAGATGCAAACAGAGAAGAGTCTGTGTGTATGGGGGAGAGGTTGTCTCCAGAAGTTGCTGATGTAATGGAGTCAGGCAGAGAAGAAGAAAATGAGAAGGATTTTGGGGAGCAAGATGGATCAGAGTCTGAATCTGATAACAGTGATGATGAGGACTATAGGGCACCTCCTGAGACAGAGAGTGGGAGTTGTGACACAGAGTTCGATGAGACGGATAATGAAATTGAGAATGATGATGATGGGATAAATGTTGAAGTGCAAGTTGATACTGGGGTAAAGCAGATGATGAAGGCTAATGTTCCTACTCAAAACAGTCAACAAGAGGCAACTCCAACCCAAAACAAACAACAAGAGGCAGGTCCTGCTGTAAGCAGTAATGGAAGGGTTATGGGGTATAATTTTAAAGAGGTTGAAAGTGAATCTGAGGATTCAGATGGTGAGTTGCTTAGTGTGCACGAGTCCAGTGATGATGAAGGTGAGAGGGTCCCTGTATTCAACCCCAGAACAGATATGAGAGACCCTAAGTTTAAGGTAAAAATGGTTTTCCCCTCCTTTGATGTGTTCAAGAAAGTTGTGAGAGCATACTCTGTTGTACAGAGACAGCCTGTTGATTTCAAGAAGAATGATAAGAGAAGAGTAAGAGTAGTGTGCAAGGCAGGTTGCCCTTGGCTATTGGTTGCTGGAAAATACAAAGAGGACCTAGAGCACAGATAAGAAGGTTTGAGGACAGGCATACATGTGCAAGGCAGGTTACCAATAAGTTTGCAAACTACAAGTGGATAGCAGAGGAATATATGAAGGTTATTAGATCAAACCCTGAAATACCCTTTGCTGCCCTTGTTGACCTAATCAGAAGGGACCATAACATAAAAATTCATAGGTTAAGGTTGGAAGCGGGAAAACTTTAGCATTAATGATGCTTAGGGGTGATGAGGCTGAGCAATATGCCAAGCTTGCAGACTATGGTGGAGAATTGAGGGCAAGGAATCCTGGAACACAGTTTCGATTGGTGTTGGAGAATTTACTCTTTAAGAGGGTTTTCATTTGCATGGCTGTATGTAAGAAAGGTTTTCTTGGTGGGGGCAGGCCCACCATAA
Organism: Aquilaria sinensis; assembly: GCA_005392925.1. Classification (NCBI taxonomy): domain Eukaryota; kingdom Viridiplantae; phylum Streptophyta; class Magnoliopsida; order Malvales; family Thymelaeaceae; genus Aquilaria; species Aquilaria sinensis. Next base: position 355,834 of record SMDT01002629.1, on the reverse strand, counting down.
GTTTAGATAGGTGTTTTTTAAAAGGGAGATATGAAGGCCAATTACTTGCAGCAGTTGGAATAGATGCCAATGACTGCATATGGCCGATTGCCTATACAGTTGTTGAGGTTGAATCATATGACTTTTGGGCTTGGTTTTTGGTACATTTAGCAGAAGAACTTGGTATTGTTGAGTCCAAGTTCTGGACATTTATGTTAGACAGACAGAAGGTAGGTTGTTTACCTTATTTTGTAATATTAACATTTTAATTAGTGTTACTAATGATGCTTTGATGATACAGGGTTTAATACCAGCAGTTCAGAACTTGTTCCCAGATCCTGAGTACAGATTTTGCGTCAGACATTTGTACACAAACTTCAAAGGTTGCTTTCCAGGAGTGGGGTTAAGAGACTATGTTTGGCAAGCAGCAAGGAGCTCATATGAAGGGGAATTCAAGAAGAACATGGAGGTAATTAAGGGTCTTGATGCAAATGCATGGGCATGGTTGAATGGTATACCCCCTGAACATTGGACTAGGTCTTCTTTTAGGGAGTTCTCTAAATGTGATATCCTCTTGAACAATTTGTGTGAATGCTTTAACAGATTCATCCTTGACGCTAGGGATAAACCTATTTTGACCATGTTAGAAGTAATTAGATGTAAGATCATGGTTAGAATAGCTAGGAAAAGATCTGCTGAGGCAAAGTGGACTGGTAAATTATGTCCTAAGATTACAAAGAAACTGAACAAGAACATAGATAACTCTAGGAACTGTTGGGCAATGGAGTCAGGAGGACAAGCTTTCAAGTTTCAACTCCTATGTCACAGCATGTAGTTGACATAGAGCAGAGGACATGCAGTTGTAGGAAGTGGCAGCTCACTGGAATTCCATGCAACCATGCATGTTCTGCCCTTGCCCTAAACCATAGCAACTTTGAGGAATATGTTGACCAATGTTATTGGACTGAAACACACAAGGAAATGTATGCCAATGTAATAAACCCAATTAGGAGTGTAGAGCAATGGGAGGACATGAAACATAATCCCATTAAACCTCCAAACAATGGGCTGGTCAGTAGAGGAAGGAGTAAGAAGAAGAGAAGAAGAGAACCTGGTGAGCCTGAAAGTAGTTCAAAAATGAAGAAAACAGGAGTTATCATTCACTGTTCTATATGCAAGCAAAAAGGGCATAATAAAAGCACTTGCAAATCAAGGCCAACTTCAGCTGGAAGTGCAAGTTCAGCAAAGAAAACAAGAAAAAGAGGAGGACAGCCATCACAGATGAAGCAAAATGTAAGTATTAAAGAGATTAGTATACAGTATGCTACAATCAGATATTAATTTACACTAACCGTTGGCCAACATGGACAGGTCCCTACATCTGAACAGACATCACTTTTCAACAAGGTTCTGCTTTTGTTGCAAGACAATCTCAGAGGTCTATGAATTTAGAAGACACTGGATCACAAGGTAGTGCTGGCAGAGGCGGAAGGCGTCGTGCAAGTGGCAGGGGGCACTCATTTTCAAAAGGAGGGATTAACACAAGTTTGATGTAGGCAACTGGCAGGAGTAAAAGCCAAAGTTGATGTTTTTTGTGCAGTTTTTTGTAATTGGATTTATGCTTTTGGATGTTGGATGTTGGCTATTTTTTGTGGATCTTTGAAATACTCTTCATGGACAATGGATGTATAGACATGATGACACTTTTGACCTAAAATAAATGGAATAGAAGTTGCAAAATTGATAAACATTATACTCTGTAGTTGCGTTTCTCAAACTATACTAACTTCCAAATGACACAAAGTTCTTTTCATTACATTCGAGTAAGTACACAATTGAGGTGATTCTACCTCTGTCATGCCCCAAAGGCAACCTAATATCTACCCTTCATCCAATATAAACCTCACACACCTACAACAAAACCATTACTACCCCCAAATTGATGCCCACCCATCTCCTACCCACCTACACGTACAGGTACCAAATGAACAATACCCAAGAGACTAGCAACAGCGCCAACATTCTTCTATTCCTTCCTCTCAGTTTCCTTACTTCAACTTCTTTCAATTGCACTGCAAGCTTGCTTTTCTGCTTTTTCCAACGCATTCGCTTCATCTCTGTCTCCACTTCATCTACTCTAGCCATGCTTTTCTTCATTTCTGTCTCAGCTTCATCCACTCTTCTCAACAACCCCCTTATCACAAGTTTACAATGTCCAGGCGTCGGGTCATCATACCACTGTCTAAATCGACAGTACCGATTGCCCTGTCTCTCAATCAAATAACAACTAGTCAGAAACACCTGAAGATGGCTCAGCCAAGCATGCCTGAAGCAAAACGAAACTAAAAAAGCAAATCTACCCCATAATTTCGGCAGCCATAGAACCTCCTTCCAGCATTTTGGTCGGTCCACACCATCTTCAACTCTGCAGGCAAGCCACAGTAACAGAGTGGGATCCCGTTGTCATCGTCCACCCTCGCCATGTCTGCAGGCAAGTCTTCTTAAATTTCTCTTTACTAATTCTTCTATTTCCCCTTTCTCCCTTCCCCTATTTCTTTCCCCTCACTGGTAAATCTCTTCCCGCCCTGCCCAACTCGCCTTCGTCAGCTGAACGATCCCACCGTGGTATTTTGGGTCAGCTAGACGATGCCACGGTGGTATTCTGTGCCAAGTACACGATGCCACCATGGTATTGTGGGACTACCAAAAGCCACGTACGCATTTTCCGTCCTGGATAACGGCCAAAATGACTGGAGGGACTAACATTGAACTCGATTTGATAGTTAGGGGACCGTAATAGTCACTTTCATAGTTAAGGGACCCGTTTAGGACAAACGTAAAAGTTAGGGGACCAAATTTGGATTTTACCCATGTTTCTGATATATGAAAGTACCTCAAGAATTAGTCACCACAGTCGGTGGTGAGATAAAACAAAAACAAAAACTAGTGAAATGGTAACATAAAATAAGAAGTACAATTCATTAGCATCCGTCCTACCGAAGTTGCTCTATTCAATTTGGAATGGAAATTAAAAAGTGAAAGAATTTTATGTATTATTTTTACTTTTATCCTTAATTTTTTTTGCACGTAAATTAAGCAAGTTTAAAAAAAATTATATTAAAAAGATAGTTTGAAGAGTTACATAGTAAAGTAAATTACTAAATATAAAAATGTTGCAAAAATTTATGACTAGCTAAAATAAAATATGTTGCAATAGTTTTGAGATGAAAAAAATAATTTTAAATCTACTTTTGATAATTAAGTTCTCTAATTATAATAAATTTGTTAAAAATTCTATTTTTCAGTGTGGCTAATCAAAAGGAAAAATACATTAGTATGGATGGTTACTATGATAGTTTAATTTGCACCATCCAGTAACGTGGTATTCCTTAAATCTTACAATGCTCTATTACAATTGAATGGTTCATATCGAATTGTCACAGTAACGGTCCATGAAGTAAATTGAACTCTATTTAGAACGCGTTACTTCTCTCAATTACGTTGAAGTGTTCTTCAAATTATTCTTTCACTCACCAAGCCATCAACTCTTAAAATTGTCTGTTAGAGTATTAAGTGCTTTGACTGAAACTAGTCAGAAACTATACACCAAAATTTGTCATTTATCGAAACTTGAAAACTAACAGAGGGAGCAGACCAAAATTAACATGGATGATTCTTTAGTTTTAGTAACAGAGCAGATTTAGTCATCTATTGTTTCCTTTATTAGTTTTTAGATTTAGAAAAAGTTTACGTTTGTTAGGATCAAACTTTGCAAACTTCTACAAGGCCGAAGTACATAAGCAAGTACATATTTACAATATTCAAAAGCGTGTGAAACTATAAATACAATTATATGTTCAATACTTTTTAATTTTTTGGGACATAAAAAATAGAAAAAAATAATTATTATTTTAGAACGGATAAAGTAAAAAGGAATGAACTCAAAGAAAATAAAAAGAATATGTTCATATAAAATATGTTGGTTCATCCTTGGCTAGATAGCTAAAAAGGAGAAAGAAGGAAAAAGAAACTTGGCACATTGAGATAAGAGATGATCAATATTTAGTTTAAATCGAAAAAATTGAAAAATTAAAATTTTTTGGAAATTTGGCTGATTTTGGTTTTAGTTTTAATTCAATTTCGGTTTGGATATTCAGTTATTTTGGTAATTGTATATACCAACAGTTTTTTATTAGATTTGGGCTTCTCTTAGCCCACCTAGCCTATCCAACGAAAATATATTAGAGAAAATTACCAAAACCCCCTTGAGGTTAGCTCAAACCTACACTTTTATCCCTTATATTTCAGAAATCTATACTTACTATTCCCAAGTTAACTCTATCAATAACTGTTAATACAAAAAGGGGGAAGCCCCCTGACTTTGCCCTTCTAACCTCCACCATAAAAATTTTACACCTCCAACTTTTGAATCAAACAAGCAACCCATCTCTCTCCATCCAAACCCTAAACTCCCATGGAAACAATAAACCATCCCTCCTCACTCCCTACCAATATTGTCAAAATTGGGATCCTACTCAGGATAATTTTTTATCATATAAGATCGGATCGTAGATCGTAATATTCTACCAAAAGTTTAAAGTTTCTTGTCTAAATAATATAATATATGTAAAAGACTAATTATATTAGAAATTCAAGTAAAATTTAAGTGTCATAACAATTATACAATATAATTATTGATACAATATAAGTAAAACTTGAACTTTAATAGAGTATATATCAACATAATCAATAAAATAATCAACACAAGTATGAAAGAAATTCATGAACAAATACATTATTGACAAATAAAAAAGAGTACAATGTCCATAATTTAAATATTCAATAATTGACTTTCAATGAATTTAAAATGTATAATAATTTTTTTACAGTAAGTAAATAATTTAAAATTAGTAGTTTTTTTCTAAATGAAATAAGTTCAACTTATAAAGAGAAAAAACTGGTAATTTGAATGTTTATTAACTGTAAAAAATATTATTATATATATTAAATTTATAGTAAAACAGTTACCGAATAATTTAAATTATTCTTTAAAAAGTTGTTATTAGACAGTTACCTTGAGTTAACAAAATTCATCCAATTGGAGACCAAAATGAAATGTTTTTAATAAATTTAAAACCAAAATAGGACATTTTTAATAGGTTTATGATATGAATAAAATATTTAATAGACTAGAGATGAAAATGGAATGAAAATTAACCGTGATGAATCATCTATGTAATTTACTACAACAAAAATCAATACCCAGTTAAGATCGATAGAATCTTCAATCTTATGATCCTAGCAATCCCACTACAATTCTACTATACATTTGATCTTATAACGTTTTGACAAAATTTTCTATGTTAAGATTGTAAGATCGTAAAAATCCTACGGTCACGATTAGGATTTTAACAACCTTGCTCTTTACATCAAAACTTGCATCCGCTGCCGCTCTCTGTCGATTTCCATTTACGAGGGAACTCTGGCTCGACGGCGATGTTCGGCAATCGGGCTATGGCACGACGGCGTCAATCAGGGAGAAGGACGAAGACGCACGACCTGATATGTGGGTCTCGAATTGTCAATCAAGAAGACCAGCCCAACGAAACGAAATCTTAAATCGGATCAACCAACCGTCAATCGGGAGACCAGCCCAATGAATTGAAATCTCGAAATTCGGAAGAATCAATCATTGGTGATTCCAGGCCGTACCGGTGATTTGATGGTCACAAGTGTGGCGAGCATCAATACCTTGGTCTAATATGAGATTCAGTCAAGTGTGGCGAGCAATAATTCGACGGCGATGACGACGAGTGTGGCGGCAAAGTTCTCTCAGTTCGTCTCATCTGCGAATCACGCCTACAAATCGCCTCCATTCTCTCGGTCGAATCACTCCTGGGAACCGCCTCTCCATTCCCAATTTCTTGGTCGAATGTCGCAGCAAGGTTGTTTGGGTCTCGCCGTCTGTGGCAGAAGAATCAACACTAGTATGAGATCGGGGGAGGACGACGGAAGAATGGTACGAACATGCGGCGAAGGATGGGGGAGGTTTTAGTTTTTCCTCATTTATGGGTTTTTTTGCACAGAGATTCCGAGATTGGTTTGATTTGAAAGGGTTTTAGTGTTTAGGGGGCAAAATTTTTATGGAAAAAAGTTAGGAGGACAAAGTCGACATGTTTTTTTTTCTGTTTTATGGTAATAATGAATAACAGTGTTAATTTTTCAGGGGATAAGTGTAGCTTTCTAAAAGATGAGAGATAAAATTGTAGGTTTGAGCAAACTTCTGAAGCGTTTTGGTAATTTTCTCGAAATATTTTTGTGTTTGGGCATTTGGTTATTCCAGATTTTTTATCCGGTCTCAGGGATCTAGTGAGGCTCAATCTTGATGGAAACAACATTTCTCAAGGTATAGCTCCTAGTTTCAACAGTTTGACCGGGTTGAAGACTCTGCTCATTTAGAGCAATCAGCTTTCCGGGTCGATACCTGATTTGATTTCTTTTCAGCTTGATGAGTTCAACGTGTATCAAATAATAGATTAAATGGTTGGTTCCAAAGGGGCTAAAAAGTTTGGTTCGAGTTCTTTTCCGAGTAATTTGCTTTGTGGAAAGGAAAGCCACTCCAGAATGCTTGTGAGGATACTAGTTGTGGTTCTTCGGTTAGTAGGACAGGGCCAAATTCATCAGCAATCGGTAAGACAGATACATAAGTTGACTGAATTTTTATATCAGGCTGTTCTTTTTAACCCGAGGAGAAAAAATAGTCTCATATTTCATTTTGGCTAAAAGGTAGACTTGGTCCTTTAAACTTGCTAAATTGTTACTTAAGGTACACATTTTCTCTATTTTGTATTTAAGTCACTGGGTATTGGTTAGAACTTAGACGTAATATTTTAGTTAATTCAGTTTAAAATTAAACTGAACCAAAAATTTTCAATTTGGTATTATTTCAATTTCAATATCCAATTCAGTTTGTTGCCATTACAAACCAAGAACTGAAAAAACTTAAAACTTCGATTCAACTTAAACAAAGTAACCTTAGGCTCTGTTTTTTACACAAAATTGGATTCGAAAAAAAGTGTTAATTCAAAAAAATCAGCGGGCTATTCAGGAGGCCGGGTAAGGGAATCCAGGTCGGGTCAAATGTGGCGGGTATGAACATAGGTTTGAAGTTGTGGCGCATTTACAACTTTGCCACTCAGTAAAACGTAAGTCTTCTTCTTCCCTTTGGTTCCAGACTTTCATCCCTCTCGGCCGCCATTCGTCTGAGCCACCTCCATAGCTCCTCCACATTCGCTACATCTCTGCCCTCTTCCTAGTGTGGCTGACCTTCGTGGAGCTTTCGCATCAGGTCCAATTGCTCATCTTGTCGCCTAAGGTCAGTAATCGCACTCATAATCGTATGTGATTTCTTCTCTTCTCTCCTTCTCTGATTTCCACTTAATCTTTCGGCAATCGATGTCAGCGTACTGCGAACCTGTTCCCACCTAGTCGCTATCGATGGTATCTTCGTCGGTTCCATCCTCTGGCGAGGTTCTTCCCGAAAGCCTTCTCCTTTCGCTTGCCTGCCCTTCTCAACTTTAGCTGGTAAATAAAAACTCTCTGTCTTTTTTTTTTTCTCCTTAATTCCTTTTTTCCAAATGCTAGACAGTTTATTAAGGCTTGGTTCATGGGTTCTTGCTGGAATGTTCTAAATTGTGTTCGTCGTCTGAGTTTGTTCATTCTCTGATTTTGGAATTACATTGTGACTGTTGGAATCTTGTGTTTGTCTTCGAGAAATTGTAATGGTAACTGTACAAGTTCCAAATTTTGTGAGCTATGTCTGGGAGATTAATTTTCTAGTTGTAATCTGTCATCTATAAATGAAAGACAATTGATTAATAGCTTGTTGTATTCTACTTCAGTTGTGAGTGTTGTATAAAAATAGTGATTATCTCCATGTAGGCTTAAAGGAAGCTGTTGCAACCGGAAAGGCTCCAGCAGCTTTAGGACCTTACTCCCAAGCCATCAAGGCTAACAATTATGACCCTTAACCACCAAAAGCCTTAATAGTTGAAAAACATAACCATAAACCATGTCTAATAAGTCCAACATTGATTCAGCATTGAGATCAGACCATGGAAAACTGAAAGGGCCACTGAAAGAAATTGCACAAGTTTGAAAGAATCCAATAGATGACAGTGAATCCTCAACATGTAGCAATATATTTTCTCATCATATTAAAAGCCATGATCAGAAGGAATTACTCGGGTAAAACATTACTCAATAGAATGTAAATTCCTAGATACCTGGGTAATGTCATTCCGGGAATGCCAAAAAGATCAGTTCTCTTCACAGCCTACAAAAATATAGAGGCATTAGTGCAGAACCTAGGATAACATCAATTAATTTAGTGCTATAATGTACCTCATCGTAAACCCATTTCATATGTTTTGGGTCATTTGGATCAAAAGCCTTCCCACTATGGACCTACAAGGATGGAAGCAGTTAACTGAGGATTCACATGCTCCAAAAAGAATATTGGGAATAGCTGACATTATACTACCTCATCCCATTTGATTAAGTGAGCATATTCAATACAATGAGTTGCAGTTCTTGGTGTTTCTGCCAGGGTGCATAAAGGGAACTTGACCTGAGGAGGAAAAAGCCAGATTGTACACTCAAAGCATGGTGTGACCCCTGGTATAATTACCTTAGCATGGCCTTTGAAACCTTCGGTTCCACCATCTACCATAGGCTTGATTGTTTCTTCTCTCGGGTTGTCATCAGAATCATACTCTAAAATGTAAAACCAAAAACAAAGCATAAGCCAAGACAAGACATAAATGTCAGCTTGAGAGAAGAATCTCCAGCTTATATCTGCATGGGGTGAGAATGACTACTTATAAAATACATAATAGATAAGAACTTTAAATAAATAAATAAATCAGTATGGTTAAAAATTATTCTGCATTCTGTGCCTGCACAAAACTAATTTTCTCAAATAAAGCTAAAGCTAGATGCTTAGGCAAATGAATGGTAAGGAAAAATAAAAAACCAACTCATAAAAGTCACTAATATGAATGACTAAGATTTTAGTCATTCTAGTTACTGCTCACCTCAGCAAAACATGGGAAACAAAAAATTCACAACACAATTGCCCCATCATAATCAAACCCAAAAGCAAAATACAAGTACTATCTTTAAATATATTGGAAGAAACAAGTAACCAAAAAGGCAAAACACAAGAACACAGGCAGAAAAGGAAAGCTGAGTTCTCACAAAAACATGTTTTCAAGGAAAGATCATTGCAAAAGAACAAGCACTCGAAGTGATTGGGTAAACATTGGTCACGGAATTATTTACCCCAACAGGAAACTTATGTAAGCCCACACAACTACTTTACAAAGACATTCCTTCCTAACAGGAGTGGCAAGCTCTCATCCCCTTCCCCTTATTCTAGTCCGGTGAGAAGTATGATCATCTAAGTGAAGACAAACTTATTATCTAATCAATTTTAAAAAGAACATAAGAAAATCATGTTTGAAATTACTGAGAGTTTCCCAATGAAATGCCCAATATTTGGACTCCCATATTTCAATTGTGATGTGGTACACCAATGACATTTAGCTGGACAAAGGTGTGTCAATCAAAATTAAAAAAAACATATTCATTCCCAGATTCTTAACACTACGACAAAGAAGAACTCCATATTGCTTATCTGGATAAGGGAAACATAAATTTTTAATTTCAGTTTCTTCTAGGTAGGCTAATAGCAAGTATTGACAGATATCGAGCATTGTCTATTTTGACTTTCTGGTGATTTAAATGGAGGCTAGCAATATAATTCTAACATTTCAAGTAGCGCATATACCTCAGGGATAAGGCCTAGAACACCGAAGACAAAGACAAGATTGTTAGCCTTGATGGCTTGGGAGTAAGGTCCTAAAGTTGCTGGAGCCTTTCTGGTTGCAACAGCTTCCTTTAAGCCTACATGGAGATAATCACTTTTTTATACAACACTCACAACTGAAGTAGAATACAACAAGTCATTAATCAATTCTCTTTCATTTATAGATGACAGATTACAACTAGAAAATTAATCTCCTAGACATAGCTCACAAAATTTGGAACTTTTACAGTTACCATTACAATTTCTCAAAGACAAACACAAGATTCCAACAATCACAATGTAATTCCAAAATCAGAGAAAGAACAAATTCAGACGACGAACACAATTTGGAACATTCCAGCAAGAACCCATGAACCAAGCCTTAATAAATTGTCTAGCATTTGGAAAAAAAAATGAATTGAGGAGAAAAAAAAAACAGAGACTTTTTGTTTACCAGCTGAAGTTAAGAGGTGCAGGCAAGCGAAAGGAGAGGGCTTTTGGGAAGAAGCTCGCCAAAGGATGGAACTGGCGAAGATACCATTGATAGCGACTAGGTGGGATCGGGTTCGCAGTACGCCGACATCGATTGCCGGAAGATTAAGTGGAAATCAGAGACGGAGAGAAGAGAAGAAATCACATACGATTATGAGTGCGATTACTGACCTTAGGCGACGAGATGAACAATCGTACCTGATGCGAGAGCTCCACGAAGGTCAGCTACACTGGGATGAGGGCAGCGATGTAGCGGAGGTGGAGGAGCTATGGAGGTGGCTCAGACGAATGGCGGCCGAGAGGAATGAAAGTCTGGAACCAAAGGGAAGAAGAAGACTTACGTTTTACTGAATGACAAAGTTGTAAATACACCACAACTGCAAACCTATGTTTATACCCGTCACATTTGACCCGACCCGGATCCCCTTACCCGGCCTCCTGAATAGCCCACCGACTTTTTTGAATTAACACTTTTTTTCAAATCCAATTTTGCGTAAAAAACCGAGACTTAATGTTCGTCCCTATTTGAGACAATAAGTTGTGATGAATCAGTCGTGGAAGGCTCAAACTTCTTTCCAGGGTAAGGTAGCATGTGCGCTATCACACATATATTAGTTTTGAGTGAACTCCACACTAAGTCCCTTTCATTGTTTTTTTTTTGTCCAATCCGAGTTATGTATCTTTATTTTGTCATATAGAGGTCCTCGACGGGCTCTACCTGATGAGGTACATCACTTTCCCAATTAATTTTAGCAGAACTTGGTAAAAAAAGCTCTAATCTAATCCTTAGTTTTTCTTCATCTTACTCACAATGCACTAAAACTTATAGATCTAACATTTCAATTACCCCTTCATCAAACCCAATTTTCTCTTCCCCTTCACCATTTCCATCATAAACAATCAAAACCGGTCCAAATTTCCAGATTTCTCCCCAAAAAAACAAATCTCTCAGTCTTTTCTCCCGAGCAAAAACATCGGTTGCACGGTGGCGCTAACTTGCTCTGCATTTCGCCGCTACTCAAAGTGTGCCGCCTGAGATGTCGCCGGCCGCCTCCGGGGTGACAATCATGAGAACCCAGTCATCGCTCCTACGTTCATCCCCGACAATTCGATCAATCACATAGCTGCTGCTATTAGGCAGGAAAGCCTCTCCAGTTCCAACTCCGAATTTGTCCTCCCCTAACACCACTCCACCGCCATCGACTCACACCTCGCCATCAACAAATTCCTCCCTGATCCACAATTTCCACTTGGCTCTCCTTGTTCCAAGGATCCAACGACCCATTCATCACCTGATCCCCATTTCCTAGACAATCATCAGTCGAGTCTTCGGCTCCAGTCAATTCCAGCGACTAAAATTGTTCATCTGGAGGCTTGGGAGCTGAATTATAGATAGCGTATGGGCTCTAACCGCCCGATTCGTCGTTGGATGATGAGGAGAAGAATCCGAATCAGATGTCATTTTGCGATCAAGGGCAGATGGATTTTGAAGTTCTTGGCAATCAAAATAGTAGTATTAAACAACATTGTTTCTGAATCCGATGAATATAGAGCAAATATGAACTATACAAGACCAACCCAGAAACTTAAACCCTCTTCAATTGTTAAATCAATAGAACTGATTTTTTTTTTTAAAGTTCACTAACATAAATTAATCCAGTGCTGTTCCTAAATATTCCAAGAAACTGGGAAGCACAAATATAGAGTAAGTGGAGAATTACCCAAAGAGCCAGTTAAGAAACGCTACCACAAACCCATTATCGGATCAGAAGAGAGAAAAAGAAAAAATTCGGGGTTCAAATTAAGGAGCGAAGAATCCATGAAAAATAAAATAGTGAGCTCCAATTGTGGTTTGTGCTCCAATGATTAAAGTCGAACTTTCTCATAGTCAGAAACCATCAAATAGGCTAGAGAGATATGAAAAGGGTGGTAAAAGTATTAGATTTATCTTACGGTGACTATAATTTATTTATTTTTTAGTTAAATTATTTTTTATCTTCATTAAATTAATTGTTAAATCTTTAATGTCTAATTTTTTTTTAAGTCTTTGTCCTAACTTTTTTTATTGATTTTTTTATTGTTGTTTTCTAAAATGAAACCATAATCATTATTTCTATCATTATTTTTTTATTATTGTTTCAAAACACGTAACGTATTTTGTGTCGCACTATTATTATTAAAATTTATTACAAAAAAATATCGATTATAATGTGTGGGTCACTAAACCTTTCCATTTGTTCTCTTAGTCTTTAATTTTTTTATCATTTTTTTTATTATCTTCTAAAATAAAATATTTGTAACCATGATTTGTTTCTTTTATATTTCTGGTAGTAGCATTTTTTACTCCAACCTATACATAGTAAGGTGTAAATATTATTTTGTTCGAAAATTACAAAAGCTAAAACTTGAAAGCATATTTTTTTGTTATATTAAGTCTTTACGTCTTTCCACGAATTGATATAATAATCATATGAACCACAGCAACGTGCGGCCTCCATGCATCTCGTAACTACTAAAAAAGAACAAATAGTATCCAAAGAACAATTAGGAATTGATAAAAGAATAAACAACTACTAATAAAAGTACAAATTTGGAATTGATAAAAGAATAAACAAATACTGATAGAAAGTAATTAGGGTAAATAACGAATCAGGTCCCTAACATTTACTTTTTGTTGCAAATTTGTCCATAACCTACCAAATGTTACAAATCCATCTCAAACCTTTGGTTGACATTGCAAATTTGTCCCTTGACCAACGGTCAACATAGTCAAGGGATAAATATTTGCAACATTAGTCCCTTATCTCACCAAGATTCTCTCTAGAAACCCTAAACTTTCCCATAAGCTGCCGCCACCCCTAGGTATAGTCCTCCCTTGCTACCCGATGCACAGCTGCTAGCTCCATTGCTACTAGTCATCCTTGCTTGCCGACACCACTACATCTCAGCCCACACTTTCATTTCCAAGTGTTGCTAAGCACCAATGATGCTATATAGAGGAAGGAGAAGGAGAATCGCACCACGCCCATCGCTCCAGCCATTGCAATATGCAACTACTGAAGTCACCGGTGACTGTTAGCTCATCCCCCAAGGTCGCCTCAGTCACCTCAACAAAGCCTAGGCCGCCGCTCGCTTTGTCATTGTCAATGAAGGGATAATCAAATCCAAACCTGGATTCTAGACCCAATTTTTACCCATTTTTTATTTATATCTATTTTTTAAAGTAATTTAATTTACTAGTTAAAAGTAACAACATACTAGTTTTAAGAATTCTAAAAGAAGTTGTCAACAATTATGCTAACTAGTAATTTACTTTTAAAAAAGGAATGATACTAGCGTCTCGAGATGAAATCTTCTCTTTTGATTTTTTTTTTCATTAGCAAACATGAGACATTTACTTGTAAAAAAATATTTTAAAATTTTTTTTACACTTTTTAAATGAGACATCCCTAGTTAAAGCTGTAAGTTTTGGGTTTGGAGTCGAAACCCGAAATTCTCAGACAAGTTCTCCATATGATAAATATAGCCCGACCCGACCCAGTTATTTGACTGAACTCAAACCGACCCAAACCTGATAATATAGGGTTAGGGTTTAGTTGGGTTAGATTTATTGATACTCCACTGCCGGCAGTAATTTCCTTAGTCGCAAAGGGTGGTAGATGGCATAAAAGGCGACGGATGGATGACACTGAGGACGACGACGCGAAGGATGATAACGCTATGGATGACGGCGCAACGGACAAACGACGACAGGATGGATGGACAACAACACAACAAATGGCGACGACGTGAATGATGATAACGTGATGGATGATGGCGCAATGGACAAACGACAACAAGACAGATGGATGATAGCACGATGGACAAACGACAACAAGATAAAAGGATGATGATGCGGAGGACAATGACACGATGAACGGACAACATGGAGGATGTCATGAAAGAAAACAGACAACTATGTGAGGGCAACGTGGAGGACTACGACATGAAGGACAAACAGAAAACACTCAGGATGATAGTGTAGGGACTGCAAAATGAAGCAAGGGAGGAGGGGCGATTTAGAGATGGGGAGGGGGAAGATTCAAATATGATGAAGAAAAAGAATAGGGCAGCGGCTGTTAAGGTTTGGAGAAGAGAATGGGGATTAGGGAGTTGGCTAGGTTTAGGGATATTTATAGGTTGGGCACTTGGGCTGAAATGTAATGGGCTTGGGAATTGGGTATCTTAGGAATAAAATTTTAGGGTCAATTCAAGTTATATCATGTTGGACCTGAACTAACCCGATTTTTGCTTCTTCAGAATAGGTCAGATTTAAGGCAACCTGAATGATGCATGTCCAACTTATTGACCCAACCTTAACCCAATATTGTAGGTCGGGTTTCGAGTCCGGGTGAAATACTTACACCTTTATCCCTAGTTGTTAATTAATTCAATTCAACCACAGACCATAAATAGAGTGGGTAAAATATAATATACCTTATTGTGTGCAAGTATGATTGTTCGTAGAGTAAAAAAAAAATGCTCATTCTAATACATTGAAGTAAGAGTTTTATAATTAGTTTTTAAAATTTAAACTATTGAGCAATCACTTAAAATATTTTTTAATGTAAGAATAAATTTATTTTGTGAAATGGTCCCAAAGTTTGCACATAGTTTCTATTCTCTACAGAGATTTCATGGGCAATCTTGCCAGAATTTGAATAATAACCTAATTCGGGAAAGAACCCACACTTAAGATTAGGAATTCAATGGAAAATCACAGAGAAAAAAACATGTTACACAAAAGTTGAAAGATTTTGATTAAATGAAGGAACATTGGATCCACTTACCGTTGAATGTATCCGTCAAATTGCTCCTAAGCATCTTTCAGACACACAACAAAGGAAAATTCCTGATGATTGAATCATTTCGAATACTGAGCTATTATAGGAAACAAGATGATAGGATTCGATGATTTGTTTAAGTAGTATTTCCAGATGATGTCAAGAAATGTTTATTAGAGTTGGCATGAAATCATGGTACATCAAAAGATTCATGAGCAAGTTTTGATCAATTTATCTGCAATTACAATAGTAAACCTGGAGCCCAGTTTGTGATACGATGTAGGCCATGCATGAAAAGACAGGCTATTAAGGCTAGTATTCAAAGTCCAACCAAATCCAAACTCCAAAGACAGTATTGCCCGAACCAATAATTGAATCAAAATGGAAAGACAGAAAAGAAAAGACCAAACTATGCATTGGGCCCTTAAACTTATGCAACTCAAGTGAATTAGTTCACAACTACAGAAGACTAATGGCGTTGATAGTGAGGTTGAGGTAGGGTGGCTGGTAACGGATGAGAGATATCCCAGCACTAGGAACTGCCATTCTTGCTGACTCACTCCATGAGGGTCTCAACCACTCTTTCTGCTACATCCGGCCTAACTTGCCCTCTTTCCTCCACCAAGGTCCACTCCTTCTCTGAACCCGCCAAGATGACGATAGCATTCATCTTTTCTACCTTCGGCCCCTCTGTCAGTGCCAATGCATCTGATACAAATTTCTTAATTTTATCTAATATTACCCATTTGGAACTCCTTACAATGTTTTTTTTTTGCTTAAAACTGATTTTGAGCTATCTGAGCTACTTGTATAGGACGTGCTCCTTCTTGGTTCATCATCATTGTCGGTTGTCTTCATCGAACCTGACAAGAACTCTCTATAGCTCGGAATCCTGCCTAACCCAAATAAGGAACAACATGAAGAACTGTTTGGAGTAGAAGGGAAGCGAAGGAGTCAAAACTCTTGATGGTGGCGACAGGATTGAGTTGTGCTCTACATTCGACAACCATTGTCGAAGGAGCAATGGATGTGCTGGCGCTGACGGAGGTGCCGACGATGGAAAAGATAAAGGTCATTGCCGTCCTAGTGAGGTTGAAGTGTTGGGTGCTAGAGAAATGATAAAGTGATTTTGGGCAGAGAAGGATAGAAAAATTTAGATAGAAAGAAAAATGAAGAGAAAAAGGGAAATATACTATTTTATTTCATGGAGACATAATACATTTTATTACATTATAAATAACAAGTCTTGGCTATTTATAGAGCCATAAAAATTGACTTAATAATTGAGATATAACTCATAAAACTATGTCATTGGCAATTAAGAATAGCCGCAACAATGGGTATAAAAAATATTGACTTTTAACTATTCTTAGCTCATTGTCAACTAGTGCTATTTTGTCATTAATTAAGCAATTTATCTTTATAGCTTCAAATTGTTGAAAAAATTATAAATGATTTTTATTTTTCTTGTTGTATACCTTTGCTAGCTGAAATTCTTGAATTTTCTCCAACAAAGTTACGGCTGTCAAGAAACAAGTTGCCCTCTTGAAATTTCTAGTTAGTATAATACATTTCTTGGCTGCTAAAAAACTTTTTTTTTGTGCTTCTTCTTGTCCAGCTTCTCACAAGAAAAAATTATAAATGATTTTTATTTTTCAACATGAAAGGAGTGGAAGTTGGTGGAGGAGAAGTTAGGGCGGGTTGGGCTGGATGTAGCAGAAGAGTGGATGAAACTTCATGGAGCGAGATTCAGTGAGAATGGCCGTGTTTTGTTTTGTGGGAGATCTCTCCTCTGTTGCCAGCCAACTCAACCTCACTGCTAGTACCAGTAAGTTACGCAAGAACAAAATAACAAACATAATTGCTAGATTAATGCCTTAATAAAATATCATGACTCAATGTATAAAAATACAATCATCTCATGATTGGCTTTTGGGCACAACACTAACAAACAACTCACAAAGTTTAGGAGCCAAACATTAATGAATTCTAAAGTGTGAAGCAACTACTCGATTTATGCAAGTTCCAAGGCTAGATATATAGTTGGAAAGAAAATATATAATCAAAACACTCTATTTTGTAGGTTTAGGGTTCGTTTATTAATCCTAAACTTACTAAAAAATGGTTATTAAACAAGAAATTATTTACACACAGTACAAATTAATAATTTAATTGGTCCATCAGTAATAGAAAAATTATTGTATAATTTGGATTTACTAAAGATTGTTACCAGATAATTTATATTAGAATTCAAAAATATGGTGTTAGGAAATAAAAAAGTTTTAAGACTAATTGCTTCCGTAGTTAAAAAGTTTTAATACTCATTTAAAAAGGTCAAAAATTTTAATATTAGTTACTTATAGAATTGCAAAATTTTAAAACTCACTTAAAAGATTAAAAGCTTTATGATTGAAATAAAAAAATGCATGAAGTTCTAGGACTTCAATTGTCTTTTTTCTTCACAATGAAAACCAATAAAGGTACCATAAAAAGGTACAAGCTACAAACTACAAACTACAAATAGCCAATAACCAGTAGAGCCTTATCCAACATTAATTATTATACTATATACCTATATTTAATTAAATATACTAACCCACCCTTACCTCTTTCTATATAAGTTACTTTGATCAAAAGAAATTAACAAAATTGTCCCTCACAAAAACTTTCTCTTTCTCTTTAGAAATCCTACCTTCAATCCTACTGCCAACGAAGCATTACTTGCATATGCATAAATGTCAAAGATAAAGATACAAAATATCTAAAGAAATTGAGAAAAGTATGTGAACAAGTATATATAAATGTCCAAAATAATGTGTAGGTTATTTTTTGTTTTCAATAACATGCAAACTATTATTCTCTGCAAAAAAATGCAATGTAAAAGTGTTTGGAGTAATGAGTAAATGTGTTTGAAAATAATATGTAAAAATATCTAATACAATATTTGAAAGTGTCTAAAGTAATTTACAAACAATAAGAAAGCGTCTGATTGGATATTGAAAAGTGTCTAAAGAAATATTTAAAAGTGTATGAGTCATTATGTAAACAATTTATTTTCTTTAAAAATAGCTATCTGAAACAATAAAAAAATATCTGAATAAATGTGTAAAAGTGTCTGAAGTAATATACAAATAATTTGTTTCCTTCATAAATAAATGTATGCAAAAATAATAAAAAAATAAATGTCTAAATAAATATTTAAAAATATCCAAAGTAAAATATAAAAATGACTAAAGCATTGTTTGTTCCATAAATCTACTGTTTTGAGTTTAAGTGTTATTTCTCCTTGGGTTTGTCGGAGCCGATTCTTCTATGTCACCGTCAGGTTCACCGTTGAAGAAGGAAGGGAAGTGGAGGCAACTGGAAACAATGCGAGGATGACCGGAATGAGCAAAGATAAGGCAAAGATCTTCCATCACCGGCGATCTTTGCTTCGATGTGATTTGATCTCTGATGCGGATAATGGCGGATCAGCCATTGCAATAGAGAATAGAGGTCAGGGGTGCATGATTTGAAGATTAAAAGTGCGTGACGGAAATCGAAAGTGAGCAATTTAAAGATTGAAGGTGTGCGATAGAGATTAAAGTCTGGAGTGACGAAGATTGGAGACGGGACGGAGATCAGAGATGCACAACAGAATGATTGAGATCGGAGACTCAACAGAGATGGAGCAGTGATTGATGGTGGCGGCGATGAGAGGGAGAGAGAGAAACATTTTGAATGGCAATGATAAAAGGGAGAGAGAGAAAGAAAAATAAATTGAGAAAGGGAAAATAGGGTAAAAGGTAAAATTAGAAAATCAGTATTATGTCTAATTAGGCATATATCCACAATATCCATATATGATCTAACATTGGTAATCCAACTAACAAATTCCACACTTAAAGAACACAGTTATTGTTTGATAAGGATAAGAAAATGTTCTCAGCCTTTAAAAATGAACATACTTAACCAAAAACATCAAAGTTTTGTTTAGTTAGCTTACATAGGATTTCGGTACAGAAGGTTCAAAAACTTGAAAGGAAGGGTTCAAAAGAAAAAAAAACTAAAGTTCGGGCGAAAATAATAGTGTGCCTTTATCTTGACAAAAACATACATATTACCATTCAATTATATATTATAGACATAAATCCACAATTTACCCCTAAACTTTGCTGACTCGGCTACTTAAACCCTTAAATTATGACTCAGAGCAACTCAGCCCCTGAACTTTATAAATTGGGACACATAACCCCCTCTAACTGATGAAAATATTTTTTTTTGTTTCTCAATGACTTAAATGACAATAACATTGAACAAGAAGGCTGAACTTGGTGTTTTAGTATGTTGCTGTTTGACAGGCTGTTTTCCTCCACAGCTTCAATTGACATGTTGAAGATGCTCCCAATTTTCCAAGGAATTCTCCGACCTCTTGCATGCGAACCTATGGAGGAAAACAGCCTTTTAAACAGTATAATGCTAAAATACCAAGTTCAGCCTCCTTATTCAAATTTATTATTATTTAAGTCATTTGGAAACCAAAAAGAACTTTTGCTTCAGATATAAGGGGTTATGTGTCCTAGATTTTCAAGTTTGGGGGCTGAGTTGCTCTGAGTTATAGTTGAAGAGGTTAATTGACCAAGTCAGTAAACTTTGGGGGTGAATTGTGGATTTAGGCCTATATTATAATTTTCCGATGTTAATCCTAATAAAAAAAACTAACATTAAATTAGAATCTTGTTGTACAATTACTGAAACTCAGCTCTCTCCCCAAACCTAATTCTCTGTCGCCTCCTTCACAATCATATGCCTTTTGCTGGCTAGATTCGAATTTCGGTCTGGATCTGGTTGATTTCCTTTCATTCATTTTATCATTTGACTAACTTTATCCTACATTATTTATCAGATTTTATGGTGGATATAATCTTCTTCAAATCTTGGTATTTTAAAGTAGTTTGAGACTCTGAGAAGATAAATTTTCAATTGAAGGCAGACAGTGATGAATATAAATTTTCTCTTGGATTCACTAGAATCTTAGCTTTACTAGAGTGTCATGGCGTTTGACAATAGATATAGAAGCGATTATATAAAGGCAATAGTATAGAATAACATCGGTTTTCATTTTTTTTAGGTTTTATTTGTCATATTTTTATTTTCATAGATAGTTTTATTCTGGTTTCGGATGTCTGGTTGGTTTCAGTATTACTTAGTTATTGTCGTTCTGTCCTAACCTTTATTCCAGTTACTTGTAAGTTCTGTACCCCAAATTTATTCTGATTTACTTAGAAGATTTAGTTTGTCATAGGAACAAGTAGCTTTTTATGGCTAGTTTATGTTACTGTTATTTCTTAAATTTTTATGTTGGGTTGTCAATGTTGTTTGACGCACTTTTAATTAAAATGAAACATTTTTTATCAAAAAAGAAAATGAAAACTAACTCTATGCTTGTCCCATATATATATAGGATAAATTAACAGTCTACCGCATAAGCAAGGGGAAGAAATATTGTACGAGTTATTGTTAAGTGATTTTTAAAGAATTGTTATAAACTTTCAATTTCTTGAAAGAAAAAACCGTATATTATATAGTAGAATTTGAGTAGTTAATGTTAGAAAACATTTTTAAAGAGGAAGTGTTGAAAAGGTAATATTAAAATATTCTTTTGTAAATACGAAGTATTTTTCTTAATTTTTTTACTTATCTAACCTTAAAAAAGTAATAAAAAATATTGTATAATTACTTTTTGAACCTTGTAGCCTAAAGTTCCTAGATTAGCTCACAATCCCAATTGTAAAATTTAGGTTCTAGCTCTCGGCCAAGCAATCTCATTTTCTTATTAAGGTGGCCCAGGTGGCTTTAATAAAGATCCATTATCAACTTGCAGCAAGGGCAAGGCCCAAACCCTTAACTTGCTCCACAAGCAAGGATTCAATTGATTTCTTGCACTACAAGCAAGGCAACACTTAATGCAAATTAGGTGCATACATGGTGTGCATCAAGTGTATTAACTATATGGCAACCAAGAAGCCCACAAGATTTAGTTTAGATTTTGAAAACCACATACAATATGTTCATGATGATCTCGGCCATATTAGGTACATATAAGGGTGCACCATATTTTCATGAAACAAAACCCAAACTAGTCACATAAAGGTGCCAAACTTTGGCCCATAATATCCAGCAACACAGGCTAACATAATATCATCCATAGTCCATGCATAACTTGGCATACAAAACCCAAGAAGCATTGCCTATAAATTATCAAAGTCATAAAGTCTCAGCCAAAGTGATTGAGGTTTATAATATCAAGGTGGAGATCAAGGGTCTCCAACTACTGCCTGCAAACTTCCACTATAAGTCTCGGCCAAATAAAGAATAAGACTTGCAAATGTTCGAACCCATTGGCACATACATCCACTAAACTTCACATAAACAAAACAAACACCAAGACTATTTAGTTAAGCTATATATTGGTTCGGTTGTCTTCCAAGTTTCGGAAAAGTAAGGTGGTGTTTGGATGTGAAAACACTTTTTATCTTAATAGCTTTTTCAAGCCAACTTTAAGTATCCAAGTGTTCCTCAACCTCAATGCCTAGCGTAATATCACATTTCAACCAAATATGAAGAGATACACACACTTATGAAGTGTTCATCATTCCAACACACCACATGATATTCTAATCATCAATAAATATCATCTATGGCCTTAAGGTATTCCAATATTAAAATTGCCCATTCTAACAATGTTTCTCATCAACTCAATCCATTATATAATCACCAAAGTATTAAACATCATCCATGGCATCATTACCATGTAACCAAGTGGAATGTACGAAGTTTTTTTTTAACATTCTTAATTTTTTAGTGCTCATTCACTTATCTAACCTTAAAAAAGTAATAAAAAATATTGTATAATTACTTTTTGAACCTTGTAAATTATATAGGGTTTCAATAAATTAACAATTCAAACAAATAATCACTTTATATAAAAAAAGCATAATAATATATTAAAATTCACGCAAAATGAGTTGCCTATAAATTATCAAAGTCATAAAGTCTCAGCCCAAGTGATTGAGGTTTATAATATCAAGGTGGAGATCAAGGGGTTTGAACCCTACATCCACTAAACTTCACATAAAATGCTAGTTATATTGGTTCGGTTGTCTTCCAAGTTCCGGAAAAGTAAGGTGGTGTTTGGATGTGAAAATTTTTCTTTTTTTTCTTTTCTAAATTTTCTTTGGTAGAAGTTTGAGTGCATAGCTAGATTTAAGAATGTAGAAAACCTTGTTTTCTAAATTTTGAAAAACTCATGTTATAAAATAGAAAACATTGTTTCAGATATTTTCCATTTTAACACATGAGTTTTTTAAAGTTTAGAAAACAAAATTTTCCACATCCTTGAAACATGTCATACACTCAAACTTTCATCAAAGAAAATTTGGAAAAGAGAAATGGGAAAATTTTCTACAACTAAACACCACCTAAGTATTCCCTCATTCTCTTAACTATAAAGTATCTTGTAGCCTTCAAAATAGGAATGAACAATCTATAATTTTTGATAACTTTTTTTTGGTAATTTATCCTCTAAGAAAAGACCTTCACCAGTTTAATGAAAGATAAAGGAGAGACCAGTTGAACATTGATATGTCTCAAGTCACCACTTGGCTCATGACTTTGGACCCATTGCTCATTATAGTTTTAGTAGTTCCAATTTCATCACTAAAACCATCATTTGAGGCCAAATTGACCACTAGGCCGTTAATGGAGTTGAGCTGTAAATGGATGTGGGACTGGGTGAGTGATGTGACATTAAAATTGTTTACATGGTGCTAAATTGGCCTCATTCTCTATGATCATAAACTCCGGCAGTGACGGGGCAGTAATTTTAGGATGATTAGGGGGTGATTAAAGGTCTGGGTCACGAAGAAGATGATAGTGGTGATCTTCCGATAAATAAACGATGTGTAGGGGTGGTGGTAGGCGATGGATTTCACAAATGACTTTTCTTCTGATTTGGCGTTGTCGGTAATGATGACGCAAGACAAGGCTTGAATGGCAGTGGCTAGGGTGATGTTGGGTGATGATGATGTTAAGGCTTGGGTTGACTGAATCAATGACAGGATTGGAGAGGGACGTGGGAGGTGACAGTGCTGGGAGGCGATGAGGATGATGGTGGATTCAATTTTGGGTTAAACGGCTCATCTCGTTCATTTTGTTTTTTTGCATCACCGATGGTGGGAGGCGATGTTGACAATGGTGGACCCAGGCTGGAAGCGGTGGAAAGAGGTTGAGTGGTGGACATGGTGAACAATCCGGTCCAAGTCTCTAACTATGGTGGATTATTTAGTCTAGGTCCCTAACTATAAAGCTTTTGCATTTTGGACACGTGGCATGCCGTTTCGTTCATTATTTGCCACACAATCTTATTTAAACAGAATATTCTAACATTTTATGTAATATTCTTACTGTTAATTACATTGATAGCTATATTGGTCTCAATTCAAATTTTTGGTGGTCAATTTGGTACCAAACTAAAACTTCAGTGATGCAATTGGAATCAATTAAAATTGTAGTGAGCAGTAGGATCCATGTCCATAATTATAGTGGGTTTTTTTGGTACTTTTCCCTGATAATAAATTAGCGTTTATAAGCAAAAAGGCTGGCACTAGAAAAATGACCACATTACCCTTCTCTCAATAAAGAAAGTAAACTAAAGCGCGAAGGAGACAAATATGAAACGAAACACAAATTCCGGTCCCCCACTCCAACAGCCTCTTTAGCCAAACCTTACAAGTTCCAACACCTGTTTCTTCCTTCATTTTGTTCGGGTCCCAGCTCTGGAGGCCATTAGTTTCTGTAACTCAAGAGAAACAAAAAATGGCAGTAATGGTGACGCAGGAAATCAGAGCGAGAGCAGAGGTCTGCCATGGGGACCAAACATGTAGAGAGAAGTTTAGGTTGCTGTTAACAGAAATTGGGCTGCCCGATGTTCTGCTGCAAGCGGTGCAGGACATAGAGGAGTGCGGCTACGTGAGGGAGACGGGCTTCATCTGGCTCAAGAACAAGAGGAAAACCGATCCTTACAGGTTCGAAAATGTGGTCATCAGCTTGGAGGCCGAAATTACTGCTTATTTCCAGCCAAAGAGGATAAAGAATCTCACCGGCGTCAAGGCCAGGGAATTGCTGATTTGGTTCTCCCTAACGGAAATCGTTGCCGAGAAGTCCCCATCTACATCGATCATCACCTTCAAGACTCTGCCTGGCTTTTCAAAGTCTTTCCCCTTATCCGTTTTCGATTCAATTTCAACTGTATATTGATGTTCAGAAAGAAGCAAAGTTTAAGTATATTGATGATCAGCTCTCCAGCTGTCTTGTCAAGATATATAGTGGGATTATTGTAAATTGTACCATCTAATTGCGTAAAAATCATATCAGCATTTATTTCTACTCACTCTTCGAGTTGCTCACGCAAACGAAAGCGATAAGAAAATGTTCCCCCTGTTAATAGTTGAACGATACTTCTGCTCCATAAACTATTGAATGAGGCGAAACCCAGAAACGTAAATAACAAGTCAGAGCAAAATGAACTATCATCACCATTTATACAGGACAAGATCAATAGTTTTGCAGTCAAGTCAACATTTTTCTTGCTTAGGTCAGATATAGACTGATAGCGTCCTACTAATTAATGAGATAACAAGAGAATGGCTGCAGGCGAAGACCGAGTGGATGGAGACAAGAGAGACGGACCTTGCAACCAACAAAATGCTACAGGAAGAGAGCAGAAGAACAGGTCCATACAGGTATGCCTAACTCTGAGACTTCAGTCGGTTCTTAGCGATCACAATGTCTTGTCCTGGAAGAAGCAAGTCTAATAAGCATTAACATGAACTTTAAGCTGTTGTATGAAGAATACTTGGGATAATGAGGAGAGAGTAGAAATAAACAACAGCAAAAGAAAGTTTTGTCCAACTACTATAAGCAGTTGGTTTGATGAACAAAGAAAAGGACGTTAAAATGTAAACCCATCCATGGATTAAAGAACACAGTAGATTCAAATGCACCTACAAACCCAACTTGGTTGCCTAGCTGAGTTATTCACACAAGACTCTGTGAAGCTATGCAACTGTCTGCATGTCATGAGTCAACAATAGCAGCAGCAAATTTTCATGTGAAGCCAGCTTCTGGCACTTAGCCCCAAAACTAACAAACCATTTGGTATATGCACAGGGTGAAAAAAATACCAGCTTCCAAATACGATCCTCTCGAAAGAAATGTATATTTTAATAGTTAATTCAAATTTTAAAAAAAAAAACCTGGCTAGGTCGTGGGTGTCAAAGCCAATTTAGGGACATGGGCAGACTGCTCTAGTTATGGTCAATAGAAGTAGGACCATCAGAAACCAATAAAACAATGTAATCTATAGTGTTAGCAAGTCTCACCTTGGCAACAGGAATCCATTTCTCACCAGTCCAATCATGTCGGGGCCTGAGATTAATATGTTCAAATTGCATTTGCTCGTCAGTTGACTTGAAATACACAAGATACATGCAGCCAGGAAGAACTCTGGATATTTTTCCCATCCACCATCCATCATTAAACCAAGCATCAACATTATCAAGCAACTCATAACGCTGAGTATGTGAAATGCATGGGGGAAATGGCCTGATGTATGAATAATATGCCTCTTCCCTTAGCTTTTCGGTTCCATCTTCAGTTGTCAGTGTTAGATATTCCACTGAATACTTGTCATTTCCTAACATGTCAACAATGACTGCTTGGTACCAAGCATCCTTGTAACCTGGCTCATCGCTTTTCACCTCCACCATCATCCCCTTGCCAAAGCTGAATTTCTTCAAGTTGTCTCCCACGAGTCTCAACTTGTTCGAGCTATTC
Organism: Aquilaria sinensis; assembly: GCA_005392925.1. Classification (NCBI taxonomy): domain Eukaryota; kingdom Viridiplantae; phylum Streptophyta; class Magnoliopsida; order Malvales; family Thymelaeaceae; genus Aquilaria; species Aquilaria sinensis. The sequence continues at coordinate 329,797 of SMDT01002629.1, read as the reverse complement.
GATGGTGCTACTGATGTTTCCTGTACAAGGCCCTAGTTCATTACGTGCTGAAAACCTAGTGTAAGAAAACACTTGGGGATGATCAAAACACTTTGATGAGGAAAACACACATTCAAAGAACTAAATGAGTTAATTTATACCCAACAAGCCAGCCAAGAAGAAGTTATCAAACAAAAAGTAGGAAAAAGCTCAATGATTTTATGTTAGGAACATGCAAAAACATGGAACTAGTGCTAGTATGTGTGGATGACTGTTCATCTTTTAAAAAGCATCTCTTAACTTAAATGTTCCCTTTTTGGTACAAGTACTAAAATTTGGAACCCAAATTAAAGAAACTTCTCGCATGAAGAAATGATTACTTATAAAGTATTTCCTCAATGCAGCTATTTTGCCTCTCCCAAGAACAAAATCAAGTTAAACACTTTAAAGCGCAAGTACAGCAATTCACAAAATTCTCTTTTTCTTATCTAGTCAGCCATAGTACTCAAGAATGGGTATTATACTATTCCACACATCCAAAGCAAGCCAGTACAAACAATCTCCTATATAAACATTGGTGTTTGACAACTTATACGTCTCAAATTTATCATCTACAGCTGATAATTGATGTTTTTATTGTTACACATTAGAAGAATTTAGGTCAAAGCAACCTGAAGTTTTACCTGAGCAGCAATTGTCCACCTCCCATGCATCCAATCTTGATGCAACCTCAACTTAGAATGCTCAAATTCCAGTTCCTCTCCCGTTGAACTGAAATAGACCATATACCTAGCATGATCCAGAACTCCAGAAATTATGCCTACCCACCACCCCTCATTATACCAAGCATCAACTTCTTGAAGTGGTGAAAAAGCAGCAACTTGTGGAAGCTCAGGAGGATGAGGCCTGATGAAGAGTGCCTTCACCGGTTCTGTCAAGGGCTTAGTTTCATCATCTGTCTTGAGGGTCAAATATTCCACTAGAAAGCTGTCATTCCTGTCCCTGACAGATGCTACAACACGGGCTGAAAACCACGAACCTCTGAAGCCAACTTCATTGCTGGTTACCTCAACCAGTTGCCCAGTTTTAAATTTTCGCACTGGTTTCTTTTTTCCACATGTGCGCTTCACCCTTGACTTTCTGGGCTTTCCATTGCCCTCAAATGAAAAACCATATACAAAATTTATTGGAGAGAATATCAAGAAATATGAAGCCCAAAAGAAATAAACAAGAAATAAGGATAAAAGAAGGGAGACTTCTGCTCCTGCAACATTTCACATTTCATAAACTTTGTCACAGGAAAAAACAATAACTAATGGAAATTTTTTTTTTAAGAATACCTGGTGTGGGACCTGGAGGTCCTGGACAGGTGGGAACCAGGACCCATCTTTCCATTCTCTATGGATCCTCAAATTATGCTGCTCAACCTCCATTCTAGTCTCTTTCTCTACGACCCTACCAAAATCGACAGCATATTTGGAGTTCTCGAGAATTTCGCTAACAGTCGCTCTTCTCCAGCCACCCTCAGTCTCTAGGAACGCGTCGACGTAGTCTCCAGGCTTGAAGTAGCGGTTGAGCTCAAACGGTGGCATGGGCCGCAGCTGACCCAGGTCAACATATTCCTTAAGAAGCCTTTGGGCGACCACAATGGTCTGAAACTCTACGAAGATCAGGTTCTTCCGCGCTGCAGCTGCAGGTGGACCAAGCACAACCGCGGCGAAATAAGCACCGTTTTTCCTCTTAACCTCAACCTTGTCTCCTTTCGCAAATGGCGCCGGAGCCATTGCTTTTGCTCATAACAGGAAAATAGACTCCGATTCTTGGGGGAAAATGGAAGAGGAGAGCAAGGGGAGAGAGATGGAGATGATGAGATGAAGGTGGCAGCAGTAGGGCTTGGAAGGTCTGAGTGCCACTGCCTAGTGCCATCAATTGCACGGAGATTCTCCAATTGCTTCTCTGCCAAGTAGCTTTGGGTTAATGAAATGTTTCCTTAAATGGGTACTTCACAGCGAGATCTCGGCTCATTAATAAGTTAGAGCCCAAAAACAATCGCTTGTGGTCCTCCACTTTGGGCCATTTGGTCAGAACCTTCTACTGTTGCTGTTGCAGCTAGGGACAAAAAAATAAAAATGATCAATAATGGTAGAAAAAAGAATTTACCTGTTAACGGATTGGGTGGTTTTGGCGTTAGGGGAGAGTAGATAAAATAAAGAATATGATGATAAACAAACTGTAAAAAATAAAAGATAAATAGCAATTGCTGTAATATGTTATTAAATAATTTATTAACATTTTAAAGTATTTGTGAAATAAATGAAATCAATGATATTGAAGATAAAAAGGAGAACGAGAAGAACTCAATTAACATAAAAAGTTGTTGGAAGAAAGAAGATATGAGAGTTATTGTGAAGATGATGAACGAGTTAATGTATGAGTAGTAAATACAAGCAAAGGATAGATGTTTAGAAGAGTTTAGCTTTTCTACGATGTTTATCAATTTATTAAGTTAGATATGAAGAATCGAGGAAAAAGGAGTCAAAGACTTTTTCAAATCATTAGTGGTCTTGCAAAATTTGGTATGTAATTATTTTTTAGAAGCCAGATGAAGATCATTTGAAAAAGCGCACGAGGCGCACCCTTTTGGGACATCGCATTTTCCCAAGTGGGATTGCTATTTGTGGAAGTTAAATCATCTTTGTATTTAATTAAGTCGCGCAACGCTAGCATAAGTTTTTGTGGTTATGAAATTGAGAAAAATGATGAAGAACATGAGAAAAACATAATAAAAAAATAATAAGGGAGATGAACATGTGTGTGAAAAATAGAAAAGTGATGAATGTTTGTACATAGAAAAAACCGTTTAAATCTGGTAAAAAGGTGTTCTTGGTGCAGGATAGGCGTTCAAGTAAGAACACATTTTTCAGATAATTAAAAGCAATTAATAACCAATAAAAAGCAATTATGTGTCTGCAAAAGCATTTACAAGTAAAAGCGTATTGTTTGCTCAATCAAAATGAGTGCCCAAGATTGTTAGGATCAGGATCCTACCTTAAATCATTTTTTGTCATACAAGATTAGGATCACAAGATCAAATTGTAGGTCATAGGATCCTACCAAAACATAAAATGTCTTATCTAAACAATATAGTTTATATAAAAGATCAATTATATTGAATATTTATGTAAAACTTGAGTACCATAACAATGTAAAAATTCTCATTTTTGTTCCTTATTTTTTTTAACTCTTGATTGGCTCCCTTTTTCTTCCCATATGGGCCATATAATATTTGTCATTTTTAAAATTTTAAAAAAATAAAATACTAAAATACTAATTAAAAGGGGGGAGTATTTGACCGGCACTCTCACCCATTTTATTTATTTCCTATTTCTTTCTCACTCTCTCACAACTATCTCTTTCTGTCATCTTCCTCTTTCTCTCTCTCTATCTTTGACTCTTGACCGCATTTCCCATCTCCCTCACTCATCTTTAGTTCGTCCCATAACAGAAGCCCATAATTAACTGGTATTTCTTTGGCTAGTCTCACCTTCCTCTTCACACCTCTCTCTCCCCTCTCTATTCGTCTCATCTTCCTCTCTCTTTAACTCTTGAACACCATTTCTTTCTCTGTTCATCTCATCTTCCTCTCTCTTTGACTCTTGAGCACCGCCGAAGCACGACTGTCAGAGCATCGCCTTGAAGCACGTCTATGAAGAGGAGATCGCACACGAGCAGAACGAAACCACAACAGCCTGCTAGCCTTGCCTGATGTGCCGCTGCAGAGAAGAAAGATTGTAATGAATTGGGTAAATTTTTTGCCCTTAATATCAAATTTGGGCCTAGTAGAAGAGCCCACATGAACAAAGTCAGTTTCCTATCACCTAGGTTTTATAAATTGAGTCAAATATAACCCTAAATCTAACATAAATTAATATCACCTAGGATCTGTAGGATTTAATGATCTCACTAATCTTATAATCTTACTAGCGATCCTATATGATCCCAAATTGCTAGCGATCTTGTTGTGTGTTACAAAGTTTGTTCGATCAGTATCGTAGAATCGCATAATCTTATGATTAGAATTGCGATTTTGATAATTTTGTGAGTGCCCAATGCATTAATGAAACCGATTAATATTAATAATGAATCCTAGTAAGAACAATTATTCATTCTTCCACTCAACTAAAAGAAACGAAAACAGCCGCACAATCCATTTCAGAGAGACACAAATAATGTAACTTATTGCTTTTCTTGTTCTCAGTAAGATTTTTTATTAACTTCATAGGCCAGACATGGAGACCAGAGCATTGTAGAGCTTTCTTCAATGGTGGGTCAGGGCAAGACTCTCGATTTCGGAGCTTCCAAGAAGGCTACGTCGCGCAGCAGCAAAGCCGGCCTCCAGTTACCCGTCGGTCGTATCGCTCGTTTCCTCAAAGCCGGGAAATATGCCGAGCGGGTCAGACCCGGTGCTTTGGTTTACCTCGCTGTGCTCTCGAATATCTTGCCGTTGAGGTATGCTTAACTCGTCGGACGCTTCTTTCTCAGGCCTCAAAGCAAGAAAAGCCATGGACGCTGCATTTTCTCCATTGCCCACGACCACAACAAAAGCTTAGGGGAAAACTGTTGGCCAGAAAAATGATTTACAAAATAAAATGCTATAAAGCTGGTGGAAAAAGTGTTTAGGTGATTAAGAATAAAAGCGTGTAAGGGATATTAGAAGCGAGAAAGTAGGAAGAAAAGGCGCAATTTTTTGGGAAAATAACAATTTCAATCCTAATATAGTATTTTGCCGAATCAATTCTAAAATTTATCTAGTTTTTAATCAAGTCATAATTCTCATAAAATGAATTGGTTCACATTCACTGGTTCACAGTCATAAGAGGTCACTAACTCATATATAGTGACATGAATGTGGATAGGAATGTCTATTTGCACCTTTACTTGTTGGTACCTTGCCTGTGAGGTAGTTTTTTTTTTTTTCAATTGAATGGGTTTGGGTTAGATTTATGTATTTTTTTTATACCCATTGGGTACGAAAAGGGTGTTTCACCCATAATTTAATCTAAGGATTAGTGAGCTAAGATTTATTAATTGGGTTCATTAATATTGACATGGCTTTTAATATATATATATATATATGAACGCATAGAAGATTTTAAGTGGACTTGTAATGAATTAAGGTATCGTAGGAAGCAAGCAAGGTGGCATAACATGTGGCGGATGAAAAACAAAACAAGGCATACATGCTAAGCACCTGGTGGTTAATTAAGCAAGAAATTAAGTGGAATTATGTGGTGTTCCAATGGTGAAAAAAGGAAGAAGGAATACGTACATGGGATTGAGAAATTAAAAGGAGCATTTAGGTGGCGGTGCATGAATAAAAATAGATTAAAAGCTGCAGGTTTTCTGTAACCGGCTGCACGGTGACAAAATAACATAGAAACATAAGCATAAGGTGGCAGCATGTATTGGAAATAATGCTGTGGCATCCTTATGCTTGCTTGAGTGGCAAGCTTGTTAAGTGTCCTACACCGATGGAGCCTAGTAACCATTGAAGTGTCAAACAAAGGGATAAAGAGAGTATTGCGGTGTCATGGTGATGAGTTACCTAGGCTATATATAAATAGCTATGGTTGCTCTTGGCTTCCTCAAGAAATTTGTTTGCTTGTTTCTAAAGCTTCCTACACCAAATGGCCACAAGTTAACTGGTGGCTTATGAGCAAGAAAAGAATTTGTTTCCTTATTCCTATAGAAGACATCGTAAAAGAGAAAGGTGTCGTGAGCTAAGGAAGAGGTAGCCCGGGAGCAAAGCAAGCAAATATGAAATTTTAGTACAAGGCTTGGGGAATAATTTGGTGGGAAGCTTACGGCCAAATTGAAAAAATTTTGGTATGGTTTCCTAAATTAATTTGCTAATTAATATTGGATTGATATTGAGAATTGATCAATCAAAATTATGTGGTTAGTGACAAAATTAGAAGTCAGCTAGAGGATTAATTAGCAAAGTGGAAAGCAAGGCCTAAAGCTAGTATACCCAATGAATTCAAAGTACTAAGGTAAGGGTTTTCAATGAATTCAAAGTACTAAGGTAAGGGTTTTCTCTACATTGCTTCTTAAGTTCTAAGTTAGAATTGCCATTATGATCTTGGTTGTGGTGATCTTGACAAGGATGGCTTAAAGCCAAATGAATTACTCTTTAGTGCAAGGGATATGATTTGTGGTCTATGATTCTAAACTTGAGAACCTCAACATGATCCACAGTTTATGATTCTGGACCTAAGAATCTCAATGCTAGCTTAAGAATGAACCACAAGTAACTAGGAAGTCTAGTTAGGACAACCATGATAGGCTTCTGGAGCTCATTGTCTACTTGTTGATGGTTACTTGTACTGAAGGCTTCTGGCCTCATTGTTTGATTAGTTATTAGTAATCATGTATCATGCAGTCTGCATTATTATTATTATTATTATTATTATTATTATTATTATTATTATTATTATTATTATTATTATTATTATTATTATTATGATGTTTTAAGTTATAAGAATAAAAGTAGTAAAACCCCTTATTGAGTTTTAAGATTCCAAAAACTCACCCATTCTGTTTTGTTTGTTCTAGGGGATAGTGAGTTAAGTCACTGACTGTGTGTGTTCTAGCTTGGAAGTGTCTTCTATGCATGTAATGATCTTATTTTTTATCGAACAATTATTGAGTATATGACCATGTAACTAAGGCACTTTTTTTTACAGTGGCTTGTAGTGTATAGTATGCATGGTGTATGGGTTTCATGAAGGCAACATGTATGGCTAGAATGCTAGAGACCTAGTGCTTGTTTTTCTTGTGCTTGGTTTTGATGTGATTGTGTATATTGTATCATTACTAAAAAAAACTAATTTTTCCAACGGCCTCGCGTTGGAAAACATAATTTTCCAACATAAGGCTATTGGAAATAGACGGGTTGGAAAATCAAACGTTGAAAAAAAAATTTCCAACGGCTCTAGAGTTGCTTGTTGGTACTACCAAAGGTTATGGCATTGGAAAGTAAGCCATTGCAAATTTTCAATGGCCAAATCACGACATTGTTTTTGCAACGGTCTAATGTTTTTCCAACGGCTCAAGCCAATGGAAATTTCCAATGACCTAGCTTGCTTAGTAACTATGTCGTGATTTGTCAAATTAGAAAATAAAATCAAATTAAAATTCAAAAATCAAAGAAAAATGAAAAATTGTATCAGATCTGCACCAAAAATATATTTTATATTTACAAAAATTACAAAATCAATATAGAATCCAAAAAATTTCAAAATTAATCCAAAATAAAAAAATTCAAAGTCCAATCAGATCGCACCAAAACAAAAATTCAAACATACAATCAAAATTTGAAATTGAAATTAAAATGATAAATCAGATCAGATCTAGATGAAAATGCAAAACGAAAATTCAAAATTCAAAACAAAATGAACAATCATATCAGATCTGCAAAAAAATGAAAACCAATATCAGATCTGCACAAAAGAATGCCGACAAAGGAAAATGGTGAAGAATGCCGCGGTAGGGAGGCCAAGGAAGGATGATGAAGCAAGACAGAGGAAGGACGACAAGGCTAGGCCGAGGAAGGATTGTAAGGCTAGGTTAAAGAAGGACTAGCTGTGGAGTAGAGCCAAATTAGAGGATGAAGTCGAGCTATGTAAAATGGTTGGGCGACAAGCGAGGTGGAGGCTAGGCTACGAGCAAGGTAGAGGCTGGGCAACAAGCAAGGCGGAGGTTGGGTGATGAGCGAGGTGGAAGCTGGGTGGTGAACGAGGCAGAGGCTAGGTGATAAGTGAGGCTGAAGGAAGAGGAGGGCGAAGAGAGTGACAGAAGGATGAGAGACATGGGCAGAGAGGGAGAAAGATGAGAGGCGACAGTAGTAAATGGGAGGTTAGAAAGGTAGGTTAGGTTTTCATATGAAGTAAGTTAGGGTTTTATGGGCCTTATGAGTTTTATAGGCTTTTACATATAATAATAACAATAATAATTATTGTTATTAGTAAATATGTTGTTATGTACGATGTATTATTATTATTATTATTATTATTATTATTATTATTATTATTATTATTACTATTATGTTTATATATTTGTACATGGTATATATATACACACACACACACACACACACATTCTGTCAGACCCCAAACTCACCCTACTCAGAACCTAAAGGGTTTAGTGGTAATTTGAACTTAGTAACGTGGCTAGGGTCTGCTAACTAGGATGCTTAACCCTTATTTTCTGTCTTTAATCGAACAGGGCTGATATTAGAATTTTACATTATTTAACCAATTTTTGTTTCTAGATGAGGGTTTATAGGCGAAAACGTAGGGAGTACTTACTTTTACTAACAAGTTTTATTACAAGGTTCTGGATTTAGGTAAGTAAGGTTATTAGGATAGGCAGCTTTGGGCGTCTAGGCAAACATAGTGGGTGTGGTAGGTTTCGTCCGTGAAAATTAGTGTTAGTGTGTGCCCATGTGTATCCAGGAGGCTTACCTTGGCCCATCCTGGAGTGCTAGCCCGATTCATGCTTAAGTAACAAGGAACACTTACTAAGTCCTACATTTACTATTTTACAAAATACTGGCATGCATCTTTTCTTCTGATATCTTGGAATTTCTAGTTTTCTATATGACTCCAAGATCTATGCCATGCTAAAGAAAACCTAGGTAAGCAAGTATATGTACAAGCATTTACAAGGCAAAATTTAGCTCATAGGGTTTACATGGCCAAGACTACATACACCCATTTTCATTACATCATTACAAAACCATGCATGCCATTAACTAAGTTCAAACAGTTTCCACACCTATAGTGACTTTAGCCTCCATTTTCACAAAACACTTAGGCCAGAGTTGCCTAACTACCCTTCTAGTCTTTACCCAAACCAAAACAGAGACAACCATAGCTAAACCCATAGCAGCCATGATAGCCTACACATAAACCAAATTCGTTAGAAATTAATATGAATTTCTGTTCTTATTGTTGGCGTATGTCCAAGCCCTTATCTTATTTAGCATATACCTCGAGAAGGTCCTTGGCCTCTATCCTACTAGGTCCTTTCCTGAAATGGGTAGATATAGGGCGTGAGTACTTGGGTACCCAATAAGGGTTTCACACGGCATCAAATGCCTATTTTACACATAGCACATAATTTCTATATATGTATAAAGATATATAAAAATAAATCTCCTTCTGTTCTTGCGGCCCAACAATAAAAACATGAAAACATAGGAAAACAATATGTATAACATGATAAAATTTATTCATGTAATAATTTGGGGGTTAGCACACGCAAAACAATCACAAAAGCATGCATTACACACACACCTCCACACGTTTCTTATTAACTTAGCAAGCATTTTCCTTTCTAGATTTTTAACATGTGATCATTTATTTTAGAGTAGCTTTAAAAGAGAGCTCCAGGTTAAAGAAAAAGTTTGACCCTACTTAGTCTTTTACCCTAATGCTTGCCGTAGTGCAAGCTAGCTAGCTTACCGTAATGCCACAACGTCGTAGCCCATGTTCATAGCACTTAGGTTCACTCGGCCTTAACCATCCCATAAGGCAGCACCTTTCTTACCATAATTCGAAGAAAGGAGCATCCATAGAAACCTTTACCTTGCTCAGAAAATGGTAGCAATTGAAGGATGAAGGTTGTCACGCACCATACACACCTTCTTGAAGCTTTAAATGTGCCTCCACCTTCAATTTTTCCTCTACTTTCATTTTGCTTTTTTTTTTTTTGCTTTCTTTCAGCACTAAAATAAGAGGTCGTAGTCTAATTTTACAGGTTTTAATTGACCTAAGAAGCCTTGAAGAAGCTGCCAAGTCCAAGCGGTGATGTGCGGCCAAATTGGCCTTATCGGCCAAGCATAATTTTTGACCAAATTTTGGTCTAATTCCTCTCAGCTCCTCTAAATCATTTTATGTATTAATTCAACCTATTTATCCCTTGTTGTGGCATGTTTTAAGCACCCATGTCAACTTTTAACTTGGTCATTTTGGGTCCTAAATTTTACATAAGGCCAAGAACAATTTAGGTGCACCCGAAGGTCCCTTAGTGCATCTTATTGTGTCTTGCCTCATTTTTTTAAGCATTTTCCACCTTCATGGAATTCTTATGAGTACTTTCATTGGTACCTTCAATTTTATTCACAAGCCAAGGCTTCTAAGTCCACAATTTCAGATAAATGCACATACAAGTATGCTTGAGGTTTTCCTATTGTCCCTCTTAATGTTTAAAAAAATTTCTCATAAAAATTAGAGTCCATGAAAGCCTCACATTTTCTTTCACATGCTAATGACTGGTTCTGTTAGTACCTACTAGGGTAAGAACTGATCCCAACTCAGAGTAATCACTATTGAAAAGGCACATTTGGTGGCCGAACATGAGACAAGAAATTGGTACCTATATAGCTAAATGTGTTGTATATCAACAAGTAAAGGTGGAACATAAAAAACCAGGGGTAAGCTACGAAGTTTGCCTTTGCCAGAAAGAAAATGGGGGTCCATTGCTATGGCCTTCTTGGTAAGTATGCCTATGACTAAGAAGAAACATGATACTACCTGGATACTTGTGGACAGATTTACAAAATCTGCTCATTTCTTACCCATTAATCTTACTGATTTGTTGGATAGGCTAGCACGGCTGTATATTAAGGAAATAGTGAGATTGCATGGTATCCCAAATGATATAGTTTCAGATAGTAACCCAAGGTTTGTGTCTAAGTTTTGGAAATCATTACATCAAGCATTGGGTACTCAACTGAAACTAAGTTCAACCTACCACCCCCAAACAGATGGCCAAACAGAGAGAATTATACAAATCCTCAAGGACATGTTAAAGTGTTGTATATTAGATTTTAAAGGAGATTAGGATTAGTTCTTACCCTTAATAGAATTCTCCTACAATAATAGTTATCACTCAATGATAAAAATGGCACCTTACGAAGCATTATACGGCTGGAAATGCATTACACCCCATTGTTGGCAAGACTTTAAAGATAAAATCGAAATAGGACTAGAATTAATACATGAAACTATTAAGAAGATTAAAGTGATTCAGGAAAGGATCAGATCTGCCAATGATCGAGAAGAGGCTTATGCCAATCTTAAAAGGAGAAGGGATCTAGGATTCTAAGAAGGGGAATATGTGTGGATTAAGGTATCCCCAATGAAAGGAGTTATGAGGTTTAGCAAGAAAGGTAAACTAGCCCCTAGATATGTTGGACCATTCCAAATAATGGCTAGAATTGGCAAAGTTGCATATAAGTTGAACTTGCCCCCAGAATTCTCATATATACATAATACCTTTCACGTTAGTATGCTTAAAAGGTGCTTATCTGGTCCACAACAATCCATACTTACTTTTGATATCATAGTACATCTCAACTTAACCTATGAAGAGGAACATATGAAAATATTAGCAAGGGGTGTCAGAAAACTATGAAGCAAATGGATAAATATGATAAAAGTTCAATGGACTCATCATTCAGAACAAGAAGCCACATGGGAAGTAGAAGCAGATATGCTTAAAAGATACCCACAATTACTCCCTAAGTTACTTGAGAATTTGGAGAACCAAATTCTTTAAGGAGAGAGGAATGTCAAGCCCATGACTTGCATTGGCTATATGCTGGGAGCCCTAGCAGGCATTAATAAAATCAATCATTGGCATGTGAAAGAAAATGTGAGGCTTTCATGGACTCTAATTTTTATGAGAAATTTTTTTGCGTATTAAGAGGGACACTAGGAAACCTTCAAGTACACTTGTAAGTGCATTTATCTGAAATTGTATACTTAGAAGCCTTGGATTTTGAATAAAATTAAAGGTACCAATGAAAGTACACATGAGAATTCCATGGAGGTTGAAAATGCTGAAAAAAATGAGGCAAGACACAATATTACGCACTAAGGGATTTTCGGGTGCACCTAAAGTGTTCTTGGCCTTAAATAAAATTTGGGACCTAAATTGACCAAGCTAAAAGTTGAAAAGAGAGCTTAAAACATGCCATAATAAGGGATAAGCAGGTTAAATGACTAAATAAAATAAATTAGGGGAGCCGAGTAGAACTAGACCATAAATTGGTCAAAAGTTTTGCTTGGCCGATAAGGCCAATTTGGCTGAAATTTGCCACTTGGACTTGGCAAAGTCTTCAAATCTTTTCGGATCAATTAAAACCTAAAAATTCAGGCCACAATCTTTAATGTTAGCCCTGAAAACAAAAACAAAGAAAAAATAAAACAAAACAAAGTGGGACAAGAACCGAAGGTGGAAGGCATGGAAGGCTTCATGGAGGCATGTACGGTGCAAGACAATTTTCTTCTTTCAATTGCTGCCATTTTTTGAGCAAGGTAAGGATTTCTATGGATGCTCCTTTCTTTGAATTATGGTAAGGAAGGTGCTGGCTTAGGAGATGGTTAAGGCCGAGTGAACCTAAGTGCTATGAACATGGGCTATAATGCTTTGGCTTTATGGTAAGCTAGCTAACTTGCACTATGGCAAGCATTAGGGTAAAAGACTAAGTAGGGCTGAACTTCTTCTTTTACCTGGAGCTATCTGTCAAACCTACTCTAAAATAAATGATCATATGTTAAAAATCTAGAAAGGAAAATGCTTGCTAAGTTAAGAAGAAATGTGTGGAGGTGTGTGTGTAATGCATGCTTCTATGATTGTTTGCGTGTGCTAACTAATGAATACTTATAAGTGTATTGCTATTAAGGGTTTAAATCATCATTATACACTGTGAGTATGATTAATTTCTATATTCTGAGCATTTTTCCATCGGGTTACTATTCACACATTTTTACTATTCACACGCTTTTTTACTATTCACCGACTTACTTTTCATACGCATATTTCAGTGTTCATACGCGTATTTACTGTATATACGCAGTTTACTGTTCATTAATATTAAAATATAAATATTAAATAATTATTTTTTTATGTAGGTAAAAAATCATCACTTGACGGCCCTTCACGAGAAAAAATCATATCTGGAGCTGTAGGCATCGGAACTGAGTGATTCCAAATTTATCTGAAAGCCAACATATAGATCTTCAACTCTGCTTTATTTCGTAAGCTAGTTTGATCGTTTTCATTGCCAAAATATGCTTATAGATGAGACCATTCGTTCTTTCGTGTGCTGAAGAGCAGTTTCGGTAGAAAAATCATAACTTGAGCTACAGATGTCCGATTTGAATAAGCAATCTATCGATTTGAAGCTAAAGAGGAGATCTACAAATTTTGTACTTTGAGGAAGAGCTAATCTGATGTCTACAATGGTAAAAAAATTAAAAGAAGTTGCAGCCTGCCATTATTGATTTGTATTTACGTATATTTTACCATTTTATTTTTACCATTTCACCCACCCAAAAACTCTATAAATACGCACCTTGGGAGGAGGGTGAAGCATGCCATTTTTTAGTCTTCCTTTATGTTCTTGTATCATTTTTAGATTTTCTCCTTTGTTCTTGTTCTTATTTTCAATACTGAAACTCTGTCCAAGTGTTTTCCCGTTCTTCTTCTTATTCTTCTTTGGATCTTTCAATCCATGTTTATTTCATCTTTCTACATGTTGCTTACTTTTATTATGGCTAACTAATCTTCTTTTTGTTAAGGTGAAAGGGTGAAGCTTTTGGTATAGAGGTTATGATTGACTTGAATGGATCTCAATGTTAACGGTATTTTCTTCCTTAATTTATTTAATTTCCCTTCTTGTTAAGTGGGAGTCTTGATTCATCATAGCTAATAAATCATAGTCAATTATTGGCACAAAAGCTGCTTGATTCCCTCTGTAGAACATGGTTCTGCTGGCTATATTGGAATCTTGAGTTATTGTTGACAAAGGTTGGCATGATGGATACTTGAATCCATTAGCAAGCGTTAGCGTTTTAAGATCAATGAAAGTTAATACTAACTAAATTCCCCTTTTGGGATCTCTTTTATGTGTGGATCTCAATTGAGCGGTAAGATGGGCTAAAATTGATTATAACCGATATACTAAAAGTGGATCCCCCAACCTTAGTTATTTTATTTGAATTTCAATTTTAATTCACACTTGTTCACACCTTTCACCAAAACTTTCTTTATTAAAACTTCAATTTGTATTTTTTAATTCACTTCCCTTTGGTTCAACACTCGGAGTCCCGAGATTTTATTACTTGCGACAACCTACACTTGGGTTATAACTACTAGAGTGCAACACTAACCCCCCCAAATTGTTATGTGAATGAATTCTATCATGGTATATATTGTTTTTGCTATGTTTTTTTATTTTTATTGCAGGGCCGCAAGAACAGAAAGAGGTTTTTTTTTTATATATTTGTATACATATACAGAAATTATGTGCTATGTGTGAAATAGGCATTTGATGCCGTATAAAACCCTTATTAAGTACCCAAGTACTCACGCCCTATGTTTGCCCAATTCAGGAAAGGTGTTAGTAGAATAAAGGCTAGGGACCTCCTAGAGGTATATGTTCAATAAGGTAAGGGCTCGGACATACGGCAATAAAAAAAAAAATCCACATTAATTTCTAATGAATTTGGTTTATGTGTAGGCTATCATGGCTGCTGTGGGTTTAGGTGTGTTTGCATGTGTTTTGGTTTGGGTAAATACTAGAAGGGTCATTCGGCAACTTTGACCTAAGTGTTTTGTGAACATGGAGGTTAAAGTCACTGTAGGTGTGGAAATTGTTTAAACTTAGTTAATGGCATGCATGGTTTTGTAATGATGTATCGAAAATGGGTGTTTGTAGTCTTGGCCATGTAAACCCTAGGAGCTAAATTTTGCCTTGTAAATGCTTGTATATATACTTGCTTACCTAGGTTCTCTTTAGCTTGGCATAGACCTTAGAGTCATATAGAAAACTAGAGATTCCAAGATATCAGAAGAAAAGGTGCATGGTAGAATTTTGTAAAATAGTGACTAAAGTACTTAGTAAGTATTCCCTTTTACTTAAGCATGAATTGGGCTAGCACTCCAAGAGGGGCCAAGGTAAGCCTCTTGGATACACATGGGCACACACCGACACTAACTCTCACGAACGAAACCTACCACACCCATTATGTTTGCTTAGACGCCCAAAGCTGCTTATCCTAATAACCTTACTTACCTAAATCCAAAACCTTATAATAAAACTTGTTAGTAAAAGTAAGTACTCCCTACGCTTTCGCCTATAACATCTAGAAACAAAAATTGGTTAAATAACGTAAAGTTCTAAAATCAGCCTTGCTCGATTAAAGATAGAAAATGAGGTTAAGCATACTGGTTAGCTGACCCTGGCCACCTTACTAAGTTCAAATTACCACTAAACCCCTTAGGTTCTGAATATGGTGAGTTTGGGGTCTGACAGAGTGGTATCATAAATATATATATATATATTATTATTATTAGTTCCCAATGGCCTTTGTGTTGAAAATGTAGCTGTTGGAAATTGCATTGGAAATGACAGCTTGCACATTAAAAATTTTCCAACAACCTGCTTCTGTAACCAAAACTTCTATTTTAAAGGCCGTTGGAAAATGGTCTTCACTGTTTCCAACGGCCTTTCACGTTGGAAATTTGGCCATTGGAAAAATCAGTTTTTTTAGTAGTGTATGGAATTGCACAATGTACATAAAATAGGAGTTAAGTTGTAACCGTGAAGTATGACTAGATCATAATGCATGTTCTAATGACCTAGGACGAATGTATTATGAACTTGATGTTTCTGTGTTGAACAAAAATCTGGGAATGAAATGGTTGTTTGCCTATCAATGTTATCTAAAGCTCTGGTTAAGATGTAGTAGGAGGTGTTTATAGGAATATGAACAATTTTGAAGTTTATTTTCAAAGCATGGGCTATAAACTTATGTATGTGTCCATAATTACTCTTGATTGCAAACAAAGGCTTTAGAATTAGACAAACCCTAGTGTAAAGATTAGTGATCATGCCATTGCTAGAAATTTTGACTTGAAGCATAGTGGATTGGGGTTCTAAGATCCACTATGCTTGGTTATTTTTCTTAAGATATACTTAAAGGGGTTAGTTCATGGGAATTCATTGCATAGTGGATCTTAGAACCCCAATCCAAGAAATTATGATACTATTTTGACCTCTAATGTGGGAATTGCTTATAATTATCCTTTCCTTGTGTAGTTACACCTCTTTCCTATGCTGTTTTATGATTGGGCTTAGGCGTAGGCAGGGTGGGCATGATAGACTGTATGAATTTAGAGACCTATCCTTCTTGAACCTGGCCTCTACCATACTAGCATATTATATATGGTATTTAAGTATGTAAAATATTACATATATTATATATATACTCAATCCTAATCATATACAACTCAAATATATAATATAATTTTAACATAATAAACCTTAAAATTCACTGTCGTATAACCCAATAGCCCCATCTTAATTCCTAATTTTCTAGTGAAAGGTTGTTGGTTACAATTGCAATTGCGAAGACGCAATACCCTAAACCCTAAAATATTTTTTGCTTTCTTTAGTTTCAATTTTCTGTTATGTGATTATTTGTGCGGGTATTATGGGTATAATATTCAACCCTATTCGAAGAAGGTTTGATGAAGAAATCATACCCATTATGGGGGTTGCGGGAAGGGTTTGGGTAAAGCTTTTGTATTGTAGGTAGGGTTTCGAAATGACTTTACTTTTCCCAAACCCCGCCCATTGACATGTCTAAATATGAACCGGTTCATTTTAGTAGAATTTGGACTCAATTAGACACTCGATAATTTTAGGATTGATTTGATAAAAACTAAAAATTGTAGGACTAAAAGTGTTATTTCACCATAAATGGATGGTGGCAAGGCCAACGCTTTTGTTCTCCCCTAAACACTTTTCTCACCCATGATATCGCTTTTCTGGAACAAATTCTCCATCAACTCTTGAGTTTCACCTTACCCATGTTGCTTCAAATGAAAAAGGGCAATTGGGTCCCAAGTTTCATCATTCCAAAATTCGATCCACATGTGATTTTCACATTGAGGGAATCGCTACAAGAGTAGAAGCAAAAAGGAAGAACAAAACGCAACCACAACGGCATATTCAAGCCAAAGACAGATTTTTTAGTACCTGAATTAATTTCTGGGCTGAGAAAATTGCTTTGAATAGAGTAGAAACAAAATTTCATGATTTTGTAGACCTATTCTCCAGGTAAACCGGTTTCGGTTTGTTCTCGTCCCTCCCCATTCTTTTTCTTTTTTGTCCTTTTTTGATTTTTCATCATGGACAAGTTGCCACCACGGCAAAATAGAAAGTCCGTATTTGGTCCCTACTCTCTAGACCTTTTACGAGTGACATGAGTAGATATAGTACGGCGGAAAAAATCCACGGCTTCTGCCTGCATGCAGGGAGCAGAGAATAGCCTATAAGGATACAATGGGACAAAGTTCTTTCTTTTCGGAAGCAGAGGGCAGGCCAACCATGGGTATCTGTTGCCCTTGTTGTTTTCTCTGTTAGGGAAAATCCCCTGCCACCTACCAGAGCGGAGGGGTTTGACAGGTACCCTATTCAACTTTTTAGGCTGATACATCCAACATTAGTGTTTCGTGGGGTAATCCGGATAAATCACCCGCTAAATTTTCGAACTTAACCAAGTCAGGCCAATGGACAGGGAGAAGAAAGCCTATTTTGGTCAGTTGTTATTTAACGCCATTAAAACTGCCAATCCCTCGAGGACTTGTGATCGAGTGTGCAAACATGCAGCATGGGCAACAAATAATTAAAGAACAAGCAAGAAGAAGCATATAATGTGCATAGGGAGGATGTTTAACAAAAAATTTTGGTCAGTTAAAGTATCCAAAGCCTTTTGAGACAATTCCACCGAGTAGCATGCATTTATGATTTAACAATGCTAGACATACAATACACAGTGAGTGCACGACAATTTAAATTATGAGTTCTTTTTCTTATAAATTTAATTTTTCTCGATTTAAACCAAGATGGCAGCCGGTACTTCTGTTCCACGTAATGACATACCTACCAGCCAGTACAGAATTAAAAACCATCATTACAATCTGCTCAACTGCATGTCTGTTACCTGAAGAATTGCTAGCAATCTTGGTCTGCATAACATAAAATAAAAGACCACATTCAGATTGAGCAAAAAAACGCCTGAAGAAGGTGGTCTTGCATTGGTTTCATCGCTGCAATGATCTTTCTGATGAACACGGACGATATACATATTTACAACTTGATTTGACTGAGTCGGCACAACATACAACTGACATAAAATCCCAAGGAAAGGTTGGAACAATACTATGGCTCCTGTCAATCAAGCCATTCTGTGTTTCAGCATGCAGAAACAGCCCATCTTCATGTTATTGTCACTATACCCAGTTTTATGGGGGGGCAGGGCACAGACATGACATTCATGTATGCACGTATCTTTCTTTACATCATTCTGCCTAGCATATATCCAGTATGAGTACAACATGTAGAGGAACCTGCACACACAGACAGAAGAAACGGATGTTCATTTTACTGGAATTCTTAAAACTAATATATATATGTATTGCATTTCTGGGAATCAAAGGGAATGAACACAATCTGTTCAGAAGTACAAAGCTGTTATTTACCTTTTCCTAAAGTACTTTGCCTATCTTTTGGGAAAAGGAGTGAACAAGCACGTAAGTGGTGTGGATGAGCAATCAGATGCTGCTACTCAGAGGCTCAAGAACAACCTCAGAATCATGTTTTTCAAGCTCCCTTTTCCTCTTTATAGAAAAAGTTCGAATAATGCATCTTGATAGGTGGCTTAATGGATCCTGTAATCCTTCCATCTCATAATGTCCAAACCGCCAATCCCTTTCAACATAGGTTCGCCATATAGGTTCATCGAGCCCTCCTGTTAGGAGAAGGAAAAACATAATCAGTCATGCTAATCACTAAAAGCAAAAAAATAAAGTATGGCAAACACAACTAGTGACTCAACCAAAACAGTTTTTTACATCACAGTGAATGCAATCTTATCAACTACGTCCATGAAGTACAATATTTTTCATTCTGTTATATACGTGTCAGGTTTCCAGCGTTATTTTGTAGGTGGTGTTTTTGGTTATTTAGGTTCCACATGTTATGCCCTTGGAAGGCTAAGGCTCTTGAAGCAAGTATCTTGATTACCAGAGAATAGTTCAGATTAAGTTCTATCAGAGCAGAGTGTCCTCTCAATCTATCTTCTTGACGTGTGCAGAACAGGCTTCTGCCAAATATAATTGTTCTAATATCTATTGTACACCTTGAAGAACAGTTGCTCAATTACCTGCATACATTAACCCATGTTTATTAACTGCTCGGTAGAATGGGCGTGTCTTTTTTTCTTTAGCAGCTTGCTGAAGTTCGTTCCATGCTATTTCCCTGTCTTCACGAGTAACCCTTCCAGTAGTTACCACCTGAAAGCAAGAAACTCTCTGGTGACATTCAGTTCAAGGGTACTGATGGTGCACATAGAAGCACCATAAACAGCATAACCTTGGAAAATAAGTAGTATGAGGGCCGTGGAATCCTAGTAAACCCATTGGAACGGTCAACTGCCACAAGCCCAAACTTGGGCCCATACCCATCAGCCCACTCCCAGTTGTCAGACATAGTCCAGAAAAGGTAACCAATGACAGGGACACCCTGTAATCAACAGTTAAGAAACCTTTAACCCTTCTCTTATAAAAATAACCAACTAGGGTCATTCAACTTATGAGTTATGATTGTTAAAAATTTCAGCTCAAACCCTAATCATTGCCGCATAAACAGCAAGCAAATGCTCCAAAAGATATGGCCTCCGGATCAGGTCTGTAACATCAGACACCCCATTCTCTGTAATGATGAAAGGAATATTAAGATGCTTGTATCTTTCATGAAACTGAATCAACATACGGAACAATCCATCTGGATACACCCCACGTCCAGATTCACTATACTCGTCTGTCTCAACTAGCTTCAATCCAGTACCAGAGATAACCTCCTGACTAGCAGAAAAATATGTAAATTATTTTTTTAAAGCAAGATAGTGGCCACACATCTTAATTGGGAAAAATTAAAAAGAAGAAACCTGTCCATAGTAATTGATGCCAATAAAATCAAGCTTGTTGGTGATGCTATCCAAAAATGGGAATAAGGTAAGTGTATTGGAAAGTGTGACAGCTGCAACATCAAAGAGCCCATATGGCCGCGTGAAGGATACATGATGTGCTACACCAACCATTGGCTTCAGTAATGTGCTGCAAAAAGTAAGAGCAGTTGGATAAATCAGAAACACATGAACTAGTACTGATAGCAGATTTAATTAACCCCACGTAATTAGTTACGTAAGTTGAAAGGGAAGAGACAGTTGATGTGCATGTTGATTTTATAATATCAATCTTGTAATGGAACATGACTATAGCAACTATCTCAACTCAGCACCATCTCATAATATTTTTCCATGTAAGTGGAAAAAACCTACGATGATGAAGGTTTCGGAACTTCCTCTCATTATTCCCTTGTGAGTGTAGTGAGTGGGAAGGGCATTCAGTGCAAAACTTTGTTACTGTGAACTTCCCATGAATTTATAGTTTTAAATAACTATAAACTTTAAACATTCACTAACACTAAGAATTTCATGCCACCAACCCCGAAATGGTTGGGACTAAGGTGCAGTACGAACTTGATTCCAACACCTTAATTTCAACTCTAAAGGTGTTTAACATCTAAACTAGTTGGCATGTTGAAGTACTTCCATGCTCAAATCGTGATACATGATACATTTAATTTTTTTAAATAGTACTTCAAATTTTGAAATAGGTTCTTTAATGGGAAAGCAAACCTTTTCTCATGTATACAGTCATAGGCCTTTGCATGGGCAATGGCCATCCAGTGCATCGCTTGTTGAAAAACTCCGGTTGGCAAAGCTGAAGTGGCAACTTCCAGCATATCAGGATGACCACCAGGCCATGCACCCGCACAGTACGTAAGCATACAAAAGACATGAGGCTCATTAAAAGTTATCCAGTAGTCTACCATCTCAAATACACTGTCAACAACAAGCCTGCAAAATGAAAAGGATACATAGTAAAGAGTCAATTCAGAGTCCTATCAGGATGCACAACGATTAAGACAACTAGCTAGTTTTACAGCAAACTTTGGAAGTTGAACAACTAATCAGACAACAATGACACATGCACTGATTTCATCAAGTTGAGAGTTTCAATCTAATCAGACAACAGTAAGATGATGAAGTCTGAATCAAGTTACCACTTTCAGAGGAATTACATTGATAAAAATGGAAATCATACAACAAGACTTGATGTGAAACAAAGACAGCATAAAAAATGGTTATTAGTCTAACCTGGATCATGTAGAGTAATTTGCTTAGAAAGGGCAAACTTCCATCCATTACCTGGCAAACTCTACAAAGTAATCAACAGTTTTTTCCATCTTCCAGCCGCCATAATCCCCAGCCCATGGGGGCAATGAGTGATGAAACAATGTAAGCATCACCTTCATTCCAGAAGAGCGAACACGACTAATGATCCACTTGTATCTCTCCAAGGCAGCATAGTTTACCTAAAATGGCAACTGCTTAATGAAAAACAAAGCATCATTTTCCTTCAAAGAACATCTATGTAAGAAGAGGGAAATTTTTATTTCCTTAGGTTCTACAACCCCATAGGTACCAGAGTTGAAAATCATTTTTCTTGTCATCCTGAAGATAGGGACTCGTCTCTCCCATTGATCCTCTATGAAAGGAGTAGTACTCCAACATCTTTCTACATCACCTAATGGTCATTTCTGTGTGATCAAGAGATTAAATTGTTTATTTCTTCTCATGCAGAATCAACAAGCAGCGATTTTTTTGGACAATTTCTATCTGAAAAATAATTTGAACTACAATTCCAATAAAGATTAATGTCGTCTTATGCACAGGATGCTCATTATCTACAATCCACACATGTCACTTTTCTCAACAGAATATGGAACTAAGTAGAATAGTTCAATCCTAACATCTTTTCCCCCTCAAGCAGCTTAATAGTGTTTGTCCAGAAAACATGCATTAAAGCAGTGTCGCAGCATATCAAGCAACTAATGCTATGACTGAGAATCCATCATTTGCCAAAGTAGAGAAAATCACTACCTTCTCATGATACATGATACTTTTCCATGTTAGCAGAGAAACTCTATGATGATAATGATCTTTTAGGGGGGGATTTGACGTAAAACTATAGCCATTTTGCTCTTCTCCATGTATTTTAACGTCAGTATGACTTCCACAAATTAATTGATATTACAAGCTTCAAGCCACTAACCCCAACATAGTTGGTATTACTCTGCTGTCTGATTATCATGAACTAACATCAAACTTACAGTACTGTTAAGCCCATTAAGTGGCTCTTCTAGCATAATCCTACTCCAGTCTACTCCCATTCGAAAGACACCAACACTGGTATCTTTAGCCAGCTTTATTTCTGTATCAGGATCAGACCAAAATCTTACCCTCTCCTCCCTGAGATCAATGAACAGAAAAGAATGTCACAAGCCAGTTTGATGCTAAAACCACGAAAGACTAACGAAATTCTTGCGTAAACACATTAGCATTTTTGGAAGGCTTACGGATGGGGAACATTGTGCCATGCAGCAACATTATGGTGGCATTCTTTGATAGACACAGGAACATCTTCTTCCACCTCTACAAATTTTCCCAATCCTCTTATCATGGCTTCCATGGATACCTTAAGGGATTTTTTCTTTTTCATCTTGGTTGTCTTAGTGACATCCTTTCCAGATGCAGAAGCCTGATTGGATCCACCATCAGCAGCAGAAGATACTAAAGCATCTGCAGTTAGGAGACTCTTCTGTGGTTCTGATTTGTCACAAGGTTGCTCTTCTGCAAATTGCAGCCAAGCATCATCCAGTTTGTCTTCAACATGCGCTGGGGCAGTTGCCAATCCAAAGAAAAACGTGTTCTCCCCTTCCCCTGTAAATTACAAAAACCAAAACCTGAATCAGAAACCATCAAATTCTCTACCATGTTTCTGTTTCGCCAAGTCTCAAAGACTTTGTTACATATTCTACCACTCAACAATAACAGTTTCCTGGTACCCATTAAACGTATGTCAACTTCCATACGATTTGCAATGAGTGATTCTTTCTCCAATTATATTTAGCACAGCCAAAAGAAACTACAGCATCACCACTTCAAATCTTCAACTCCTGAGCCAATCAACATCTAGAAGCAGAAAAGGTGCATCGACAGAACAAGCAAACAAGAACTTTAGTTTACTGTAGTGCGCTCCACAACTAAACTAGAGCGAGCTTGTATCACCTACTTATGTCCTACAGAATAAATCTGCAAACAGCGAAGAGAACTGACGAACACATAATACAAGCATAAAATGGCAGACGAAACAAAAAGTAGCTTCAACTTCCACTTCAAATGTCAGCCTCGTGCGACAGACACAAGGAAATGACAAATTCCAGGCGTAAAATCACATCAAAGCTACTCTAAATTCACATTTCAGTTGAAACCTGAGAAAGGAATCGAGAACTTCACCGTTGACATTGAAATCGGCGAGTATGTCAGAGGACTCGTCGATGGGAGATGTGAAGGGACACAAGTTCTTTCTCCGGTAGCGAGAGAAAGAGAAGGCGTTGGCTGCGACGGTGACTGTGACAAGGATTCCGGCGAGCTGCGTGGCGGAGACGAGGAGCGTGATTAATGCCATAAGGTTTCTGGAAGCTACAGTAGTGACCCTTGAGCGAGACTTGTCAATTATCCTTGGGAAGTAGGAGATGACGTGGCGGGAGTCGAAATGCAATGGTAACTGGATCGTTGCTCGACTTAACGGTCGACAACAAGTGAGCAAAGTGCACGCATGACGCTAGCAAAGCATTTTCTTGTTTAAACTTTAAACGGAACTTAAACCTCAGACATAGACTGACGGTAACGTGATTTTCCGTTGATTTTCTTGATCCACCGGCCCATACCATACAAATGGGCCTGAATACAAGTACCGTTTAATTCTTGAAGGACCAAATATATAGAACAGCACGGCCGGTTTCCGTCTAGCCCAATAACTTTCCCACCCTTGCCTTTGGTTCCTCTCAATTGGTTAGCTAGCTCCCGCAGGCCACAGCACACATTCGCCTTGTGTTTGGTCAGACAAAGGGATCTCTCCCTTTTTTCTAATTCTCAAAATATTACAGAAGGAAAAAAAAGGAAAAGAAGATACGAAGAGTCAACCTTAAACTACACTTACCATACTCTTCTGACCCTGTCTAAGCTCATTCTTTACTTGTGAAACTGAGAAACTCCATACATAAGCCAGAAATTGAACCTGGGCGACTATAAAAAAATGGTAGGTGATTATATTAATAAACCAACAACTCATCAAGAAACAAACAGAAACTTAATTTGTAATAGGGGAAAGGGAAGGTGAAGGGTGAAAGCAACAATAGCTGATGCGTAAAAACTAAGGAAGCGAGGAGTATAATGATCTTAGGATGGAGTAAAAGCAAGAAATCTCCTTTGTCACCTATAAAAGTCAACAGTGACGTCGCGCTCAGTTTACCAATCTCTAAACTAATTAACCCTATGTAGATGACGGGACAGCCGATATTGAGAAATATTTTTATCCACAAAAATATGGAAATTCAAGTTACCATAAAAGTTTTCATCGCAAAAAATATCACGAAGAAAACAATGTTATGGCTAAGCCAACTTCTGTAGACTGTCGGTTTGAATACCTTGATAGGTCCAAGTGGGAACTTTTTAAAAAAGCAGGACCTTGGGATTTGTGGTTAAAACGAATAGCTAGTAGGCACACAATTTATTGCTATATTATGTTTTTAAGTAATTAAACAAAAGAAAAGAAAAGAAAAAAAGAATGGGGCGGGGTGGACTGTGGAGAGGACTTTAGTGGAAAGTGTTGGTGGACCACGAGAGACCATTTCCTCAAAATTATTATTCACTCCGTTTTGTCAGCAAGAATCTTTGCAGGCCTTGTGTTGTTTTGTTCCCCTGCTTCTCCCTCCCAGATTTGGCCTCCGTAACACACCAAAACAAACTCCACTTTGGCCTCACCTGCTCCGGCTCCTGATAAAGCTTTCATTTTATCCGGCCTGCCAACTTCAAACTTTAAACCCCTCTTTTATCCTCCTCCCTTTTCGTCACATTATTGCAAATATTGCTTCCCGATTTGGTCATAGAAATTGCTTTGATCGAGGCTAGCTGTAGCTGCGATTCATGCATGATCGATGCGTTACTAATTTCCCGCTGAAATGTATGCAAATTACTAGCTAGTGCCTGTCTTTTACTAGTGTTGCTATGATTCTGTCCTACAACATATACTATAACAATGGCTAGCTCTCCGTTTCTGCGGATTCATGGGTCACATCCACTTCCCATTCCCCACACAGGCAGAAGCAGAACAGTTAACTGTTCTATTCTCGATCACCGTCTGGTCCATAAGTCCAACTATAGAAACCTTCCTTCTACGTGGGGTTCTGCCCCACGTGAAAGTTAAAGAGGGCCATTGATATTTGAGTAACTATTGGGTGAGCGGGCTTATGCTGTGCACTGTCCTTAAAAAATTTAATAATTATTATTTTAGACCCGCATCTCAGATTAAGGCAATCACACCATCATAACATGGAATGATATTTATAAGCTTTCCACAACAGCCCGACAAACATTTGCATTGCACAGGATGGTTAGAGCATGAGAGTTAAAATGCTTTGTCCTAGGTGCGAATTACCCTGGAGATTATGGAATTTTATCTCCTTTCCAATTTTTTCCTTCCTCTTCTTTTTCATTTTAATAGTTTTTTTTAATTTTAACACAATATTTTTTTTATATTTTTCTTTCATCTCTTTATTTTTCTTATTTTTTCTAGCTTTGCTTTTTTTAACATTTTTTTATTTTCATTTCCTCATTTTTTTATTATTTCTGAGTTTGTCTCTTATTTTTTTCCAATTTTTTTTCATTTTTTCTAGTTATTCTTTTTTAGTAGCTATCTATATTTTTATTTGTAATAGTTTGTTCTTTTAGAGAAACTATTTCTTATTCTCTAATTACTAGTTATTTGTCCTTTTATTAGAAGGTGTTTGTTCTTTTGCCAGTTTTTGCTTGTTCCTTAAGATAAACTTGATGTTTATTTTTTTATTATAATTTTTTTTCTTTTATTAGGGTATGTTTTTTCTTTTATTTGTTTATATTTATTCTTTAGATGAACTAGCTATTTGTTCTTTTATAAGTTCCATATTGTTTTTTTAGAGAAATAATTTTTTGTTATCGTATTACTAGTTGTTTGTTCGTTTATTAGTAGTTCTTTGTTCTTTTATTAATAGGTGTTTGTTCCTTTATTAGTTCATGTATGTTCCTTTAGTTGAACTTAATATTTGTTCTTTTATTAGGAACTATTTGCTCTTTTATTAGTATGTATTTATTTTTTTATCAAAGAATTTTTTTTATTTTAGCTGAACTAGTTATTTGTTCTTTTATTGGCAGCTATTTATACTCTTATTAATAGCATTTTGTTCTTTTTTTAATTTATATTTTTAGTTCTTGCTTAAATAAGGGGAAAAACTTTATGTTGTTTTATTTCAAATTTTATGTAAGAAGAGTATTTGTTTCATAAATTCACATTAAAAAAGATAGCAATAGTGAAAAACAAAGAAGAAAAAATAGCAAAAATGAGAAATGGTAGATAAATTATTCCTATGTTAGTACATAATTGTTCTTTTACTAGTAATTTTTTGTTCTTTTGACTTAATGAGATGTTTGTTCATTTATTAGTTGAAAAATCTGAAACAAAAAAAAAAAGAAAGAAAAAGTAGATAATTTTTTCAAAAAATAGCTTAAAATAAAAGGGCAAAAATGAAAAAAAAATAAGAAGAAAATGTAAGCAAATTACCAAACTAAAAAACAAAGAACAAAATAATAGACAATGTTAAATAAAAAATAAGATGAAAAAAAATTGGAAAGAGTAGAGCTTGAAAAAGGGGGAAAATGCACAAGTAAAGCAAAAAATTGGGAAAGGGGACAAAGAAAAAGTAAAACAAAAAAAAAATAAAGAAAGGGTATAGTAAAACAAAAAATAAGCAAAATAAAAACTAAACAAAGAATCAAAAACAAAAAGTAAAACGGAAAAGTAAAAAACTATGAAGAAATGACAAAAAAAAACTTGGAAACAAATGAACAGAGAAGGAAAAAGTAGGGGAGGGGACAACCATGATTCGAAACCGCACCATGAAGTTTTAGAGCCAACTTACTAACCATTGCGCCAAATACAAAAAGTTGTCCTACTTTTAGTAAAACTAATATAATTAGGTTGCGTGTCTCGGCTTACATGTAAACCCGGTGCACATAAGTTTTATCCTTGATATTTACCTGGGATGGTGACCATCAGTATACGGTTGTCATGCGCTTGTTACTCGCATGCACACGTACTTATACACGTATTTCAATCATACCACCACAAATATTATATGATAAATTTTTGTAGTATAATTGTTGGATTGTTTCTTGTTCTTTAAGCTATTACCTAGTTATTTGTTACCATTGGAATAAGCTCCTATATAATTAAAGATATAGATAAGCGTCAGACTTATCCTCCACATTATGAACCATGTAAAGTGTGGATTAGTTATTTTTTGATTTTTTTTTCTTGATTTTCCTAACTTTATGATGGCTGCTGTTCTCCTGACTTTTTTGTTTTCTTTGCTGAACTTGCATTTCTATCCAAATTTGGCCTTGATTTGCAAGTGCTTTTATTGTGCTTTTTTGCTTGTATATAGAACAGTGAATGATTACTCCAGTTTTCCTCATTTTTGAACTACTTTCAGGCTCACCAGGTTCTCTTTTTCTCTTTTTCTTACTCATTCCTCTCTTGACCAGTCCATTATTTGGAGGTTTAATGGGGTTATGTTTGATGTCCTCCCATTGCTCTAACCTCTTAATTGGGTTTATTACATTGTCATACATTTCCTTATGTCTTGCAGTCCAATAACATTGGTCAACATAGTCCTCAACGTTGTTGTGGTTTAGGGCAAGGGCAGAACATGCATGGTTGCATGGGATTCCATTGAGCTACCACTTTCTACAACTGTATATCTTCTGCTCTATGTCAACTACATGCTGTGACATAGGAGTTGCAACTTGAAACTTTGTCGCCCTAATTCCATTGGCCAACAGTTCTGAGAGTTATTTATGTTCTTGTTCAGTTTCTTTGTAATCTTGATGCATAATTTACCAATCCACTTTGCCTGAGCATCTCTTTTCCTATCTATACTATAACCATAATCTTACATATAATTACTTCTAACATGGTTAAAATAGGTTTATCCGTAGCTTCCAGGATGAATCTGTTGAAGCATTCACACATATTGTTCAAGAAGATATCACATTTAGAGAATTCCCTAAAAGAAGACTTAGTCCAATGTTTAGGGGGTATACCATTCAGATATGCCATGCATTTGCATCAAAAAGCTTAATAACCTCTATGTTTTTCTTGAATTCCCCTTCATATGAGTTCTTTGCTGTTCGCCAAACATAGTCTCTTAACCCAACTCCTAGAAAGCATCATTTGAAGTTTGTGTACAGATGTTTGACACGAAATCTGTATTCTACATCTAGAAATAGGTCCTAAATTGTTGGTATTAAACCCTGTATCATCAAGGCATCATTAGTAAAATTGATTAAAATTTTAATATTACAAAATAAGGTAAACAACCTACCTTCTGCGTGTCTGACATAAATGTCCAGAACTTGGACTCAACAATACTAAGTTCTTATGCTAAATGCACAAAAAACCAAGACCAAGAGTCATATAATTCCACCTCAACAATTATATAGGTAATAGGCCATATGCAGTCATTGGCATCTATTCCAACTGCTGCAAGTCATTGGCCTTCATATCTCATTTTCAAAAAACACCCATATAAACTTATGATAGGCCTAACCCCCGCAAGAAAACACCCATCTACATGCAGCCATGTAGATAAAAACCCTCCGAAAAAGAAAATTCTCCAACCCTAATTGAAACTGTGTTCTAGGATTGCTTGACCTCAATTCTCTACTATAGTCTGCAAGCTTCGCATATTGTTCAACCTTATCACCGCTAAGCATCATCAATGCTAAATTTTTCCCTCTTTTAACCTTAAACCTATGAATTTTTATGTTGTGGTCCATTCTGATCAAGTCAACAAGGGTAGCCAGGGTATTTTAGGGTTTGATCTAACAACCTCCAGGTATTCTATTACTATCCACTTGCAGTTTGCAAACTTATTGGTAACCTACTCTGCATATGTATGCTTGTCCTCAAACCTTCTTATCTGTGCTCTAGGTCCATCTTTGTATTTCCCAACAACCAATAGCCAAGGGTAACCTACCTTGCACACTACTTTAACTCTCCTCTTATCATTCTTCTTGAAATCAACAGGCTATCTCTGTAAAATAGAGTATGCTCTGACAGCTTTCTTAAACACATCAAAGGAGGGGAAAACCTTTCTTAGCTTGAACTTAGGTTCTTCCATATCTCTTCTGGGATTGAATACAGGGACCATCTCATCTTCATCATCACTAGACTCGTGCACACTAAGCAACTCACCATCTGAATCCTCATACTCACTTTGAATTTATAAACCATAACCGTATCACTACTGTTTACAGCAGGACTTACCTCTTGTTAAGTGTTTTAGGTTAAAGCTACCTCTTATTGACTGTTTTAGGTGGGAACATTAACCTTCATCATCTGTTCTAGGCCAGCATCAACTTGCACTTCAACATTTATCCCATCATCAGCATTCTCTATTTCATTATCTATCTCATTGAGCTCTATGTCACAATTGTAGACAACCTCTTCCCCTATATACTCAAACTCTGATCCATCTTCCTCCCCAAAATCCTTCTCATTACCTGTTTATCTGCCTAACTCTACTAAATTAGTAACTTGTGTCGACAACCTCTCCCCCCATATACTTAGACTTTTCTTTGCTTGCATCTAAGCTGTGCATTGTCTTCCCCAACTACTTGATGCCCATCCTCCCTAGCAAGTTCAGCCTCCTCTAGGTGCCTTCCTTTATCTATCACTTGTTCTATCCTGTTTGATGATGCAACCTCACAACTAGAGATAAGAAGTCTCCTAATTGGCACACTTTTGATTATAGGTATCTTGCCACCACTTACCCCGCATACTACCTTCCTAGATGGTTCATCAGAACCATCTTCCAGCTCAATCTTAATAATGTGCTCCACATAGGCTAATTCCTGTTTTGCAATTTCCTTAGGAGTCATTTCTACAATGTAAACTACCATCTTGTTCTCGTGTGGGAGATTGGTTAAAACCTTGTCTATCACGTCCTTGTCTGTTTTCAACTCCCTTAGTATATCCTCTAATTGTAGTGTGTGAAAAGGAAGAGTCCAATAGTAGTTTATGAATCCACTGTATCCTAACCACTCTACCATTTGATCAATGTCAACCATACTAATCTTGTCCGTGTCACAGGCATCAAAATGATCCACTGAACCTCCCATATATGCCTTCCATGGAAAATTTGCAAAGTAACCCCCGTGATGCATTTCAATTATGAACCAAGTATCATTAGGAACTACATGATAACAAAGGAAGGAATAAATCAACACATTAAAAATACTCAAATAAAATACCTCACACTTACCCACATTTTTCTTTAAATGGACCCTTGGTCCACTGGTCCCCCCTCACAATATACACATACATTGCCTTACTACAATGGTAACGTACCTAACCTTTTCCATACACTTTCAACAACTGATAAATACACAACAGAAAACAAAACTATTTTCATTTCAGTGCAAAACTTACGATAGTGCCAATCCTCTTCGTCCCCTTTCCTTAGTCTCCACTCGGTCAATCGAACATTTGCCTTCATCTTCGCCTTCCCTTTCATCGTATTTCTGCTACCCCAACCAACGAAACAACCGCCAATCGCATAGAATTTTGCCTCGCCTTATTGCTAGGGTTAACAGTTACTAGAACAATAGCATGGATAAGGATAGAGCTTCGAAAACTAGGGAGATTGGAGGTAGTTGGCGGTACTAAGTGACTGTCTCTTCATCCCCTTAGCTAAACTCATCTACCGTGTATTTGTGGGGGCTAGCACTAGGTATTAATTGCCATGTATGTATTTTCCGTCCTGGATAACCGCCAAAATGACCGAAGAAACTAACATTGAATGCGATATGATAGTTAAGGAACCTTAATAGTCACATTTAGAGTTAAGGGACCCTTTTAGGACAAACTGAAAGTTAAGAGACCAAATTTGAAATTTCATCCAAATCATGGCATGGGAGGTAGGTTCCGCGAGGCGGCTGGACCTAATGGTGGTGCCATTTCGGCAGAGCATGCGAACGTGATGGAAGTTGGCAGCACCTGTTTGGAATGAGTATGGACTAATAATGACACGGCAATACTAGTAACAATACCATACAATACATATATTAATATTTTTTGCAAACCCAATTATATACGTCAAGATGTAACTTGGGAGCAATAACAATCACTTTACCGGTTTAGAGTTAAGGTTTAGAAAAATCAACTTACAATTTATTTTTAATATATTACAGCTAACTTTTCATATATATATATATATATATATATATATATATATATATATATATATATATATATATATATATATATAAACAATTGCAAGTTTTTATGTATAAAATGATGTATGTATCCATATATCCTAAGAAGAAGATAGTTATACTTACCTCCAAACTTTAGTCACGACTTCAAAATTCCTAAGGTTTCAAAATCTATCTAAAAGAAAAAAACTCTTGCATTTATAAAAATAAAAATAATAATTTAAATTAATTATTAAATAAAAAATTATTAGATAGTTTAAATTTACTGAACAATAGCTTATATTTTTTATTTTTTGGCTTTACAGAGAAAAAACTAAAAGATAATTTGAAACGTTCATTAGTCATCAAAAAATTATATATTAAACAATTTTAATTTTTAGAATACACACACTGGAAAATTTTAAATATGATTTTAAAATTTAATTTAAGAAATTTAAAGTAGGACATTAAATGTAGAGTCTAGAATTTCAGAAAATAATTTTAATTTTAAGTGAAGTTCAAGGACTAAGTGTAAACGGAAAAAAATGATGCGTATACATGTCAATGTGGGCGTGCATCACTGAATGCCTGAAGCTTCAAGTGCCCTAAAGCATCTCATCCTCACTAACACTAACACGTAGTCAATTTTGTACTTTGAAAGAGCCTAAATAATGAGTTATTTAATAAATTATTTTTAAAATTTTATTAATTTTTATAAAAATTGAAGTTACAATTTAACCACCAAAAATATATTTAGATACTTTCTGGAAAAATAAATTAAGTACGTTTATTAATTTTTCTTTTTTTAAGGTTGGTTAAGGACAAAAAGAAAACTTAAAATTAAATAATTTAATAAAAAAATTTTATTCAAATGATTATTAGGTAATTAAAGTATGAGCTGGACAAAAAATCAATAAAACTATAAATAATGATTCTTTTTAATGGATTTTTTAATATGAAAAGAATAGGCTATAGTTGATGGATAAATATGTTGGGCCATTAAATCAATATATCTCTAAGATTTCTGATTCTAAGATTCAGATTTTAGTTTCTACATAGGATGTTTCGCCTCCTAAATTATAGTGCTAACAAAAGAGGTGAGTTAACGAAGCATGAGGTAGACTATATTATACTCTCTCCATCTCAAAGTTTTTGCTCCATTTAATTTTTTGTTATATTTTGATTTAAATTTATTTATATTATTGTTTGTTAGAAAAAAAATTAAAAAAATATATTTAAAAATTATATATTTTAATTTATTATTTATATGTAAAGATTTTTTTATTCATATATTAAAATATTAAAAATAAAAAATTTTAAATTAATTGTTAAAAATAAATAGAGCAAAAATATTAATACGGAGAAAGTATTAAAATTTTTCTTATAACTTTTGCCCTGTCCGAATACGGGAATATTAGATAAACAGAAATCGTAACACTAATAAAGAAGTGTAATTAAATCTGTTTGGCTTCTCGGGGTCAGTGGTCCACTAGACAAGGGTCCGTACTTACCTGTGCTTGTGTGTAATTTTGTGATGGCAGACGGCACTGGAAAGTTAGAACTTGGAACCGAAGAGAATCCACTCACAACGGAACAAATTTTTAAAATACATACTAGACTTTCTTCCTCCTATGTCTATGAGTTATTTGATTTCATATGAAAATTAAGAAAATAAAAAAATATACATTATTTTTACTTTTATCATTAACATTTTACATATAGATCAAGAAATTGGGAATAAATTTTAAGAATGGTATAGTAAATTAATTTACTAAAAAAAATTTACTAACCCGTCAAAGTTTTGCTCAAATCTACACTTTAATCTTTACTTTTTAGAATATCTATACTTACCCCTCAAATTAACTTTGTTAATAACCGTTAAGATAAAAAAAGAAAAAAAGAACTCAATTTTACAATCATAGCATTCTCCCACAAGAACTATATTCTTTCCCCTGACTTTTGTATTTAACGAGCTACCCCGTGTTCTTTCATACCTACCCACTTCCTTACTCCTCCACCTCCCCCACCCCGTCGACTACGGCTACCTCATCAACCCCAACCTCCAGCGCCACATCTGGTCCCACCTATTAGAGCATCTCCAACAGCTTTCCCATTTTACAGTTTTTTTTTTATTTTAGGGAATATGAAGCTATTTTTCACTCCAACAGTTTCCCCATCTTATTCTCCAAAATGGGGAATGAGATGAAAGAGAAGATCTCATTCCCTATTTCTGCAGAAACTCCAAAAAATTTTTGGAAATGAAAAATAACATTCTCTCTTTCTTGTAAAGGTTGTTCAATTTATTATTCACAACAATTAATTCATAATTTTATTTTCCTCAAAATTTCTTATAGAAATATAAACTTTTTATATAAAAATGGTATCTTAAAGACTCTATTTTATAAATTTAATTTTTTTTAAAAAAATTATAGTATAAATTAATATGAATATTTTTAAGCCAGACTTTAGTTAAAAAAGTTAAAATAGTCATTTTTTGTGAAACAAAGGTAGTAAATTTTTATATTTTGCACAATATTTAATTATACAACAATTATTTCATATTTTTTTTTTCAAAATTTCTTATAGAATTATAATTTTTTTTATGAAAATTGAACCTAAAGACTCTATTTTATAAACATAATTTTTAAAATTTTTTATAATATAAATTAATATAAATATATTTAAGTCAAATTTTAGTAAAAAAAGGTAAAAGATTCATTCTTTGTAAAACGGAAGGAGTAATTTTTATACATTTTTAATAATATTTAATTATACAATAATTAATCTAGTCATTAATTTAAATTTACTTTAAATCCATAATATTTAATTACTATGTAATAAATATAAAATTTTACAAAATAGGGAAGCTGTTGGAGTTTGAGCAAAAAAATAATAAAGATTTAACTTTTTACTTCTTCATCTTATAGAAATTTTGGGGAAGCTGTTGGAGATGCCCTTATCCTTCTTTTTTCCACATACTTCCCCCCTACCTGTAGTCCTCCCGACTGCACATGATCGACACCCTCCTTCCCATGCTTCTGCTTCAAATTCCCATGGCTCAACTTCAAATACCTCTCGGCCCAAGTGTCGATCAGCACAGCTGTCGCACCCTCACTCCAACAGTCCTCTCTGCCACTGCCATTGGTCTTCTGCTACGGCTGTTGAACTGGAAGCGTGAGAGCCAATAAGTTCTTCTCCACTGTTGGTCCCTCGCATACATTTTTGGGCTGATCGGATTTCAAAGCCCCAAATCCTTATGGCAGATTCTGGAAGTTCATTGACATTTTTTGAAATTTCCTCGAAAACTTTCTTGTTTATAGTACACCACTTTTTCAGGAAAAAAACATAAATAGAATACCAATATTGACTCCATGTGTAGACGAGGAAAAAATAGCTATGCAATTGTCTTTTATCCAATTTACAACATTTAAGGATGGGTCATTAGGGCAGTCAAAACATGAATAGAGTACCAATACTGTGATTGCAGCATAAAAAAATGTGAGTTATATCTTCTCCTACACTATCACAAAAAGGTACAAGTATCACAGATATCTACCCTCTATGGCTAAAACGAGACCTAGTAGGGAGTTTTGCATTGAAAGCTAACAAAAGGAGACATTTAATCTTGGAGATAATGTTTAGCCTCCATATCCACTTCCAATTTTGGTCAGTCGTATCAGGATAGTCACCACTTATGGAACTGCAAGCAGACTTATTAAGAGTGAGCTCACCATTTCTAGTCAGGTTCCATATTTTATAATCCTCACCGTCTAAATTCTTGCTCACAAAATTTGAGTTCATTAATCGCTTTTTGAATTTCAGGAGGAATTTCCAAGATGAACGTATCACTAAGCCATTTAGCACCATTAGGTTCTCTTCCTAGCAGGTTAAAGGACCTTAAATTTTGGATCTAATGGAACATGTACCTAGCCAATTTTCAGCCCACCAATCGGTTTCCTTTCCATTCACGACAATTTTCTTAGTCACTGAAGGATCAACCTTCACTTTGTTAATTTCATGCCAAGTTTCTGAAGATGTTTTGATAGAAATTGATGAGGTGTATTTCTCTTTCAAACTTGGCAATGAAATTTCTTTCCATCATGGTTGATATTCCAAGCAAGTTTTGTCACATGAGCTTGATTAAGGCAACTTGCTTTCCTGATACCCAACCCTCCCAGCTTGTTTTTTGATTTAGTCATAGCATCACGATTAAACAAGGTGGATTTTATTCTTATCTTTGGTGGACCTCCACAAAAAATCTCTATTGATTTTGTCAATATTGTCTAAAGTGTCATCAGGAAGTTTCATAATTTTCAAGTAATAGTTTGGGATGGTAGAGACTAAAGATTGAACAACAGTAGCTCTTCATCCTAGACTAAGACAGTTCGCTTTCCAACCAACAAGTTTCGATGGTGCTCATCTTATTTAGATTAAATTGACAGTCTTGTTTGGTCCACTTTTTATAAGATGGAGGAAAACCCAAGTATTTCCCAAGACTAGAGCTTTTTCGGATGTTAAGTGCATGCAGATCTAGTTTCCTCATTGATGTTTTTGCTAAAAAAATTCTTTAACTTAGTGTGATTGATGGTTTTGCTAGAAAGGTAACAGAAAGTCTTTAGAGTATGGAAAACAGCCAACCACTTATCATTGTTAGCTTTAGCCAAAAGAATCAGATCATCAAGATAAAAAAAGATACGTAACAGTCAAACCATGTTGACTTAGTTTTAAACCCTTCTAATTTCCATTTTAATTTGGTAATTTATCATTCTAAGTAGAGAATAAACAGAAAAGGAGAGATGGGTCTTCCTGTCTAATTTTCCTAGAATGGGTGAAAAAATCAGTAACATCCCATTTAGAAAAAATAGCATATTTAAATGTGGAAATGCAGCTTAAGATCAAATCGATAATGTTTGTAGGGAAATTAAAGAATAACAAAATATTTCTAATGAAGTTTCATTCTAGTTTGTAATAATTATTTTCTAGATCAATTTTTAAGAGCATGAACCCTATTTACCTTTTTTCCTATTAAAACTATGCATAATTTGTTGAGTAACAACTGAATTATATCAATCATTACTTCTGCTAGGCATACAAGCAAATCAGCAAGGACTAACCAATTGAGAGGTGGTCTAATCCTTTCAACCAACAATTTAGTCACAATTTTATACACGGTGTTACATTGGCCAATAGGGCAGAAAAAAACATGATTTGTTGAGGTTGAGAAACTTTTGAAATCAAAGAGATTAAAGTGATCCTATTCCACTCCCTAATTATTTTTCCTTCAGCAAATCTTTTTGAATATCTGACACCACACTAGTTCTAACTTTAGCCCAATTTTCTTTGAAAAATATAGCATAGAGCCCGTATTATTAATGCTGGAGAGAGCTGTCAACAGTATCTTTTTCAAAGGGAAGAGAGGTCAATGTAGCAATCTTTCAATGATATTGTTTTGAATTATTAAAGGATTAAAGTTCAAAAGCTTCCTCAATTTCAAACTTTAACTTTTAAATTTTATGCATAAAAAAATAAGTTTTTCAACTATTTCATATATTACAATCTTTCTACATAACCTACAGTTATTTCCATAAATAGTACTTTCTCCGTCCCACTTTCTTTACTTTATTTAACTTTTTCTATTAGTTAGACATGAATTTATTCATATTATTGTTTTTTAGAAAAAAATAAAAAAAATATATACTTAAAAACTATAGATCTTGATTTATCATTCATATATAAATTTTTTTCATCTATATATTAAAATGTAGAAAATAAAAAATCCTAGATTAATTGCTGAAAAGTGAATAATGCAAAGAATTTGGGACGGGTGAAGTAATAATAAAATGATAAAAATATGCCCATAAACAACATTAGAAAACTAGTGATATAGTCGGAGTCCGTTTAAATTGATGTCACAAATATTTTAAATAATTTTGAATTGTGTAGATATTAATAGGTTCCCAAAATTTATATTAACTGTATTTGTTAAAAAAATGTATGAAATTAAGTAGTACCATGATGTAGGAGTATTATATATATTATAGAAAGAAGGAATAGAACGCACGCCAAGGAATTGGGGAAAGAGATTAACTTTGTTTTATTTTGACCAAATCTTGGAAGACTGTGATGTTTAAATGACCCTTGTTAGTTCTTGCAATCTCCCACGCCCTCATGCAAAATGGTTCCCTTCCCCAGACAAACCTTCAACTCTTTGGGAGGAAAAACACCAATTTATAATCAAATGAAATGTTGGTACTTGTTTAAACTTTAGGAAAACTCAAATTTACATATAGATAAATTAATTAATTAAGGTCCATTGCAATTACCTAGATTCATGTTTCCCAGCCTCCTTGCCCAGCTCATCAGCCTCAGGCCTTGTTTCTCAGCGTCACATTTGGCACGGCACTACTAACTCTCGCCCTAATATACGAGAACGTACATTAAGTAACATATACGTACAGAAGCGAAAAAGATAATGCTTCTATCTTGCTAGCCTATATATACTGGGAACAAAACTTTTTCAAATTAGAAAATGATTAATCTCCAAGCAAGAAACGACGTACGACTTGAAATTCCCTGTTTGGAGCACTTAGGTTTACCTAAACGAATTAGTAAACCCCCGGTAACAACATGTACTACATTACACTAATATCATATTCATATATGTGAGTCACTACGTAAAAAAAAAGACCTTTTTCTAACAGCCGTTGCAAAATTCTAATGCGATGAGCTACTAAAAAAAGGGGAAAAGAATTTTTAACAGCCTGGCTGTTGAAAATTTTGAAGATCATATTTTCCAAAGTCTTAGCTATTGGAAATTTACAACGCATTGAGCCACTGGAAACTTGACCATTGAGAATTTCAAAATTTCAACTTTCAACGTGAAAGCCATTGGAAATTGAATACTATTGGAATATGGTTGTATTGAATTAATAAAATTTTACAATTTTAGAAAGTAATAATAGCAGTAGTAATATATATATAGAGATAAGAGAGAGAGAGAGAGAGAGAGAGAGAGAGAGAGAGAGAGAGAAATAATAATAATAATAATAATAATAATATATAATAATAATAATATGATAATATAAAGGGATAAATATATATAATAAAATATATATATATATATATATATATAGATATAGAGGGAGAAAGAGATATTGATATAGAGAAATCTAGATAATAATAATTTATATAATAATAATAATAATAATAATAAGTTATTATAGATTCATATTGATATATTTATATAAATTTATATATAATTAATACCATATACATATATATTAGTACGTATAAATATACACATTATATTTATACACATTATATTTATACATATGTATGAACATATTATATTTGTATACATATTATAATATATATCGTATTTTCATACCAAGTTTTTATTAATTGGATTTAAATCAGAAAAGAGTAGTCCATATTGAAATTTAAATAATAAATTGGAAACCAAGTAAAAAAGAGTATATTTGACATGGAGTGCCTAGTGGATGGGTTCACGAAGTGGGTTGA
The DNA here is from genome assembly GCA_005392925.1 of Aquilaria sinensis. NCBI lineage: Eukaryota > Viridiplantae > Streptophyta > Magnoliopsida > Malvales > Thymelaeaceae > Aquilaria > Aquilaria sinensis. The sequence continues at coordinate 290,678 of SMDT01002629.1, read as the reverse complement.
GTAGGCAAAACCGAAGAAAAAATTCTGAAAATAAGTCTCGCACGAACCTAACTTTCGGAAGACATAATTGTTCTATAGTTGTCAAAATGACTATTATAATAAGTATTATTAGAGCTTTTCTCTCCATGATTGCTTTTTTTTTTTGGTCAAAATTCCATTATTTTGAATGGTATCCGGGGCTCTAAAATTTCTATCAATTTTATAAAGTAAAGTAGTATTTTGAAAATATTTTATTATAAATAATATATATATAATATATATATAGTAATAAGAATAATAATAATACGTATTCATATTTATATTTACATCATACACATATATGTCACACACACACACACACACACACACACCACACACACACCACGCACACACACACGCACACGCACACACATATATTTTTCATTATTATTATTATTATATTATTATTATTATTATTATTATTATATATAGTATGTATGTATGTATGTATGTATGTATGTGTTTGGGCTGGCCTCGTTGCTCTATTGGAGTTAGGACATACCTTTATTATTGAATTTGGGCTCAATATCAACTAACCCTAGCTGATATATATATATATATATAACCCAATATATAAATATACATATATGCATCAAACCCTAGCCCTCTTTGTCTCTCGCCTCCCTCACCTTTTTCATCTCTCAGCAGCAATCTCTCATTTTTCTTGCCTGCCTCGCTTGTCTTATCTCTCAGCCCTCTATGTCTCACCTCTCATCTTCTAACCAAACTCTTTCATCTCTCTCACCTCTATCACCGTTCCTCCGCCGTTCACATCTCCCTTTGCCATCCCTTGCTGTTCAACCTCGCTTCCTCGCTGTTAGAAGCTTTTCGTCGGCCGCCTTGGTTTCCTTGTTCATCACTAACTGACATCTTTACTCGTCACCAGCCATTTGTGCTCCCTCATTTTTTGCCGGCAATAGGACCGATCGCCATACCTGTATCAACCAAGGCAAATAGGCCTCGGCTTGAGTCACCTCGACCATGGAAAAGCCCAAGCAAATCGGGGTCCAAGGGCTTAGATTTTGCAATCCCTTGCCATAAGCCATTTGTCCACTTGCTCGCCTTCTCGTCTTGTCGCTAGCTGATATCATTCATCTCCTCGGTGTAGATCTGATTTTTCAAATTTTTGCTTTGTGTGGATCTGATGATTATTGTTGTACAAAAAATTGGTACATATTATTTGAATTTCTAATGAATTTTTTAATTTTCTGATGAATTTGTGAATTTAAGTTGTGATTTTTGAATTTCTGATATAAATTTTTTGTGAATATTTGTAAATTTGATGAATTTAGGATGAATTTGAGAATATTTCAAATTTTTGTGAATATTTTTAGTTTAAGTTTGCGAATATTTTGGATTTTTTGAATATATTTTTGTGAGTTTTAGTAAAAGTTTAATTTTTGTAAATATAAAATATAAAATATATTTTGTGGAGTTATTTAATTTTTTTTATTATTTTAAAAAGATTTTCAAATGGCTAGGCCGTTGGAAATTTTCATCTACTTGAACCATTGATGATTTTCCAACGGCCTGAGTCATTGGTATATTTCCAACGGCTTGGCCGTTGAAAAACCCATCAACTGTTGAAAATTATTTTATGAGGTTAGGCCGTTGGAAATTTTAACGGCTCATATTCCAAAGACTAGGCTATTGGAAATATCAATGGGCAATTCTTTTAACCATTGGAAATTTTTTTCCCAATGCGCATTCTACCAATTCACTAGTTTCCAACGGCCTCACATTGGAAATCCAAATTTTTCAATGGGAAGCATGTTGGAAATGGTTGTTGGAAATTAATATTTTTCTTAGTAGTGTATCATATTAAACTCTTCTAATTTTGAAAGCGCATACGTTTAATTCGAAAATAATTGTTAATACTTTTTTTATGGTGGGAGATTATCGATCTGATCTGTTGACCATAACTTCATCATCTCTAACAAGTTCTTAAAAACAAAATAAAAAGGACCAAAAGAACAAGACATGATATAATGTTGATATGAAAAAGCTATCGGCTATCTTATCTGGAATGTAAATGAGAAATATGAAAATTTCATATAGTTCAAATACTTCTTTCTCACGTGAGGCGCCGGCCCTGCTAAAGAGAAGCTAGGGCATCGGGAATCAATAATTAGTGAATGGAAGGAGGGAGCTGTTACGTGTGAATTAGTGAGGATTGAAAGGGGCGAAAAGAAAAGCTGCCAGATGGCGGAGGAAGGAGGAGAAGGAGCTGAAATCGTTGTACGGGCGTGGGTGAGATCAGGAAAGACAATAGTAATAATTTGAAGGTTGGCTTATTCACTGACTGGTCCCTTTTACCTATCTATTGGTCTGCTACGAGCAATAGCATTACTTATTACCTTGCCCATGGTGGTCGGCCGGGCAGCTAAGGCAGGCCCATTCTACATGCATCGATTGCTGCTCCCTTTTTTTTTTTTTATTCCTTTTGGGCCTTGGACCTGTCGCTTTCGCCCTCCATGGGCCTGCCGTAACTCCTCCTCCCTCTTTATAAACAACTCACACCAACGATACGAACCAGATTTACACCTCCGCTCCGCTCGCTCACCAACATATTCCTTCTTTCTTCTCGTCTCTAGCTTGCTCGTTCTATTCTCCAATCGCTCTCTTTCTTCTCTCTTCCCGTCTTTTCTCTTCTTTAAAAAATAAAAAAGAACCTCTGAAACAAATGGAGGAAAAGGAAAAGGAAACGCCTTCAGAAGTCAAAGCAAAGATTAAGGAATTCCCAGTTCCACTAGGTAATATTTATATACATTCAGGAAACTAATACATGGATATGATTCTTGCTCGAAGATGATTATATGCTTATGCAGGTTAGGTTATGGTTCAGTTTGTCACATATGAACAACCACTTGTAGAAAGAAATTTTAAATAAAAAAGGAAAGGAGAATGGAGAAGTTTGATCATGAAAATTTTCTTTCTTTTATCTTTTGTATGGCAGCTAGCTAGTTGAGGCAATATTTTTATTGGAAGGCAATCCAATTCAATGTTGGTGACTTCAATTGTATTCTAGCTCAGATTAGTCTTGTGGGCGTTTTGATTTCACATGTACAGGTCAGCATGAGCCAAGAACAGTGCATGGCGGCAGAAACCAAACCGCCATTTCAAACCTGCTGACGACCAAAGCCAGTTGCTTTGAGTTGGGTGCTACAAGGTGTGATCTCACGGTGGCTTCTTCAACTTAATCCGGCGCTATCCTACCTGAGCTTGAATTTTCCATATATTTTTATATATTTTTTTTCTTTTGTTGTTGTTTAATTTCTTCTTATATATCTTCTTGACCTTGTAAGACCTTTTCTTGACCTTGTAAGACCTCGCCCCATTTCTGTAGTCTTCACCTCCCATTTAGTTGCTAGCTCTATGCCAGAATATTGTGACATAGAGTTAGGGAAACCTTCCTCCCCATTGCCGTTCAACTCATCTTCTCCTTCCTTGTCTATCCCTCCTGAGCTGTGTAAGAATCACGCCGGACGGCAAGCAAGAGGCAAGCCTTGCCTTCCTTGGCCGATCATGGAAGCCAAAGTAATTGGAGACCTCAATTGTCATCAAGAGATAATTACCCTCTGGTCTTGTAAATCTCATATATGTAAGTCGCACTTAAGTGAAAAGAGTACTACTGATGAGGTTAATTAATTAATTAACTAGTGACATCTGCAGTGAAAAGTCTCCCTTTCTTATACATGTGTGTATGGATGTATGTTAAATTAAGGGGATGAATGTGAGTTGGTAGTATGTGGGCAGAAATATGCTTTTGCAGGCATCAGTTTCGTTGTTTTTTATGTTGTTGGGCTGAGAATGAGTGAGAGGGGGTAAATATTCTCTTTCGGTCTCTCAGATCCGACGGATTTTTGTAAGAGCTATCTACCTTTCCTCGTGACTGCTCTCCTCTTCTGAACGTGCCATCACACACACACACACACTGCTACTATATTATCTCTCTCTCTCTCTCTCTCTCTCTCTCTCTCTCTCTCTCTCTCTCTCTCTCTGCAGAAGAAAATCGCTCTTCATGGAAAAAGTAGAGCTGCTTACCCTGGATATTCTGCCAAAACAGTTCTTCATTTCTAGCTAACTTTCTCACAGATCTTAGAAGAACCTAAACAGGGAAGACGAAAAGAGAAACAAGATTAATTAACGCACTAGGTAGCTAGCAAATTATAATATGACGAGAGCAAGGGAGGGTAGTGTGGGGAGACGGCGATAGATTAAGACGCAAAGGCATGGAAAAGTAAATGTGCATCTGTTTGCATTTAGCTAGGTTTCTTGACTAGTTCTATTATATATATGTGCATGTATACCACCATCTATTTTGCCTTGGTAAACTTAATGTTACATACATAAACATCATTTGATGAAAACGATCGAGACATTTTGTGTACATATAATTACTTCTTGCTTAAAAGCAGAGCGGTGGATGAGGATATATATATATATATTTTGAATGGAAATATTGTCATACTAGCAAGCAGTAGCAGAGAGATTCAAACACATGCAGGATCTTATGGGTCCATATTCAACTAGAGCTAATTGAAAAACCGCGAGTACGTAAAAAGACATTAAAAAAATGTCGAGTTTAATTTGCTGACTTCATTAGTTGAAATTCCTCCCCGCCCGTCTTAATTAACTAATCACTGTTTTAGTTTGTCAGCATCGATCATCAGGTAATGGTAATGAGCAATCGAAAATGACTTTGATGTGTAGGGTTGCCTGTCAAATTGAACTTCCATGATGTATATATACTAACTTTTGATCAAATATATATTTAGATGCCAAAATAATTAAGACTACCTCATCTGGGGAATATTTTGCTTCAACAACCAAGTTATGAGATTTGAAATATAATAGTATCCCTTGAAGGGGATGTGGAATATATATAGTAGTTAGGATTGATCTACACCTACTCAAGCCAAGATGCATTTACACATCACACAAACCTTCAAATATTCAACAGCCAGTAGTTTAAGCAGGTAACGTACGTAACTGCACAAAATTAGTAGCATCCCTGCCAACTCATTAAGTATCAGGTCACAGAATTATCTAGAAATTAATTCCTTAATCATTTACTTACATCTCTTGTCAGATCAAATCATCAAAGCCAAAACTAAAGTTGCAATGATAATAGAGTTATATATAAACGGCCTTACATACATGCACACTAGTACTAAAATAATTAAAATTTTCTCCGACCCCTTGCTTAGAGTTCATCACCTTTCAGATCTTGACATACTTGAATATTATTTTTATTTTGGTCATTGATGTTTAAAAAAAAAAAAAGGGTTTGTAATAATTTTGAAGAATATATCTAGACATCTCAATCCATGTACCTGGTAATAGCAATAATGATGTGTTTAGACTTTGAGAAAGGGAATATATATATATTGATGATGGGGAGGGGCCATGGGTGATTTGTAGCTAGCACAAAATGATTGTATCCACAAGTGGGCAAATGGAAAGGCATAGGGGCCTGGGGCGGGGGAGAGGGTTGTCTTGCATAGTGGCAGTGAAGGGGAATGTGACAACATAAAAGCTAAGGGTGGGTTGGAGGTTTGAATTGGGGCAAAGGCCTCATCATGATTTCCCACATATCCCCTTTCAGCTCTCCTGTGTTAGGTATTCCAAACAACTGGGCCCATCTGATTTTCAAACTTTTTGCCATCTTCGGGTAACATACTAACATGGCTCATTCATTGCTTCCTCTTTTACCTTTTGCCCTATATCATTCCTTCCATGACTCTTGAAAAGGAAATTCACTCATTTACATCTCTCATCTGATCCAATGCCCAATCACTGATCCCTCCCCGCTGCCTTAATGGATGGACAAAACAATTGCACAAGAAACTTGAAATATGCCCGAACCCCTTAAGTAAAAGTGACATTACACCAAGGAGAGTATAGATGCTGATTGATTGACTCACAAATATATATATATATATATATAAATATATATATATATATACCATTATATTACTGCTCTTTTCAACTTTCAAGTCGACTAATCAACGCTATAAAGGAGATAAAAAGCACTCTCATCGGGGATATGATTATGAATGGGAGGGATTTCTAGACCCGTTCAGTCTTCGCAATTTTTTTTTCTTTTACCCAAAAAAAAAAAACAAAAGGAAATTCACAAAACCTCCCCTACCATTTACCTTAACTTACACTTACACCTAGCATATTAAAAAAAACCTACACTTATGCTCCTCTTTTACAAATTATGCCAGCTCCTCAGTTAAGAAAAAGGTAGACAACCATTCTATCTTTTTTCTAAGCTTATTCACCCCAACTTTTGGATCTAACAAAATTAGCATCTTCTCCAATTAATTCACTTGAACTGTTTTTGGTAGAGAATTTTAGAGAATGTTCCCTAATCTCTTGTATTTTACCTAGTACCATACAAATATCTGATTAGCAATTTTCCGGCACCGTCCTGAATCTATGGATGAGTTGCAAGTGCATCTTCAAATGCCATCTCCATGTCCTGCCCTCCACTCCACCCCACGTAAAGTCTTCGCTTTTAACAGTCACAATTAAATTGACCCACAGAACAAAAATTGAAATTCCAACATATATTGAGCCATAAATTGACCGAATTTACCAATAAATGAGGGACACATACATAAATCAAATGGACTCAATGCGTTCACGACCGATTGTCGCGGACTTCTCGTTCGACTGGCATCGAACTTCTTGATCGTCTCGACTTATGTGCCCGCTTGGAGCACCTTGTTCACAACTTCAGGTTGAGTAGCTCCTGCCCGTCAGCTTTGACTTGTGCAGCACCACCGGGTCCTACTCCTGTGCAATCCATCGGGTAATCAGTCATGAGAGGGAGAGAGAGAGAGAGAGAGAGACAGAGATCAAACATGGAGGAGTGAGGAATGAGGAAGAAAGTGAAATGAGAGAGAAATAGAAATAATGGATTAACCGCGGATGAAATTGGAACGGAAAAAGAGTGGCGATGATAGAGATGGGACAGCAGCCGAAGTCATTGTTCTTGATTTGGGAAATTGATGGATCAAAACATTTTGGGTGAATTAATTGGAGAAGATGCTAATTTTGTTAAATTGAGAAGTACTTGATGCATGGGCTTAGAAATTAAAAAAGTAAAATGGTTGGTTGTGTGTTTTTCCCTTTTCTCTTAACTGATGAGCTGAAAGAATTAACAAAAGAAGGGGGTAAGTATAGGTTTTTGAATATACAGGGGTCTAAGTGTATGTTAGGGTAAATATCAGGGGGGTTTTTGTAAGTTTTCCTAGAAAAATAGTTGTATATTCTTATTATGAGTGTCATAATTTCTATAATAAGCATCTTGATGGTTATCATTTCATGTTAACTCTATAAATATTCTATGTAGACAATAAATGAAAATATTCGCCTGAGTTGTTTTTTCATTTATAAATGACACACAATGAAGAAAGAAGATAGATGACAAAATCAATGTATGTGTTTTTCTTTACTATTTGTCATTTTATTTTTGGAAAAAATAAGTATTGAAATAATAATCTTAAGAATGATATTCTAAAGTAATTTATTAAATAAAAAATGGTGCAATGACTTGAGGCAATCCAAAATAATAAGGTTATAACGAATATGAGATTAATAGAGCATATATTAAATTATTCGATTACTGGGTAAAATCTATATATGTCTCCTAGCTTTTACACTTGTCCTAAAGTGACCCTTATCTTAGTTGGTGTCATTTTAAAATCCCCTACCTTATATACTTGATCCTATACATATCCTTCTCATCAATTTCTTTGTTATTTTCAACGGAAGTTACTAATGTGATATCTCAATTGCCTTGTTGGGACCTACATTGCCATCGTGACTTTCTATTTTATAAAATAAAATATTATACTATGCGAATAAGAAACTTCATGTCAGATTGAACATGAACAAATGACCTTAAGGAGTAAAAATGTCATAGATTAACCAAAAACTTATCTTCTTCCCTAAATCATTGATTCTTCTATGCTGTAAACATCAATAGTATTGAGACAAAAGAAAAAAAATATTGAGTCCAATATGGGGAAGGGGAAGATGGATAATGACCTTATGGACTTTCATGTACATGAATCATCCCTATGGAATTGATTCGAAAGGAGGTAGCGACTTTGACAGAGTTGATGCAAGTGTCAAACATGAGCGAGTTAATGAATAAGGGTGGTGAGAATCTGATGAACGATCTACTAATGCTAAATGAAGAGAAGCTCATGTTCAGAATGTAGGACTTGATGAAGGCAGCAACAAAGATGTTGGGGAATGAACATTCAAGGTTGGCCTACAAAGCAACGTTGATGAATGGGATTGTTAATGGTGGTGAAAAGAGTGAATGAGATAAGTCGTCTTGAAAAAGAAACATTCTTTGCTATGATGCAACACATAGGAAGGTTTCATTACACTAAAATTACAGTGGTTCTAGATTCAAATAAGTCATAGTGGCAATGATGATTTGGGGAAGAAGTTTAAATTTTCTACATTTTAACTTCCTAAGATTATATGTGTATTTCTATTTTAGTGTGGGGTTTATTATTTGCATAGTATAGTGATTTATTGTCACAAAACCAGATAATGATGGTGTCCTTCTACTGTTGCTTTAGTAGCAATGTTTTTGAATAAAAATATTGTTTGATAAAAGCTCATGTAAGAGTCAAGGTGAATTATTTTTTTTTGTGGGCACGCACACACTCTTTATTAACATTCTTAGGCCCTGCAATGAATGACCATCAATTTAGACCTTGGAGATTTATAGAGAGCCTGCAGTCTTATTTTAGGCTTTTTTTTTATGCAGATGGCTTTCCATTCTTTATATGTGTTGTTTTTCTCTTTAAATATGAGCTAAAAGTGGGTTAGGTTTTATCGAATTTTGGGCAACCCACATGTGTGGGCTTGAATACACAACCATATTTGACTTGAACACATATCTATAGCTAGCATATATGAGGGATTGTTTCAAATTCCTATGCATATAAACTAGGATACATTTAAGGAGCCAAGTCTTTTTATTTAACAGAATAAACATGGAGATGATATGTGGCATTTTTTTTAGGTATGTTTGTTATTTGGATAAAACCAAATTGGGTTGGAAAAAATGGTTTGGTTATGGTTTGGATTGGATCAAAACCAAATTTCTTATTTAATTATCAAATCAGTTATTAGTGCCTAAGCTTAAAGATGAACAAATGGAATAAACAGAAAAGTAATACATATTTTTTATAATTATATATATATATATATATATAAGGTCATTTTTTGTTTAATTTTAAACTATATGCTATGCATCAACCTTTAACTCCAGGCAGAAAATGAAATATTATCAATATTTATCATATTTTTAAGTTTTAGTTTATTTTTTTCAATTATCATGTGTTTAGTTCTAACAAAAAAAAATAAATTATAAAATTTGGATAAACTAAATTATAATTTGGATGGTTTTATAAAACTAAAAAAAATTAAATTATATTTTTGATGATTCAGAACAGTTTTAGTATATAATTCAGATGACTTAGATTAAATTTATAAAAACTAAAAATCAATTGAGTTTCTATATAAAGATCAATTCCGAATCAATCCAATCAAACAAACACCTTCACTTTTTTATTTTAAGTAAGAACTCCTGTATTTTTTGCTTTGCCATGACCGTTTTACTCTCTGCTCATAAATGGGACATAAGTTATATATATATATATATATATATATATATATATATATATATAATTGACTATGACAATCATTAATCATTGTTTTTCCATAATTTTAGGGATTCTATGTTAAGGAAATGTAAATTACAATAACAAAATTAATTACAATTGCCTAAAACAATTATAATTGATTAAATTAATACAATTGACTAAATTAACATTGTATCCAAATCCCTATACATACAACCCCATGCACACATCATTTCCATCAATTAAAATCCAAGATTTCTCAATGAACCCAAAGATATCATGTTCAAATATTATGCAAATATTGTACAAGTAAATGGTACGTTGCTCGCATGGCTGTGCCATCTTGAGATTAAGAAGGAGGGGATGGGCCTTCTTTACAATGGAAATGAGAGGCTCAAATATTATATCATGGAACTAGAAGTACAGTTCATAGGTGTCAAGCATATATTCCTGTTTATACATATAATACAAACATTTTATCTTAATTTTGCATTTTTTTTATAAACAGCTGAAAGCCAAAGCTAATGAAAGTGCGCAAGTAGAATTGGAGATGTTTGTTAAAAAACAGCCAAGCTCATTATGAGACGCTCTTATTATCAAAAGGAGAACTTAAATTTTTTGTGTGCAAGACTTCCCAGCAAGTGTTGGTCTTAATGCTAAACTTGAGAATAATGAATCTAACATGAAAGGAAAGAAATAGACCTAACTGAAACTAAGTATGAAAATGGGAATTGAAGTGTTTAAGTTCGAATACTATAGTGCCACTACAAAAAATAATGGTTTCTTTAAACCAACTATGTTTTCCTAAATATCTATTTTATCTTATTTCAATGTTATGTTTCATTATCCAAACTAAGACATGGTATTTGGATTCAATATTGCCAATTTCATTTTATAGCACTAAGCCTTAGACTAAGTTTGTTGCCTATTGTATTATTTTCAACTCAAGATAATAGTGAAATTAATTTAAGAAACAAAATAAATACAAAAATAATATTCAATAAAATGTGAAAATCATAAGTCTACCTAAATTTAAGAAAATTGTACAAAATAATTGAATTATTGGGCAACATTAACGCTGGTTTCTCTAAGTTAAATTACAAACTCGCTCTAAATCTGACTATCATAACTAAGTTGATGTAACAACGTCTTAACATAACTAACTATTAATACTCACACATCAAAATCAATTTGAAATAAAATGTGAAAACTAAAACTCATGCATCTATATTTGATGTAGATATATAAAATTATTTCTGTCAGGTATGCATATTGAGTGAATTGTATTCCACATCTATTAAGGTAAAAGGAATAATATAATTTAAACCCAGATTAAAAGTGATCCGAAATTAATGAATTACACTCCTAATTTACTTTTCCAAATTTTTTAATGAATCCCTATATGAAATTTACAATAGTTTACCAAATTTAATGCTATACTTAAATGCCTATCCTGGTTAATGCTATTTTAAGTAAGACACATTAGTAAATTGGTATTTGTCCCAGCAATAAAGTACCATTCTTACTTGACTAAAATTAATTTGGCATAAAAATTAACGGCTGGTTCATTTCCCTTTAATTGGATTAAAGAGGCAAGTCTGTAAGAAGGGTAAAAGGGGGGCACGTGGGTTAGCAAAGAAAAAGGAGATGAGACTTAGTAGAAATTATAAGGTTGTGCCACTGGTTTTTTTAGCCAGGAATTCACGACCACCGCCCTTGGTTGTAACTTCATTGTCTTGTAGCTTTGAACTATTGTATGGGCAGCGTTTATTTCACCCATAGCTTCCAATTCGGTAACCTGTAGCTTTTTTCACCTTTGGTGTGACGGCCAGCCTAGACATTGTCCCCCGCAGTGAAGTTTGCTCCGTTGTCTTGATTCCGTCAACAATCATTGATGTCAGCCCCAATTTTTTAGGTACATCTACCTCTTAGTTTCCCCTACGACTACACCTATGGTCTTTCAATATATTCATACATGCATACTCTATATAGAGAAAAATTATTCACCCATTATACTGGTTAATTTCGGTTGCTGTGTAAATTTGATGATGGAGAATGAAAGACTGGTAGTTGATGTTCCTACAGATAATCCATCTTACAACTAACAACATGTTGTTATTCAATTCTAGCTAGTTGAGAAGGAACAACCTGACCAAATTGCACATCTGAAATATAATTTACATGAATCTTCTGGTTGACCTATGACAACAAATGAACAGCCACCGTGATTTTTAGCAAACCAAAAATTTTGGAAAAATGCATTGAAAAGTTCTTATACAACTTAATGGGATGCAACTGTTTCATGAGTTCATGCGTAACAAAAATTAAAGTTGTTTAGACAAAATTGTTCTACGAAGTAGATCATTCTTACAAAATTATCAATTCAACAACATTTAATTTATACCAATAATTGATTACCAAGTAATGGACAAAACATGACTTCAAATAAGGAATAGGAGGAAGATGACAAAAAAATTAGCAACACAAAAGTTCATTGGTATAATGGTCACAGAAATGGAAATACAAAATCAAAGGCTCCAAATAACCCCAATATGTCACTGTACGTGGAGGTTTGGACATGAAAAAATGTTTCTAAGGAAAGGAGCATGGGGCTGCAAAAGGATTCTAAAAATTTCTAGCTAATTATACCATCGAAACCAAAAGAACTTTGCAATATATAGATGGACTTAAGCCTAACCCATGTTCTACAATAATGAGTCTTCACTCGCCTTAAACCCAAGAAATTTGAATTCACAGGATTCCAAAAGCAAACTCCACAAAACCAAAAATATATATTAAACCTTTAACCTAAAAACTCACATTGTTCCAAATCCAAACCAAAAAGTTTGAGTGCATAAGTTAAAAGAACTTATATACGTTGTAATGAGATTGAAAACCAACATAATAAACTTACAATTAAAGACTGTGAAACCCAAAACAAACAAGATCGCAATCTCATTTAACATATTAAAAACAGGACAATAAACTTCAACCTTAAACCATATATTTTCAAACCAACCAACAACTAACTACGATTCTCAAACTTGAACCATTATGAATTTTTTCCATCAATATTTCTACATCAATCCATAAAAATTAGACCCATCTGGGCAGACCCATGAAATAAAATCAACAATGTGGCAACAAATTCATATATCCAAACACGAACATACAATAATATGGAGTAGGGAATACAAAAAAATTGTGCCTACCCAATCTAAGGAGCGATATTCAAACTATGTAGGAGGCCCTTAAACCTAATGGATTTCACGGAAATGGAAACTGACCCTACCACAACATCGCTAACAACCTAAACAATGATCCAAAATCTGGTTATCGGGCCTGCAGAACACCCACAAGACGCAATCGCCACAACAACGCTAACTGGGAAATGCTGTGTGGTTGAGACAATTTGGGGAAGAATACCAACCCACTCTTTTTTGCCTTTTCATCTCAATCGCGTGTCTACAAGGTCTGAACCAATGGCAAGCTAAAAAAGAACAAAATAAAAGGACTGGTTTTGTTACTTAGATCGAGTTGGGTAGGTGCACGTGAGCCATGTGAGGTGAAAAACATGTCAATGCTTGACTATTTTCAGTTACCGAACTAGGCCTTACATTACAAATGAAAGGGCGCGACAAATTACTAATGATGTTAAGAAAATATTCACTATAAAAATTAGAGAAACAATTCAGTAATATAGAATAAATTGATGTAAATGCATGGGTTAATATTGAAGGGAATGGACTATTAACAAAAAAAAATGACGCACGTAATTTTGAAATAAGGACAATTTTTTTATTTTAGTAAGGAAACGTATTCTTGATTGACTCTTCGGTTTTATCTTAATGTTATTACAAAAAAGGATATTGTTTTTAGGAAACATATTGTGCACATTTTATTAAATAAAAATGCCCAAGGACACACCCCTGAAATTACCGTATTGTCTTTGTTCAAATTGTATAATTTCTCTAATGTCGTTTCAACCACACAGCCTTCCATGGAGTCTTCACTCCTTCCTTCACCAGTGAGAGCCGTCCCTAGTAGCCTAATCATCTCCTCCTTCCATCACCACCCTTAGACGTTGCTCACCTTCCCCTTTTTGTCAGAATGCTAATCTAAGGCATTGCCAGGCACCGGGGACACTGAATCAAGTGAAAGAGAAAGAGGAGAAGGTAGCGACCGTCGAGCCCAACGTCCTCCATCTTGCCGCCCATCTCACTACCTCTTAGGTTCACCTTAACTGCCAAACCGCACTTCATATCGTACAAAACTAGGCAGCCCCAAGCTCCGTTCTGCCTCCATCATCACTAATTGAAGGAGAAGATGGTAGACGGGAGGAAGGATAGGTGGTTGGCCGTAATCAGCAGAGATGGGCGGACGGCCCCCTTCTATTAGAACTTCCTGAAATCTTTCTTCCTTTCTCTACGATTGAAGCGACAATTGAGGCGAAGATAGAGGAGGCGACGAAGATGCCGAGATGAATTTGTTAATCAATTCAATCCATCCAAATTAAACTTCAAAACGGTTCTTTTGTCCTTCATGTTTTACTTATTTCTAAATCAAGCCTTTAAGTTTTTCTAAGTACATCTATGTATGCATGTGAAAAATGATATGAACAAAGATATAAAATTATTTGTGTACAAAAATAATATAAGAACAATTTTAATATTACATTATCATATGGATAAGTAAATAACGAGAATTGTACTAACATATAATTACATATGAACAAAAGAATAAACTCATTGGTACAAATTATGTTAAATATATTACTATTCATATGAAAAAATTTATTCACTTACATATCTGTAACATATCTCTGATCTCATTTTCATTTGTATCACATGTTTTGTATATGTTTATCATTTGTTTTGTACAACGATTTAATACATATTTATCATCTAATTTATACATTTCTCAAATTTTAGTGGGAAGCGAGATTTGACATATTCACATTTGTTTTTTTACTATTGAATATATTGTTAAAATATACATGAACGCATTTGTACATACATCACACATTATTTGTACATATCTCTCTTTTTTACTTTGTACATGAACTTTGTACATATCTAGTATATGACTTATACTATCTACACTTTGGAGAGACATGGAATTTGATGTGTTTGTATTTGTTTCATGAAATGAAGGATAGTATTAGAATGTAAATACACACACATATATAAGGGTAGGGACTAGGGACTGGAAGGCTCCATAATTTAACAATTCAAATTTTGTTGCTTAGTTCCATCGGACCCAATGTTTTTAACATTTTTCAAATTCAATTTTGTTTTACCTTTTTCCTTTGGTTTAATTTTTTTGTTTAAGTACATTCGGTAAAAACGAAAAATAACAAAAGACACAATAAAAGTCAAATTAAAAATGTTGGGCCATTAATCATGAAAATGGGCCAACCCCACCACATTTTTTTAATTCAGTGTTCGGTTTAATTCAATTGGGCCAAGAGTCCAATATTTTTCATTCAAATTTTTATTTTTACTCAGTGGGCACATAATGTTCGAATTTTGTTCCTTAATTTAACTAGGCCCAATATACTTTAGCTTTGATAGTTTTTTTTTTTTTTAGAAAACACCACGGAGCTCCGTTAAATTTGATTGGGCCAAGCATTTTTCCTTTGGTTTAGTCTGTTCCTTTTTTTTTTTTCTGGCTAAATTACATCGGGCCAAGAACGAACATAACAAAAACGACAATAAAAAGGTCAGATTAAGACGTTGTGCCATCATTCATTAAATTGTGCCAACCCACCCCATTTGTTTTTCAATTTGTTTTTGGTTGAATTCAATTGGGCCAAGATTCCAATATTTTTTCATTCCAAATTCTTTTAACTTGATGGGCCCATAATTTATTGATTGAAATATTGTCGGCTAATTTCAACTGAGCCCAGAATTTTTATATTGGACTTAAATTCAATTGGGCCCAGTTTTACCTTTTTAAAATTTTTTGTTTAACAGCACTGAACCGACAACGAACATAGGGTAAAAAAAAACACAAGAAAAAGTTAAATTAAAAGCTGTTCGGCCTTAATTCATGAAATGCGCCAACCCACCCCATTTGTTTAATTGAATTTATGTTTTGGTTTAATTCAAATGGGCCAAGACGCCAATATTTTTTTTGTTCAATTCACTTAACCTGATGGGCGCACAATTTATTAATTCAAATCTTGTTAGTTAACTCAATTGGGCCCAATATCTTGTATATTTGTCAAACTCGATAGGTGCCACCGTGCCAGTATTTTACCTCTTCTTCAATTGTTTTTGTGAACAGGAACCGGCCCATCAACAAAAACAGCAAAAACAAAAAAAAGGTCAAACTCAAATACGTTGGGCCGTAGCCAACCCCACCCGATTTATTTAAATATTAAATGTTAATAGGTTAAAAAAAACTCGTAATGTGTTGTGTTGATCGAGAAATAATGAACATATTTATATATTGCTCAATAAATTACATTATTTCCTTCAAACTTTACCGATGCATCATCTTTTGGGGGTAAAAAAAAGGGCAAAAAATGGCCTTCCTAAGGATGGAAAAAATATCATTCAAGAAAAGTGAATACCAAAAAACCAACACATATGGACGCAAGAAGGTACATGGAATGATTTTACCGTCTAAGATCAAATATTATTGCCCTCAACTAAAATATACGAGGTTATTTTTTACTTGAACGTTGTAGTGGGTATTTTTTTTCTTAAATTTATCATTAAAATAAATATTAGTAAAAAATAACTAAAAATTCTTAGCTATAAACTTATGCTAATAAATTAAAATTTTAATTTATTTTAATTTTTGGTTAGGCATTTTGTATTTCATGTTTTTATCATTCAAATAATTAATTATGATCAAAACATAACACATGTATATGCTTTGAAATAATGAATATTTTTTGTATCACTAAAGAATAATTCACTAAAAAATTTTACCTTCTATCAATTCAAATTCCAATATATTGATGAAAAATTTAGTTAGAAAAATTTGCTTTCAATTTTAGCAATTATGGACAAAATTACTTTATTAAACATCATAACTTTTGAATTAAATAACTCATTATACAAAACTCAATTAAAAAAGATTTAAAAAATAAAAAATTGGCCAAAAAAATTCGGGGACTGAGAGATGAAATGGAAAAGCTTTACATATTTAAATTTAATGATTGGTGGTGACCAATGTTTTTTTCTAGAAGATAATACATAAAAATACAACAACAACAACAACAAAATCAAGATCGAAAGAGCACATAGAAAGAATATTATTAAGTAATTAATATTTATTAAGTTTGAGACTAAAATATAACATGGGTCAAACTTATTGACTGAAGTGAGAAAGAAAAGAAATTCAAGGATTGAAATTGTAGTGTAGCAATACAAAAACTTACAACACAGGCCCCTAGGACACGATTTCCTTCAAAGAAGAGAACCGAACTTTAAAAAGATTCAATCATGTCCAACAAAAAAAGAAAAAAAAAAAGAATAAGGACTGTTGATGAACAAATTTGGCACTATTCATAAATAGTACAAAACCCACGACTTTGGACAAAAATGGTGTCATTTCAATGTTCATATTAAAACACGCGTCTAGGCTGCCCAATACCTCCTCAACAGTGAAAGCAAAAAAATGGTGTAATTGTTCATGAACAATAACTGAATTCAGCAATTAGTATTAAATGATATAATAAGTTATTAAATCATTCTCATTTATAAATTTATGTAAATTAATTAAATTTTACTTTATTTTAATTTTGAGTTGAGCTCTCTTTATGTTATGTTTTTATCAGAAAAATGATTAGTTATAATCAAAATATAACATTATACATACTTCAAAATGATGTATAATTTTTGTTATTAAAAAATAATTCACTGAAAAATTTCATCTCCTATCAACTCAAATTTTAATTTTTAATATCAATTGGAAAATTGTTTTAGAAAAATCCAAGTTCAATTTTAGTAATCACAGACCAAAGTACTTTATTGAACCATAAAGCTTTTGAAGTAAATAACTCATGTTAAAAAACTCAATCATTAATAATGAAAAAATATGACTGAAACACAAAATTATATTTAATTTATTTTAACCATTAAATTAAGAGAGGTAAAAAGCAAAGAGTTTGATTCCAAGAGAGGAAATGGAAAAACCTTAGATATTAAGGGTTTAACAATTGAATTAATAAAGGCAAAAAGAAAAAAAAAATGGTTTGGCTAAAACTTAAACATATCATGGTGATCAATGTTTTGCTTTAGAGAAGAGTATATAAAAAATAACAAAAAAATTTGGTGACCAAGAGAGCAAATAGAAAAAATCTAGCTTGGGAGTTGTTAAGTTTTGGGACCAAAACATAACATGGATCCAATTTAGTGACTGAAATGTGAAAGATTATAAATTTAGGGACTAAAACGTGTTTTAACCAACACAAAAAGTAAAACACGGAGAAACTGGAGAAACTGCAACTTAGGACTTTAAGACTCGACGACAGCACGTAACGGGTACTAATGTTAACAAAAAAAGAAAAAGACGATCACGCCCCCAAAAAAAAACCCGAAGCACGGTTGCTGAACAGTGCCTCAAGTCGGCAATTAATATTAAGTTATAACATGAATCGTTAAAGGATGAAGTTGCTAATATTTTTCACTTATTTAAGCTCGGAGGCAATTAGACCAGCATTTATGTTGTACCGAACATCCGTAAGTATAAATTCAACAAATATAAATTAATGACACATTATAGTAAAGACAAGTAACAATAATAAGAAAATAAAAAATCTTTTATAAAGATTTTCCATATATTGTGTCTTTTACTTGTGTTTGTGGTATTTGTAATATTCATTATTCTCGCATCCCAGAACATTTGCTCCAATTAGTTTTGCACGTGAACTAAGAAAAGACATTGTTTAAGCATCTCTTTCCGAAATTACGCTTCCTTGCTCGTCTGCCATCAAATCAATCTTTGTGGACCTCTTCGCCGCCTCCTCTCATCCGTCCCAGACATCCTCGTCGCTTGTTCCGTCACTGCCTTCACCGACCTCAGCCCCAATCTCGCCATGGCCAACACAACAAAATGCCCTCATCGACTCAACCCGATCACAACCACGAGGCTAATATGCTTCCAATGGCCGCCGATAGGAGGATGTGCTTACTCTCATCACTTGCATTGTGAACTCTGTCCGTCACTCCTCACTTCTCACATCCGTCTGTCACTTCTCACTTCCGTCCATCACTTTTCACCTCCATCCGTCGCTCCTTGGCAATCCGTCTCGTTGCTCCTCCCCCGTCACCTCACCTTCGCCCATCGCTCCTCGCCGGACAAACTAATCCCCCGTCTGCCCGCTGCTCCTCGACTTCTACTAGATCTCATCACCCCAACTCTTCAATTCTTAAGCTCTCTCTAATTCCCGTCTCCTTCAGTCGATCATGCCAAAATCACCTCGTCCTCTGTCAATCTCATCGTCCATCTGTTGTGCTCAAATCACCTCGCCCTCTGTCCATCGTTTCAGAATCAACACCATCAACCAACCGGAATCTCGTCAGTTTCTTGTTTGCATGTGTTAGGGTGATAAAATTGGGGATATGGTATATTTAAAGGTAAAATAAGGTTAATAGAGTAAACTTACTACAAAAAAATGTGCTAAAAGATGAAGTGGTGCAACAGTTTTGGAATATCCCAAAAAGGAAAATTGTGTAAAAGCTTTGGGATGAAAGAAGTATTTTTTTTATTTGATATTATATTAGCAAATGCACACAAGAGAGAGACGATCACATCGACAAAATGTTTTATCTTTTTAGAGGTAGCAAAGTCATGAGCATAACTTTTCTACAATCACGAGCAATAGTCCAATGTCTATACCTACTATACATAGCTGTTGTCCATAGAACAAGATCAATGTCTTCAAGACTGATGCACCCATGTTATCTCTTAGAGAGAATTAAGTGTCAATTAGGAGTTCGCTGTATAATCCAACTTCCACCACAACCTACAACACACCAAATAAACTTGGTGTTTCTAAAACTTAATTGATTAGGATGCACCTACATGACATAACCAACATGGTGACTCCCCCTATTGCTACTATATTGGTTGCAAATGAATTTGCAACAGTTGGACAAAGTTCCTACATTACCTAAACGAGAAGCATCAACCATCAATGCAAACGACATTTCAGAGTGGAGAAAGTTCAAATTGTAAAAAATCACCTCATAAAAGACAAAGACCACAAATTCCTGAAGTTATTTTCAAGTTGGATATTGATAATGAAAGTACTATGAATAAAGGTAATCTCGATTAATTTCTTAAAATATTTTTGCACGTAATATTTACTAACCCAAAATTATTCTTTCCAATATATAATAGTTACCAAGAGTAATAAGCAAAGCGACATTGATGACAACAAGCTAAGACTAACTACTAACCAGGACTAAAGTATCTAAACTAGCACCAACAATAACAAAGACTTGAACACAAGAAACACAGTGGACTATAAAAATCTTCTAGGGTAAGGGGCATAGTTTCATGAATGCTATCAATTACAACATATTCATAGTAGTCTAAGGTGATGGTTCCTTGCAAATACTCACTTAGCCACCTTTAAACTAAACAACCCTTCATACCTTTGACTATAGACATCTTCATGCCATGCACAAAGAATATAAGCATTAAGCTATAACCTTTTATACCTAGATGGTTCATAGGACATTCTCATGCCTTAGGCAAACCACTTCAATCCATCAAAATGGCCAAGCTCATGGAGAACTCCCTCAAGCATTTCCTTGAATACCTTGTATGGCAAGTGTTTGTGGTACCAAAACAAACATATCAGAAGGATTATGCATAGAAATGGATACTAGATATGCTATAGACATGCTTACAAGCAATATTCAATCATTTAATCCATAAATCACCTAAACTCAAGGCAATCTGAATGACTACTCACTCAAGAACAAAAATGTACAAACACCAAAAAAAGATAGAAAATTTGACATGAAAAATGAATAGGAGAAATGAAATGAAATGGTATTAAAGGATACAAATCACCATGAAATAGAGATAAAATGTCCACTTGGGGCCAAAGGTGAGACATTTGAGCCTCCAAGCTTTAAAGAGCCCCAAGCTGATCAAAGGATCAAAAAATCCCAAGATAGGTTTCTATGTCTATAAACCCAAGTTATATACATCTTGAATGTATAATAAAAAACCCAAATATCATGTTGGACCAATTCAAAAAAGGTTCGGTAGGATATCTTTGCTCATAAGCTCATGAAAATGTCATTCGAACACGACAAATTTTTCAGAAAAATCAATCCCCACAATCACTATACGTTCTATTGTGAGACAGTTATAGTAGAAATGAGAAGGCTCCAGAGGGTCACTACATCAACACTGCACATGTTGCTCATTAGGGAAGACTCATTATGCATTGTGGTAACCCATTGCACTGCCACTATGTGTGCAGAGGTTGTGTGGTGATATGCTGGCTTCCCTTCACAGCTTTAAATCTCCTCTGTGCTAATTAATTTTGGAGAGTATGCGCCGCTGTGCATTTTCTTGACCTCTTCTACTCCATTTCACTTCAACTTCTTAGCTTAATTTAGCTTACAGGTCTTCACACATCTATAGGTCCATTTAAGCTCTTTTTAACCTTTACCAACTCTAACCTCTGACTCCCATAAAAACATCTTAAAATAGGACTAAGTACTAATAATTATAAACATTATAAGCACAAGTTGATTGGGAAATAAATAGATATATTTAGCCTTCAACAAAATCAAACATTGTCTATCTATTGTTGGAATGAAAAAACAATTGCCTCATGAAGCCTTACCTCCAAATTTGCTTTGTAAGTTAGTAGATTGCAATGGTGAAGCAGATTCTAAGCATTTTCATAAAAACATGTAGGAATTCAATTATCATTTTTTTTTTACTTCTACAAAGGCTGAAATGAATATGGTAATTAATGGTAAAGGTAGATTACTTACATTTCAATTGAGGGGAGAAAATCATCACTAGATTGGTTGTTTGGTGCTGTTTAAAGGCAATCCACTGAGATTTACATAATTGTACATAAATGTTGGCATCAGGTTGAGAATCGCATAAGTAGTTTTGGCGCCAAAAATGCAACTGCATTTGATAGAACCATTGTCAAATCATTGATATAGATGATCGATAAGCTAAATCAGCTTGTAAGAGAGTTCCAAAAAGCCTGTGACATGTTTTAGGAATCAAAAAGTTGCCCTGTATGACTGAGGCTATTGATATCTAGATATAGAGATGGTCGACGCCATAACCTACCTAAATATAGTTATATTGCTTAATTGACTATTAGGCTTAAAAAACATAAAGGCAACCGAAAGGATATTGTTGTTTACGCATCAACATAGACTAACGCTTATTAATGCTTTGCACCCCAAGTTAATGTCATTACACCTTCGCATATTAAGGTTAGATAGTGCCAAAAACAATTGCAAAGAAATTCCTTATAGTGAAGGAGCTTTGATCAAAGGCGTACGTAATAAGGTGACAGTGAGGGAGTATTATGCTTTCCAGTTACAATAAGCCATTTTTTATTCGTTGGTGCTTTAGGGTGGCAAGCTTTTCCAATAATTTTTTGTGTTTAGTTATTGTTGTATTCTTGATTATTCTTTATAAACAGTTTAGTTGGATTAGATAACATCAAGTTTAGTTGTGTTGTGAAATGTTATATGGTTTGGAGGATGCCATTAGCAGATGTGACATAAATGCATCCTTAACTGGAAGACCTTGCATTCTTTCATCATCATTCACTGGTGACTCACACTCTATGGCTTAAAACTATCAAGATATAATGGCTATTTACCGTTAGATTGGTCATTCAAATATTTTTATAACAATGATGTGAAATCCTAATTAAAATGATATTACAAAGTGCTTGGAATTAATTCCTGAACAACTTATGACAAACAAACCTGATATCATGAACAGTATATTTAAGATGAAGTTATAATTTTTCCTCCATGACATCATTGGGGAACAACATTTTGGTAAATCTATTAGTAGTAATATAACATTGCTCAACTTGTAGCTTAATTCAAAATATTAATGTAATATAACACAACTCATAAGAATAAGTAATTTATTAATGTTTTACTTTATACATCTATTACAATAAAACACCAAAGATGTGGTCAACCTCATGCACACATTGTTCTCTTATTATATCTAGAGATAAGTATATATTTGGAGAGTTAGCTGACAAAGATATTAACCATGTTGGATATGTTGCAATGTCTAAGCACATGATGCACTGTCTTTATAGAAATATTAATCACAAGTCTCCGTATATGGTTAATGGCAAAAGCAAAAAAAATAAAAAAAGTAACCTCACTTTTTTTAGTCTGAAACATCAATTAGTGAATATAGTTATCTTATATATCGAAGGTGATGCACAAAAGATGTAGTTACAAAAAATGGATGAGTTCTCGATAATCAATCTATTGTTCCTTATAATGTCATATTACTTTTGAAGCATCATTGTCATTGTAATCTTGACAAAAATAATGTTGGCAAATTCATGGAATACCTGTGCAAATATATGCAAATGAGACTGATAGATTGACAATTGTCATTCAAAGCTAATATGCGAAACATTGTTGAGGCTAATTAAATCAAACAGTATAAGGACTGTATATATATTTCTGCATCTAGGGCAAGTTGGTGTATTTGTTTAGTTTGATCTTTACCACCATGACCACCTGTAGAATGTTTCTCTTTTCATTTTACCAGTGAACAAAATGTTGTTGAATGCTAACATTGAAAACATCGCAGAAAGTTAGAGAAACAGTGTTAGAAAGTTCTTGACATGAGTTTGTAGTAATGAGGATGACAATGCTACAAAGAGACTGAAATATGTAGAGTTTTTTATGCATTGTGTTTCAAATAAATAGTAGCAAAAATGGATTCCCTGTGAAAGAGAATGAGCTATGTGTAAGATATGAATACACACTTACTACTAGTAAAAAGTATTACCTTTGAATGTTTTTAGGAGTTCAATAAGGCCCAATGTCATTTGAGGACTTACGTGCAATACGTGGTATTGTTTATCCTACTTTTAATGAAGCATATCTTGTATCAGTGAATGGCTTAAGATACTACATGATACTTTTGAATGGGTTATGCCTTCCTACCTACATGAGCTTCTTATTGCATGATTATTATTTTTGCTAAGTTGTGGACCCTTAAGAGCTGTGGAGTTGCCATCATGAGATGTTGTTGAATGATATTGTTATAGTGCAACGTAGAATTAGGACTGATCCTGAATTGGTGTTATTTAACTCTGAAAATTACAATTATGCACTCTACAACGTTGAGAATATCCCTAATAAAAATGTGCTAAGTTTAAAGGAATTCATTAGTATGCCTTGTCCCGATCTAAGTATAGTAAATCTTGAACATAATTCACTAATATTAGATAGTTGAATTGAGATTGGGTTGCATTCTCAATTGAACATGAATCTTTATACAATGGGTTGAATAAAGGTTAGTAAAATGCATACAATTTTATAATGGGATCAATACAATATGGAAATAGGGGTTGTTTTTTGTATACGGATGCGGTGGCACTGGAAAAAAAAATCATTGGTGCATACTTTTATCATATATTCATTCTAAGCAAAAAAATGGTGCTAGTTGTTACAACATCAGGTATTGCAGTTCTTTCATTGTCGAGTGGTTGAATTGCACATTCATAGTTAAAATTTTCTATCAAGTTAGATAAGAATTCTGTATACAACATAAAGCAATTAACACCACCAGCAAAGCTACTATGTATGATTAGTCTAATTGTTTGGGATAAGGAAGCTCTGACTCACCGACATATTTTTGAGACTTTAGATCGAACAACGCATAACATTATGCATCATCATGATCATGCTACTTCAAATACAATTCTTGGTGGAAAATTTGTAGTACTTTATGGCAATTTTTGGCAGAGTTTGCTTGTCATTAATCATGATAGTAAGGGTGATACTGCAGCAGCATCATTACATGCATCCTCAATTTGGCAAAACTGTTAGGTTTACATGTTCACTCAAAATATGAGATTGAAAAATTTAGAAAGTCCAGAGGTTACACAATTTGGTGAATGGATTTTGAAACTTGGAAAATGTCATTTTCCATTTGATAAGTTATCAGATGAGGAAGATGAACCAATTTATACAAAAGAACTTTGATAGGTTTTTAATTAATGTGGATGGGAACACAATTGATGATATCATCTGACATAAATTTTGGGATTTGCACATCATGATTAGTGACAAGAAGTAACTTAAAAAGACGGTGATAGTTACAATTAAAAATGATATTGATGATATAATCAATGATCATCTACTTACACGACTCCCTGGTAATGGTAAAACATACTTGAGTGTAGATCGTATTTCGCCATCTTCTAAGAATGTTAAGGCACATGCTATATTTTATCCAATTGAGTACCTAAACAGTTTAAAACTTTCAAGATTGTCTAACTATATTTTGGAGTTCAAGGTTCGTGTTCCTTTTATATGGTTAAGAAATATAAATTAACCAAGCTATTTATGCAACGAAAATAGACTTATTGTTATGCGGATGACCTACAAATTAATTGAAGCTAAGATCTTAACTGGTAGTAATGTTGGAAGTAGTTGTTTAATTCCACTAATTGAGACGGTACCTGTAAATAATCAATTACCATTTGATTTTTCCTGAAAATAATTTCTGCTAAAACAATGTTTTGTAATGATAATAAATAAAATTTATAGGCAAACATTTAATCACATAACATCACTTTATGGATTTCGTGTATTGTTGAGAAACAATAATCTAAAATTCATGTCATACACGAAGAATATTATCTATACTAAAGTGTTTTGATTGTTTATATGGCCATCATGTGTTGGTCGTAGATGGGAGCTTTCTTAGGATATAGAAGATCTTGCTACACTCTAACATATAATTTCAACTTCCTTAAAGATTGCATTATCATTCTTGCTTTTTATAATTTTTTCATTATATGTTACCAATTTTTTCTTTTTACAGATTGACCATATATATGTAAGAATCCCAAAGGATCTTTATAACAAGTTTCTTATTTATTATGAAAAATTTCATTGTGAAAATTTTCATTGTTGGTCATCCTACTGATGTTAAAAGGCCTGTAACTTGTGAGCATAATGGTTTTTTCGAGGTTCACAACTGTCAGCCTAGTCATTAATGATTTTCATGAGATTGAGGAACATAGATTTATGTTTATTGACCTCTCGGGGTGTCAAATGACACATCTTGTGTAATAGGCATGACAATAGATAGGATATGAGTATAATAGTGTTAAACTCGTATCTTATCCATCATGTTGAATGCTCAATCCACATCCTATCATTTATTGATCAGTTTTACAATTTTAATATTTATATCCTATCTACTTTAAGGCACGTAGAATTGAGAAAACCTATATACCTACTGTATACTGCCATAATAAAAAAGAATTAATTCTATAAGACAAAACCATAATAAAAAATATTAAATTTTATTTTTCCAAAAAAAATAACATCAATAATGAAAACAGAAATCGGCTTACCATAGATAAACTGTAAAAAATTTGCCCAAATCAATTTAATGAAATGAGTATGCACTTAGCAGTAGTACAAGCGTTCAAGTTTGTGAAGAAGGGGGCGAGAACCTTCTGTAGAGCTCTGCCCTAGTCATCTTGTCTTGGTCTTATAATGATACTTACTTGGAATTATAAATAACAAAGTCAATTAGATTATTTTGCTAACGGTATATTGCCATTAGCATTATATGTGTTTGTGTGTATGCGTTTATATAGGGTAAGATCTGTGGCAAGTGGACCTAAACTTGTATTTTACTCACATCTAATGGGTGTAAAAAATAAAATAAAATCCACATTAGCTTCAAATTCATTTAATTGTGAAAAAATTCTATTCATCAGGTGGGATATAATAGGATATTTGTCAGGGTAAATATATGTTGACATTTCTACTGTGCAATGTAATTCGTATAAGTATTTTTCGGAACATTTTTTTTTTCAAAATCGCCAACTATATTATAACTAAGATGGCTAACACATTTTTTTTTGTTTTAAAACAATTTATTGTAATACGTTCATCATATAAATAGACGTAATTGAAAAACTTTGGAAACTTGACCCTTTAACTTCTCAATAGATAAAAGGCAGTTTTTTCACTTAAAGATGTACATGGCACTTACAAAATCACATGTTAATAATTTTCATAAACCATTACAAAATCGCATGTTAGTAATTATTTCAATTTTTGTTGTGGTATGAAAATTGAGTTCGTCCTATGAGGCAATAGGGTTAACCTAGCTGATTATTATTTTATTCTGAACATGAAAGACAACAATGTTATTTTAGTTGTAACATCAACGTATGTAAAGTTATATGCAGGTATGAGAAAATACTGCATTTTTTTATGCTCAATTGTACTGTCTTTCAATTGTATTATATGTTTTGAACATGTGCATCTACACTAATTGATACTCCGTTACATTCACAGGAAAATACTTCTTAAACTTGTTGTGTGCAACCAAAATATAAGCCAACCTTGAAATATCAGTGACTGATGTTTTTCTTCAAATATAAAATTAAGAAAAAAATCTATCATTTTGTTCTACATTTGATATGAGTATTGTATACTTTATTATGTTAAAAAAAGTACAAGTCAATCATTGGTCATGTCGGCGTTACTCATAAAATAGCATATCAACAAATTGTGATCAATTGAGTAACAGTGTAGTCATTAAGCACTCAACAATACTTGATAATGAGAATAAATGCTCAAACTCTACAATGAAGGTAGATTTATTTTGCATTTTGTTAACCTAAGTTCTCATGATTTCATTATTAGTGTTAACAATAGGTATATATTACTTCAAAATAAACTTTTCTTGTGCTGTGTAACAACTATGTGTGTACATCAAAAGTTCCCTTAATGTTGTGAAGAAAGTTGTACTTTCTTGAGAAAAATACAATCACAGGGTTTGATGTATTATTGTGATTGATATAATACTATAACTCCAAACTGTGTCATAAGGTTTCTATGGCTGACTATCAATAATATTTTACATTCTAATTATTTATATAATTTTTATGCATTAAACTTGTAACATATTTCTTAATGTTTAATGTATAGGCATAAAGTAAGTTTAAGAGTAACAGACCATATATTCAAGGCATGTTTTATTACATTTGATAAAGTTGAATATTTATTTGGATATCTAGGTTTTAAATTATGCATGACAAATGACACGTTGAATCTTTTGAATAACTTGTGGTTTCACATCTATGCTCTTATTTGTTTATTGATACAACAATTTTGTGTTAAAGTGTATGACTGTTAACTTCATCCATTGTTTCTTTATAACTAGGTGGAATGGTAGGAAAAGTTGCAAATGTTATTTGGATGATTTGTGGGCATACAATTTTTTTGTGGAAACCATAGATAACTAAATATAACTGTGACAACATACATATTATATTTATTGTCAAGAAAGTTGATCAAATTAATTGGTCAACTGAAAGCTAAATACTTGCTTCAACTGATTTCCGAAGAAATCACATGCTCTCATACTAGCATTTGAACTATATAAATTGTTTTTAGGTATAAATGACTTGTATGAACTAATTCTTATACATTTATTATTAAGATTCTTAGTTTCAATAATCGGGTCAAGGAACCTCAACCTTGAAAAGATATTTCTTAAATGAAATGGAATTAAATCTTCAATATCCTACGCAGTAATGCTGCAACTGCCTTGGGTTAAAATATGTTTGCTTTTCTAATATTACAATTTAATTCTTTTTTGTGTATGTACAATGGCACTAGTTATAAGAAATTGGTACTTATATAGTAAGGCAAGTAAGGCCTTAAACTGTTGTGACATTGTTATTATTGTTATTAGAACAGATACTATTAATGGTACACCCAGTAGAATCAATAGAAAGTATTGAATTATCTTTGAATTTCAAAATATTTATAACCTTTCTAATTTTTCATTATATTATTGTTAATATCATGTTGAAATTGAACTTTATCCTATATTATGCATATATAGTGCCAGCACAATCAATAACCTCCCATTTCATGAAGACCCACTAAAAATGTTACCATCACAACAATATCAATGTGTGGATGTAATGTGAGTATTATACCTTTATTATTTAGGTAAAATTCATACATGGTCCCCTTACAATAACGGTTATCCTAATGCAGTCCTTATCTTAACTGGTGCCATTTTAAATTTTCTTAGCTCATGTGTCGTGTCCTATCTAAGTCCATTCAACTAGTTTTTTTATTATTTTGGACAAAAGTGGCTTACGTGGCACTTTGAGCGTCACATGCCTTATTTTTGTAGAGCCAAAATGTACAAATAGCCTTATAATTTTACCAACTCACACTAGTTAGTCCAGAACTCATAACTCAGAAATTGTTAAACTCTAAACTCTGCCAATGTTAGCAAGTTGGCACATTTTGTTCTCTTCTTGTCTGATGTAGCCAATTAATGGTTGATAGGTGGTTGTGGGCAAGTCACTATGGTTAACGTGGCTGTGAGTTAGGTCAATTTGACTTATGCCTTTAAAACATTAAATAGAAATAGAGAAAAGGCATTAATCTCTTCAATGCATCATTAAGATTTGCATCAAAGAAGTCTAAGTTTCCTAAGAAGGAATACGCATTCCATGTCGGTTTAGAAACCAATCATTTTCCAGTATGAAATTCAATTTTTTCCCTTATCAAGTCTATGAGCAGCCGTACTTCTTTAGGGTTTCTTTTGAAATTATCGATGCTAAATGCATAAGTGGTGACATACTTCAGACCAAGCTCATAATAGTACAAAAGCATGGTCATGAGCGCCCAAAAGCCTACATCATGGCCAACTCCTTCTGCTAACTTTTTATTATGACTTTCACTTGAAAGCTAGGCCATGCAGATACTGCTAGCTGCTTGGCTGTTACTAGAATAGGGGGACATGTTAATAAAGCCAATTTATTTTACTGTTGAAGCTAACTAAAACATTGTTGCTGCACTAATTTAGACTAACTATGGAGTAAAGAGATTTGAAATTATAAATGAAACAAGTAAGTTTTAGATTACATAACTTTTGGGTCTTGCTAGAATGACAAAAAACATATATTGGTTTAAGAAACCAACAAGTGAAAAGTTTCAGGTACATTTTGGCACTTTTATAATAATAAATGGCTGTACTATAATAATAAGAAACTTCAGGTTAAAATTAATACAAATACATAATCTCAAGGACTTTAAATGTATATTAGCCCAAACTCTACTTCTTCACCAATACCTTCTAACATTGAACCGATTCACACCTGGGGCAGAAGCTGAACCAGTGGCTTCAATTTCTCCGTTGCCAATTATACTCAACACCTTATCCATGTTAATGTTGTACCCAAAAGCCGATCATGAAATGGTTGTAATTTTGCACATTGAGTCATGATATTTTATTAAGACAATAATCCAGCAATTATGTTTGTTGTTTTGTTTCTGCGTAACTTAACAAACATAATTGTAACCCTAGAATAATGATATTCTTAAACGTCCCTGGTCTAGTATTATTGTTGAACGGGTTGCAATAATGCATAACGACTAGCATATGTGGAGACTAATATGAGATATGTAGTCTACATATGGGTACAAGTTGGAGAACTTGTGTACTGGACCGACCCACCATGAGAACACTACATGGATCGTTATATGAGTGTCATAAGTGATTCTCATAGTGATCAGGGTATATGTAGTCCTTCGACCTAAGATCATCAAGGTTCCTTACATGTGAGTCACATACTTTGATACTTTCCTTTGTTGCTCGTAACTGAGTGAACTTGAAGGAGGTCATTGGGTATGTCACATATCATGCGGAGGGATTTGTATGATCAAGATGGGATTTGTCCCTCCTATGTAACGGGAGTGATATCTTTGGGCCCCTTGATAGAGTAAGACTTAGAAAAATGCATGGCCATGCTCGGATGAGTTGATATACGATATCAATGTCATCAGTTTAAGTTGGTCTACTCGGTAATCAAGAAACCAAAGATTGGGCTATACGAGAGTGACACATTCCATGTCTCGTGCTTAGTCTTGATATCTTGGACAAAGGGACAATGGCATATATCGGTGATGATCATAAAGGTTTAGTCGAATCATCGACAATCTTGTCACTTGGGTAGCAATGATGTGTTGCTAGACACCGCTCATTGCTTATGATCATAAATGTGATTTATGATCATTGCCAACGTGGTAAGAGCCTATTGGGTCGCACACATAGAGCTATTTGGATCATTAGAGTGCATGGGCTAATAATTTGGGTTATGGTTTCACAATAATTTCGTATTAATAATGGGCCCAATAGTTGAGCCATTAGTAAGCCCGAAATTAAAGCCTAATTGGATTAGGGCTTTGAAACCTATTAGGCCTAGAAGTTGAGTCTCATTATAAATACAACTTCTAGTGAGAAATTCACAGGTCTCCTTGCCCTAGCCTACAAAAAGGACAGCCACACTCTTCTCTTGCAATCCCTTGGAGGACGCAAGCTAGCACTGTGAGCGCAAAAGAAACGCATCTACCGGGACGTGGTGGAAGCGTGGTGATCCCGAGAGGCTCGTGTGGATACCATAGAGAGCCTGAACACGTCAACTGTTCAGGTTTTGTGATTCGACTCTACAGTTGAGTGAAAGATCTCAACCGAAAATTAGGTATGAAAATTTTCGAACACCCGGTTTACCCTGTTTCGCTTGGATCCTGGAGGGTTTCGGTTAAATTCCGCTGCGCTATTTGGCTCCCGAAACCCATCAATCCAGAACCTAAGCATCGTTGGCCTTTTTTCTATCCAGTCATTCTTCAGCAGTGAAGAGATAACGAGGAACAAAAAGATTTGACTTTAAAGATTGTTCCTTTTTATTTTTTTTCATCGAATGAATATAATTTCTTTGGTCACTAAAGTTGAAAGTTTATATTCAAATAATTTGTTAAACTATTGGAACCAATTGTTAATGTTATTCTTCAATCAATTTTCATAGGCCTAGAATACGAGAGTGAGAATTTGGCTCTAAAATCAAAGGTTATAGACTTTATAATTCAAACTCCAATCCTAGAAATTACCCAAAAAAAAAAAGCTCAAGCTTACCTAGAAACATTTTTTTTAATTCTAGCTCTATTTTTTTAACAAATTACAAAAACATAGAGTTAAATCCTTTCACCTAGAAAAGCTCTTTAGAGCAAATTTTACTTTGACAAAGTAGAAAACTAGTTCTTCATCAATTAAGAAAAGAAATAAAATGACCTCCACTCTACTTTTTATCCATGGTGGCATAATTTTCTTTCCATTCAAATCTTCCATCTCCATCTTCCTTTGTTAATTCCTTTTCCTCCTCATTTTCTACATACACCACCTATCCCGTCCTTCCCATAATTTCCCGAACAGAACAAGAGATCACAGCAATTTCACGTTGCCATTTCAATCATGGCAAGCTCATTTCAAAATCATCATTGAAGCTCATGCTCTGTGTAGTCTTGTTGCTTATTGGGTTCAATATGCCATTAGAGACCCAGACTTTCTTTGCCAAAATTAGGGTTTTTGTTACCTATATTCTTATTTAAGCCTGAAAAATTTAGGTGGCATTTGGTTGTGGAAAACATTTTTTTTTCTTTTCTGTTTCTAGTTTTCATTTTCTATGTACTGTTTTCTAAAATATTTTTCAGAAAACATGTTTAGTTGTTTCCACAACAAAATAATTACTTAGAAATGAAAAGTTGGTAAACATATTTAGTTAAGAAAATTTTCTTCTCACAACAAGTTATATATTCTTGCATTGTTAAAACATTTAAATGTAGTGCTCATATAAAAAAAACAACTTTTGAAACAATGATAAAATTATTAGATATATTTGCCATTACATACAATCCAATAAAACATAATATTGAATAGGGACAATGAATTAATGGGTAAGATTTTTCTACATACAATTTCAAAAAAATATGATATTAAACACAAGTAAATATGCTAAAAGTGATGTCTATATAAGTGAACTCTACCATTAATCATTCCACATACGTGTAGCAAGTACAATTTTAATGTGCACCTCACGACAATAAAATTCTTAAGTGCCTCGGTGCAGCATTCACTTTTAACTACCTTACTTTTTACTAGCCAAATCACGCACACCTGGCATACGTTAGAAGACTGACAACTTAGAAAAGAATACACAAGAAATCATGAAAAAAAAATTCATACTTAGTTCACTATTAAGAAATAAAAAATAGTTGAGTTAGTGCTCAAGTCATTCATAATAGTGAAAAGAAAGTAGAATAAACCATCAAACATATAGCTCTAACTTGCTTTACCTTAAATTTACATTTTATATCCTTACATTTTCCAAGTTAATTAAGAAAATTTTATAAACAAATTACATCAAAGAACCAGCCCAAGTATAGAGCAATGCCTATAGGCAATCTAGAACTGAAAAAGAAAATGAAGCAAGCAAGCCAAATACCCCAAAATCTTGACCTATAAGCTCTTAAAAGAATAATACATTCAAACCAAGGGCAACGTAATCTTTACATACTCATTTATGATCAAGGAACTTCTTATATCTATTGCTTCTCTATTTGTCTTACTGACATCCCTTGATGGCCATACTAGACTATTACAAACACTTAGCATACATGGCATCATATCAGATTTATGAGTTTATTTCCAACTTTGATATAAAACCTTGAACTTTTTATAGTAGTTTTAATATATAAATGCTTTATAGAGCACAATCTCCCAACAATTCATGAAAACCAAGTTCACACTTAAACCCTCTTGAAATGCAGTTTTCCAAATCAGATTGATGATTTTGCTAGCAAGAGAAAAATTGGGAACAAAACATGTGAACAAATAGATAGATACAATAGTATACTTGATATATTTTTAGCTTGAGCCTATTAAGGAAGGGAGATTCACATTAAGCTATTACTAACTCATCCTATTACTAACTCATCCTAACATCTACAAAAGCCAAGATTCAACCTTTTGAAGAATTTTGTCAATTGGAAAACTCTATACCCAAATCGCAAAAGGCCTAGCAACCATTTCCTCCACCTTGCTCCAGAGTTGTACATCGAATCTAGCACCCAACTTTTGCTTAAAACTTACCTAGTGTATGTACAATAACTTAAGTACATGAATCAATGTATAGATTATAGATTACTTGTCTTGAACTCTACAACCAAGCAAACAAAAAATTGATAAAAATATCTAGTCAAAATTCATAAGTTCATACGAAAAGTAAAACGCATTCATATACTAGAAAACACATAAATCAACACATTAGAGAATGAGCATCTCTTACGTAGTCCCATACTGACTTATCCAAACTCGACCACACCAACCTTCGGACCAACATAAACAAAAACCATGTAACCTGTCATGGATTGCTTGAAAAATGCCGGAGATAGACACAAGAAAAGAAATTATCAAACTCGACAAGAATTGGGCAATAATCGAAATGGCTTCTGCCTTAGCAATAGCTTTAGAAAGTTTCGTTTCCAAACTTCTCTTGATCAAATGGATCTCAACAGGTACATCCAAATCACCTTGAAATTGAAATTCATTGAGCTATCATTATCCCTAACAAAAACTTCAAGAGCAAAAGAGATAGAGAGAAAAAGTTTTATTAAGAGAAAGAGATTGGTTGATCAATAGAACAAGATATATATTGTATATAAGAGAAAGAAAAAAAGGGAAAGAGGGGGAAATTGATTGTACCGAGTTCACTGAGGCCAATGGTTTAAAGAGAGGAGGTTGAAGCCAAAGGTTCATTGTAATGTACAACTGAGATAAAAGAGTGATAAAAGAGTGCAGGAAACATTTTTCTCTTTCTCAGGAAAATAGAAAAGTGGTGAAATGATGTTTTCCAAGAATATTGAAAATGAAAACCAACTTACTAAACATGTTTTCCTTTTATTTTCTAATGTGCAGAAAATTTTCTAAAATTAAACAGGGCTTGAGTGTATTTGCCAACATGACCAATTTGCTTGGAAAATTGTCTATTTGGAAAATCTCAACAGGGTCGTTGTTGCAGGAGAGGAAAAGGTTGTAAAGCAATGAGAAATTTGGGCAACATCGACTGTGGTGTTGAAGAATTCATTAACATTTCATGTGGCATTTGAAGATAGGAGAGCATTCGTCAACATGGCCAATTTGCCCAAAAAATTGTCTATTTGGAAAATCTCAACAAGGTCGTTGTTGTAGGAGAGGAAAAGGTTGTAAAGCAATGAGGAATTTAGGCAACATTGACTGTGGTGTTGAAGAATTCATTGACATTTGATGTGGCATTTGAAGATTGGAGAGCAACAATGTTAGAGCAGATAATGGAGGAGAAGGAGGAGGGGTTAGAGGAGAAAGGGAGAATTTGGGGAAGAATATGATTTTGGGATAATTTACATTTTAAGTTCTTACGATTGTTTGCTTTTGTCAATTTTATCTTAAATGTTCTTTTTTTATTATATACTCATCCACAAAGTAGTTTGGGACTTACCATGGGGGTAGTATGTACCACATAAGTTACTTTCATCCAAAATAATGAAGAAACTAATGGAATTAGGGACTTACATGTAACACAATATATGAGTTAGAGAACTTTTAAATGGCACCCGTTAGGGTAGGAGACAACATTAAACCAACCCTTACAATAAGGGGACCACATTTGGATTTTACGATATGTTATCTATATTAATAAGACAATGAATTTTTTAAAAAACAAGCCTAATACTTTTATATGTTTTAGTATCAACAAACTTCGTAATCATCCAATAACTTCTATCACAAATGATTTTCCTATTAGATGATGAATTGGTTGAATTCATGCATAGGTTCAAATCTTCTAACAAAAACAAAAGAAAAAGTTCAATACCTATTTTTTTCAAAATTTCTTAGATGTTGATGGCATATTCTTGTATGTGAATATTTATTACAATACATTAGTTCAAGACCAAATAGAAGGAAGACATTTGAATGATGACGATATTTGCACCTTACTTCATTATAATTTATAAATTAAAGGTTTGGCAAAATAGAGAAATTTATTGGTGATACTATATTGTGTTATTTTGTTGCAATATTTTTTGAACTGTTGGTTTTGTAATATTTTAATAACATTTAAATATTTATGTATTTTAAAAAATTTAGTACAACTAAGAACCTCATAGAAACACCAGGTATGTAAACTAGTTTTCTTCTTCATCTTATTGATTAAAAAAATGTGTTCTCCTTGTTACTATTTGAGAAACAATGTATTTTTCATGTCTAGATAGCATTCTAAATAGTGTTAAAAATAAAAAAACATTACATTTCCCATGTCTATATTACATTCTAAAGGATGTTAAAAATAAAATTCCATGTTTAAAGAACAATGAAAGTAAAAGGTTTTTCATTGTAAGCTAGCTTAGTTGATAAAAAATTTTGATATTAAAATTATGATCTTGTAATTAATTGTAATTTCAACACGATGTTGAGGAGAGCGAAAGGAAGGGAAAGACTACCTTACATTGTATATGTTAGGGATGACTTCAGTTCCAAAATTTTTCTACCCAACCTAAGAACCGAACATAACCAAAACCATGGTTTAAGATTTTTCGATTCTAGTTCTCAAGTTTTTCAGTTTATTCCATATACTTATAACAACACTAAAATTTAATAAAATTGTATCCATACCCAATTTATGAAACATTTAACATAATATACAGTTAAATCAGCCTTTAAATACATGTGCTTAGATACATTCAAAATAGTTTAACATGGTATTGCCAAAATGGTTTAAAGGAATTGCTTGTGGAATATCTTTCATCTCAACCAGTTCACTTCCCTCCGGTGATTCCAACATTGAAACGACATTCAACAAGAAAGCTAAGTCATTAGTACTATCTTCTTCAGTATCAAAACCTAAATTATGTTGATGTCATGAATTTCCAATTTCACATGACTCATAAATAAAAAAAACATGAGAATTGTGTTGTAGATAGTAGTTTAGAGTAGTCTGTCTTAAAAATGAAGTGATTCAAGTAAATATGAATAACAAAATAACACAGGAATAGTCAGCCTAGAAAGCGAAGTGATTCAAGTAAATATGAAGAAACTTCCATGTTGTTTCAATTTAGGACATTAGTTTATGTGTTTAATATAAAAATACAAGATGACCATCATAATTCTTAAAAAAAATACATATATATATGGAAATATTAGTAATACTATAATTTTTATTATATAATTATATATATACCTCATGTTCGGTTCCATATGAAACTAGAATCTACCTAAAAACCATTGATTCTTTTATATGTAGAACCAACCTGAAAATCATGGTTCATTTTTATCCAATCCAACCTAGCGCAATGGGGGTGGTTTGGGTTGGGTTTCAGGTTTACCTAACCCTTGCTCACCCCTATATGTAGCGTAACCCAATCAAATTTATTGTCCATATGTTATTTTGATTCCATTTTTATTTTTTAATTTATCTAATTTTTTCTTATTTTATTTTATTTTTTCTTTTTATATATTTGTGATTTTTTTAAATAAATTTATCCATTTTTATTTATTTTTTTAAATTTTTTTCAACTAATAAATGAACAAATAATTTGTTGAGTCAAAAGAACAAGTAATTACATGTAAAAAACATCTAGTTCTTATAAAAGGACAAAAATATATCAATAAAAGAACAATTAATTTATCTTGAAAAACTAAAAGTTACTTGTAAAAGAAAAAAAATAATAATAAAATAAAAAATAAAAAATTTATCAAAAAAATAATAACAAAAGAAAAAATAAAAAATTTATAAAAAAAAAAAAAAACAAGTAAGGTCTTATAAAAGAACAATAAATTTAGGTAAAAGCACATTAATCCCTACTAAAAAATATTTATATTTTTCATAAAAGAATAAATAGCTAATAATAAATAATAAATAATTACAAATAAAAGAATTAATGAATGAATAAACAGTATTCGTAAAAGGATAAATAAAAACTGAGAAGAACAAAAAGAAACAGCACATATAAAAGAACAGAAAAATATATATAAAAGAACAAATAAAAAAAATAAAGGCTTATGTTGTTATTGTCCCACGTTTTCATTTCAACATCGCAAGGGACATATTAAGTAGAAGATCTGGGTTCGAATGCCCTCCACTTCAAAATACCGGCATTTATAAGCACTTAAATTGTGGTTAGAGTCTCTAAAGTTTCATGTGACTGAGACTTTGCCCCTAACTTTTCAATAGGTCATTATCACCCATATCGTATAAGATTCAAAGCATAGAAAAAAGTTTGTTGTCATTGTAGCATTTGAATAATTGTACTTACAAATTGCGAAAAGACTTGTAGGATTAGTTTATTTGGTCCGGATAAACCAATCGTTTCACTTTCTTGACAGTTCCCTTTCCTGATTAGAGCACTTAATTGCGACCTAAGAAAAGGATTTGTCGACCAATTTTAGCGCAAACGTGTACTGCATAATAATGCTCGATTTTTCCAAAGATTGCAAATAATAGAGTTGTTTACGCAATCTTTAATGCACATTTTGGCACTTAGCCTATGCATAAATTAGGATGTCTTATAATTAGAAATTCATCCAACCCACGACAAGCGTATCTATGACTACGACCTTCTTTTCTTTTCTTCTTTTTCCTTTCTCTATTTTCAAATTCAATCACATCGGCCATCAACTTCCGGTGGTTTTATTAAGAGAAAGACTTGGAAAACCTACCGAATTTGACACGCCCAGGTCGCTATTCGCGATTGTCTTCGTTTGAGGGATATATTTATCGGGAAAATCAAGCAAAACTAATAAACTTATGATGATGGGCACTTGTAGGAAAATATTGTAGTAACCCTGGAAAAACATAGTGGTTAGTGGGCTTTTTTTTTAGGATCATTATAAGAGAATATACAAAAAATAATTACTAATTAACAAGCTAGTTTAAAATTTTTCACACTTTATCTAGCCTCACTCACCAACTGTCAGGCTCAATTGAAACAATGGACACCTAAATGATATTATATTGCTTCATCTTTCATGCAATATTTAATATATTTCAGACGATTCCATATTATTTTGTAGTGTCCAATTATTGATGGTGAGTATTTTCTAGTACTTCTCGTTGTAGCTATGATATTTAGTAATTGATAACATTTGAGAAAAATATTCAATATACTAATATGAAACAATATTTATGATTTTTAGAATAAAAGAAACCAAAAATGATAAATATTATTAGATAGAAATCAAGTAAAGCGCAGGTTGAATTACTAAAATGATGATCATATTTTTTATGAAGAATATAAAAAAGATAATATTGATATTATACATATTTACAGCTTTATTTAATTGGAGAAATTTGTACGCATATATTTGAGCTTGATATTTATCATTTCAGTAGCTTTTAGGTTAATTACAGTTACTCCTAAACTTTAATTGATTTGAAAATATATGATTTTCCCTACTTTTTTTTATATTGTCAAAAAATAATTCTGAAATCTTAATTTAATTATATGGTAGTCATTCATCAACAATTTCATTATGTTTGGTATTTTTTTTATAAGGAAAAATGGGCAATTTTACCATTAAAGTATAGGGCCGAGAATCATTTTACCACTAAAGTATTTTTTTAAATAAATTTACCACTAACATTTTTGTAATTGATATATTTGTCACTATCGTTAGTGACATTGCAATACATGTTGATAGAGTGTTGATATGGTAGTATTTTGTCAACGTGGAGCCAACGTGGAGCCAACGTGGAGGCATAGGTGGAAATGGTAAAAAGGAAAAATTATTATATAACCACTTAAGTTGTATTTCTTTCCTATTTTTTTAACTTAATCTTTCATCTCAAACACCAAAGCTACCATCTTTAACTTGTCTTCCTTAATCGTGCACTGATGAATTCTTCCATCATGATTCCCTTCAATTTACTTACACAACTACCACAGTCTTAGCTGCAACTTCAGGCTCAACCACAGCAGCTCAAACTCATTGATCTGCTCATCTCCAGCGGTAGTAATTACTGGACAATTATTATTTGCCAGCAATAATTGCAGGGCAATTGTTGCTTGTTTTGTCTCATGCCTTCCTAGATGTCGCCACCGTCATTGATGTCAAAATTTAGTGGCAAACATGCTCGTTTCTAAAACATTAATGATAAATATGCTCATTTCAAAAATATTGATGACAAATATACTACATATTGGCTGATATGACCGGCAGAATATCCAACTCACCCCCACTCAAGTGGAATATTTTTTATGATAGCGGAATATTCCCACCATTAACTGCTATAGTGGTAAATATCTCCTTATTCCAAAATATTAATGTCAAATATGCCCATTTTAAAAATGTTAGTGGCAAATTTCTTCAAAAAAATACTTTAGTAGCAAAATTACTCTCCTCCATATATTTTAATGGCAAAATTACCCCTTTTATCTTTTTTATAATTATGTAACATTAAAAAAAATGCTATTTTATATTAAAAAATAACTATTTTACATTGAAAGAGATGAAACTAATAATTTTAAGTGTCTAGTGATTGCAAAAAAAAAAAAGATACAAAACCGATTGAAAATACTCAAAGAAGAAGATCATACAGCTTAAATCGAGATTTCATAATCTTTTTTCATACAGTAAATAACTCTAACATTTAATAAGTCAAAGATGGGCTCCAAACTTGCATTATAAAAATTATATTTTTAATGGATTATTAGACTTACATAATATTAAATTTTAAATAAAATTAATCAATGGATAAAAATATAAATATAAAAATTAGCCATTTTGAATTAAGTCAATTTAAATTAAAACATATTAGCTCTAAAACTTCCAGCTCAATTTCCAACTATCAAAACACACTATTCGCTTGAAATTACTAACAGAGAAATTTGTAAGCACGGGTCATTGTCAGGGCACTAAATGTTGTCAAAACTAGGATTTTATCTCTAAAACTTGGCATAAATACCTATTGGTGGCCCAAATTATAATAACTTAGACAGTTCAAATGTATGTCAAGTAGTAGATCTGGCTTAAGATTTTCAAGATATTCAAGGCATGATGTAATGGGTGCAAAAACTCAAATATATAACAACAAGAAATCAGCACGCACAACAAATAAATAAAACTAAATTCATGTTTCTAAAAGTTACTCTATAATAATATCTACGCCCTTATACGTAAAATATAAAACATAGTTAACAATTATTACCCTAAAAAAACATGTATTACTCCAAACATAAGGTGTAACAAAACAGAGTGACTAAAGTGAAAGAGATGACACCTTGGTAACCTAAATAATTATAATACACGAAATGAAGGTCTAAATC
The DNA here is from genome assembly GCA_005392925.1 of Aquilaria sinensis. NCBI lineage: Eukaryota > Viridiplantae > Streptophyta > Magnoliopsida > Malvales > Thymelaeaceae > Aquilaria > Aquilaria sinensis. The sequence continues at coordinate 249,562 of SMDT01002629.1, read as the reverse complement.
ATATTTTTCCCAACAAGAGGCCTAGTCTTATTCTCTGATGTGAATGAAAAAGTAGGAGGTGGACGTGGCTTTGAACTCTTCTCTGGCACGTGATTACGTGCTCCAAAAAGGGCTCTTTGATTGCTTAGGGAGTATTGCACGATCGAGAGGTAATGAATTCCGACTAGATCTTCGGTCAATGTTGGCACGATGGATGAACTCGATGGAATGACGTCGCCAATGAGTGGAGGTCTTGCATCTGGGTTGAAAAATGTCAGAAATGGCTCACGAAAAAGCCTAAAGTTCCATGGAAACGATGACAACATCGGCGATGAGGCATGTCTTTTGGGCCCCGTTAAACGCCTGATAGTTTCAACCTCATGTGAGCATTTTGTTGCGTTAAGGGACCAAAGTGACCAATTCTTGAAAGTTTAGGGTTCGAATTGATGCAATTAGTAGTTTAGGGACTAAACTGTCCGAGTTGCTATAATTCAAGGGACCAATAGGCAGTTTGGCTCTAAAACTTTTCAACTATCAAACACACTGTTTACTTGAAATTACTAATGGGTAATTGTCAAGGTGCTTAATATTGTCAAAATTAAGATTTTATCTCTAAAACTTCTAGCTTTATTTCCAACTTTCAAGTACAGTATTCGCTTGAAATTACTAACATAGAAAGTTGTAAGTATGGTTCATTGTCAGGGTGCTCAATGTTGTGAAAATTAAGATTTTACATACAATTATTTGTTGTTTTAATCATAATCGTAAAACCAAATCAAAATTGTAATTGTAATCCTAGAATTTAATTTTTCATTTTCAATCATAAAATCACAAGATTCTAATATTTTGATCCTTGTTCACGAAACCACAACTACCACCAGGCCTATACGTCCTACTCTTGGTCCAAGTAAAAGGTTCAACGCATCAAGTGCTCAGCAGTTGGCGTGCTATTTCTTGATGTTTTTTTGCAACAATTTTCTTAGAAGACACTTCAAAAATATCAAATATTGTAGAAAAGTTTACATTTGTCTTATCAATATTAATACTATAAAAATTGTTATCTTATATACAAAAAAAAAAAACAATGTTCTTAATCACGCTCATTTATTATTCTAGAAATCAACACATAAATTATATATGTTTCTAACACAATAAATTGCATTTGCGGTCTTTAACCTTTATTATAGGACCATTTGGACCCAAACTTCAATTTCTTGCTTAGAAACCTTTAACCTCGTTAAATTATTCCATTTTAAATCTTTTGTGAGCGGTATTAATGTGGACGGAAAATGCTACCGTAACACGCCAACATGAGCGATTCACCTTTGTGGCACAATCATTTCAAAAGAAGCTTCTATGTCAATAATAGCAGGAGTTTTTTTTCTCACTAAATCCGATTTCCATATCCTTCTGAAATCAATTAATTCTCCTACCCACCAATCAGGTGATGAAATCCCATAAATTATGCAAAGGGAAAACAAAACGGGAGCCCTGACCGTGGTATTTGCTAATCACATTGACGAAAAGCATCCATGGAGGCAACAAATTTGAGGCTTTGTTCGTGCAGAATATCGGCAACGATTATCAAAACATGGATGGAAGCTAATCAAGGTTGAAAGTTCCTTAGATGCTGCAATTTTGGGGTTAGGAATCATTTTAGAAGAATTCTAGAATTGGGTTCACTTCTGAAATTTTGAATAGCTCATATGAGGATGATTTTTTCTCAATTTATAAGGTTTTGAGAATTGTGACTTTTTTTATTGGTATGTTCTACTTATTTCCAGTCAGATGAGAGATGCTGTTGAAGGACTACTGAGGCAGGTTTAAAGGTTGGAAGAACAGCTAAAAAAAGAAAAGGCCAGGACGAGGTAGTTCAAGCTTTGGTTGTTTATGCTTGGCATGGTGGTTTTATTGGGCCCATCAATCTAGTACAGAGGACATAAATGTTGTTTTGCAAGGCAAGGATATGGGGCTGGTGTTGGGGAAGGATGTTTTTTGGTGTGGTAGTTCTGTTTTGGACAGCCTATGGTGAGGGTTTTATGTGGAAGGGTTTAGGGTGGCAGTCTGCCCCTGTATGTAGTGTAGATGCAACGGATTAGTCATTCCATTTTGGACCTTAGGCCACAAAAAACTACTATCTGCCCAAACCCTGCATCCATGTATATATATAGAATAGCTTATCATTGCAACCTGTAAAAAACTAAAAATGTCTAATAATTTCAAATGGGTACAATATTTTTTGAACTGCATTTTCTTTGTTTCACCTAACTTGTAATATTCTCATTCATATGGATGAATGTTTAAATTGGAGACACATAACTTGGTTGTGACTTAGCCCTATCTACAATCGAGTCCATAATTATAGTAGGTTTTTGTTTCGATTTTCGTTGGCTTGATGCATATATTTTCTTGACTTATAACGAAGACATAATACAGTTATATTCTATTTTGCATACGATGTTAATAGAAACAGAAGACAATTTTTTTGCACCTCCAGCTTTTTTCTTCTGTTAATTGATGAGGTAGTTTCTTCATGACATGCCTTCTTACTTCTGCTTTGATTCTCACAAGTGGCTTTCACATGACCTGGTTGTTTGCAGATGCTGCAATACATCCGAATTTTGAATCTTCTCATCCCAGTTTTAGTGGTTTGCTTGGGTTATAATGTTCATGTGCCCACTAGTCCATACTTCGTAGAGGATTGATGACATGTGTATATGTTAGAGCGCATGTTTTGATCCTATTTAATTGCCATTTCCTATAGCTACATGTGTGGCATAAGATATCTATAAAAAAACTAACAATTAGGCATTGTGGCTTGGTATTGTGCTTTATGAAAACCCATTAGGATACACATGCCAACCTCATCCTTGGATTTGTTCAACTTCCCCATAATTTTTGGACAAAACATCCCTTAATAATTTTCCATGCCTTTTCTTTTGTTGGCAATTCTAACCATTAACTTGCACTTTGTGATTTCCAGCATGATAAGTTTAACCCTTGCATTTAGGATAAACCTATTGAAATACCCACATATGTTATTGAGAAGCACATCACATTTTCAATGTTCTTTGAAATATGCCCTTGTTCGGTGGGTTGGTGGAATGACGCTCAGCTATTTCCATGCAACTTCTTCTATCCCCTTAATCCTTTCCATGACCACGTTAAACTGTGTAATATATATGCTTCTAGTAGTAGATCACACTAAGTCCTTTAAAACACCCCAAAGGAACTTCCCTTTAATTGTTATACAAATGCCTAACACATAACCTTTGTTCCACATCAGGTAATAAGTCCTCAATTGTTGGAATTAGACCCTAAAAGGTATCCCATTAAATTGTCAATACTATGCACACAACCATAGTGCTATACACAAACAATAAAATTTGAACAAAATAGATGGTGATTGACTTTTTGCCTGCTTGGAATAAACGTCTGGTCTCTAGAGTTCTCTATATTAATCCCCAATTTAATACCTAAGGTAACAAGAATTAGTGCCATGAATCCTGGGTCTTCACCTTCACTCTATTATATGCTATAGGTCAGGCGCAATTATTTGCATTTATCCCCACTACAGCAATAATTGCCCTTTATACTTCATTTTTAAAAAGCACCCATTAATGCTTATAACAAGCCTACAACCTACTAAGAAACCTTGCTTGCATGTCTCAATAAAAATGAACACCTTTTGGAAGACCAAGTTATCTAACTACAGCACGAGCATTTTCACAATTTTCAATGGATTTGTCTTTCGTAGTTCACTACCATAATTAACTAACTTAGCAAACTACTCGCTTTCATTACCTCTTATTCTCACAAATGCTAATTGTTTCTTTCTTCAAACTTTAGTTCTTGGCACACCAAGGTTATAGTCCCTTCTAATATGATCCTTCAATGCTGTTATTGAAATGTTCGAGTCAGATCTTATGTTCTCTAAGTAGGTCTTTATAATCCATTGATATGAGGTATTCTTTATTTTGAAGACTATACAACAATTATGCAAACCTTTATATGCCCCAATATGTATCATCCTATTTGCTGTAGATGTCACATATAAGGTTTAGGGACACCCTACTATACACTTTGCCATTAGCCTCTTTCTTTAATTTCGCAATCCTTATATCACACTTTGATTTCAGAGTATAAATCCCTATTGCCATTTTTAACAACTCTTAGGAGTGAAACAATTGAATCACCCTAAATTAAAGGTCACTCATGTCTCTTAACTCATTAAAAATAGAATATTTTGATTATTTTCCTTCACTGTCAAAATGCATAAGGCGTAAGTCATCAAAATCTGAAAACACATCAAATCCTAGTTCATAAAGATATAGTGCAACATCATTCCTTCTCAAACTCATTATTTGATCCATCAAACTCTGTGGAGCAGTTCTCCTATCATCTTTAGGTTTATATCCTTCATGTTTAGTACTTTCTTCACTACTAACTTAATAGCCTCCAACATTTTCTTCTTTATTACTATCTTTATGAGCAACAACAGTTTCTTCTTCATTTTCTTGTTCATCACTATCTTCACAACCAACAACCTCAAAATCCTTAGCAATAACCTCATTATCATATTGTGCCTTACCTTGTTCATGTTCTATTACTGCCTCAACACCATTTTTAAATTACCTACACCACCCACATTCACTTCCCCTACCAACGACATCACATTGCAATTTGACCTAAAACCCATCATAAGAAATTTTTTGTTTGAAAATCACAAAGCTTCCACTTTCTTGGACCGTTCATTGCTATCATCATCTTTGACAATTTCTACCATTACAACTTTCTTAAGATTAATCACTTTTTTCATTTCTCACAAAAAAGTCTTTTCATCCTTCAAAACCTCATTTTTAGCCTTTTGCATAATGTATACTTCAATTAAAATATTCTCAAGGAAGCAAATCATCAGCATATTCATCACAACACCTTCATCTTTCAAGGGTAATAACTCATCATCTAGCTTCATCCTAGGATACCAATTGCTCTTAATTAACACTAATGGAAAGAGAGTCGCCTACATAAGTAGCACTAAATCCACTGATAGAGGAAGAGCTCTACGATGATGATGCCTGAAGTATCTTATCTTTAGTTGATTGCTCCTAAAACCTAGGTAAAGCCCACCATGCCTCAATTTGCACATACAGTGCATCAATCATAAATGAAGCCGTAACTCACTATTTTCCATGATCTTTTTTGCACTAGATATCTGTCATCTTCGACCAGTAGTGAGTAGAACCTATCATGTGCCAAATGTGATAAACCTTATTATGGTGAGCTAGATCCCACTCACATAACCTATACAACTAAATAAAAAACAAGGCATGAAATATGTATCAAACATAAGTGAACCCCTAATTCTATAAAAACTAAAAAGTAAAAATACCACTTTTTACCTCAAATACGTGCCAACATCTCTAAATATCCGTTTGGCTAACACTTGAACAATCATGATATAGCTTGAAATGGGGGCTGAAGCATCGAGTCACCAACTATGTTGCTGTCGATGGAAGAAAGTTGTATGCAATACATGTTCAAAAATAATATATATCAATTATTTAATACTCAAAATACTACAGCTAGCATGGACTATTATAGTTGAAAAATGAAAATGTACTTATATGTTACTGTAAAGGATGATCCGCAAATGAGGCTGAGCTAGGGCTTATGAAACCAATAACTGAATATTGGAATGTGAACCATTGGCTGAACCAATAGGGGCCGGAATACATAGACTCCTATTAAGGCCTAGGGGATTGCATTTAGGGCGAACATCACTTGCACGTGGGAGGGAATCTGGTATAGTGGTTTGTTGTGTGAAGGCTTGTGAATCCCTAAGATGCAAATACAATTATCCTGTCTGATGCGGTCTAGAGATATCTTCAGCCCAAGCTTCTGCAGTCTAAGCATATGGACCATTGCCTAGATGAAGTTTATATATAGATTTCCCTTTAGGTGGCATCTGTATATAGTTAAAATGACACAATAATATAACTATATCATTTGAAAAATGGCGAGTCAATATGGATGAGAACATAAGAAAAAAATACATGTAAGATTTAGACTAAACTTACTAGATTAAAATACAACTATATTTCCACATTCATGTTATAGTCAGGGGTCATTATCATCTCCCTCTTTACCACTGTATTCCTTATCATCAAATTGTACTTATGAATTGTTATTCTCACTATCAACCGATTCAAATTCATCCTCCCCATCTGTTTTTTTTAGATTCTTTTTCTAGAAACATATCCTCATATGGTTCCACTTTTTCCACATTGATGGTGTCATCATCTACAACTTCACCTAATCTAGGTTTAGCTAAACTGTTGATAGGGTCATCATTAATTATTTAACAATTATGTACACCACTCAATAATTCTTCTTAGGATTCATCTTCTATATCATCTACATCATAATATATGATGCGTCTTGAATTTATTTTTAGAACGGTTGGCACCCTGTTTTCTCATATGACTTTATTGGGTAAGGGGTATAGTAAACTTGGTCAACTTGGGTGGCAAGAATGAACAGGTCAAACTTCCTATATCAGCGTCCATCACAGACCACAACAATTCTATATTGTTTTTGAACCCTAGTCCCACGTTCAGGTGTTGGGTCAAACCAGTCACATCTCTATAAGATCATGTTTTTGTGTGGCCATCCAGAATATTTGAGTTGAATGATTTTTTTAACACCCTATAAAAATCACATTCAACCTTACTTAAACCTGAACTCTTTATACATACTACACTATTATATGTTGCTTTGTCACGATTCTAATCACTGATGTGGAACTTGTACCCATTTACAAAATAAATGTGCCAAGTCTCAATTCGACGAAATGGCTCACAAGCAACATCCCACAACATGCGGTCAGTGATATTATTATGTGGACCATGAATATGAATAAGTATGGGATATCATAAATAAGAAGGGGTATCACTTAATAACTTTTAAACCATATGGCAAAGTTATTCTAAATGTAAATGTCTAGGTCTGCCATGCTTAAATCAGGCTCCTTCATACACACATCCTCCACAAACAAACTGTGGGTGAACTAAGTTAGTAAAACATATAAACGCCTACACACATTGTTTGTATGCTAATTTAATTACAGATAAAAAAAAGTTATGGTTTTTATTCGAGATATAACTTCATCTCAGTACAATTGAGTAACATGTATTCGGTGGCCACCCTTAATTCATTATCATCAAGATATCTATATTTTGAGGCACTATATGAATGACCCAAGTATCTAAAGATGGACCACAACTTTTCATCATACAGTCCTAGTTTGCTATCAACATTGTGAGGAACTTGAATTGTCATACGTGGAATATAAGATTCAAAATAATGCTAGAAAAAAGTGGAAGTCTCCTCTATTGGATGGACTTTGCATGTTAAACCTTCCACATAAGCTTATGTGATACATTTATTTTTAGGTCATGTATGCACCGCTCAAATTTATACATCTATCGATACTGAACAGGGACTCTAACCCTTGACTCATAAGGTAGGTGGACTGTCAAATGTTCCATGGAATAAAAAAAAAGGTAGAAATATTTTCTCCAAGTTACAAAGGATAATAGGAATATTGGCTTCCACTTCACCATGTGATTGACATCTAACTTGAGTCAGCATAAATCTTAAAAGAACTGGCTTAACTTAGTCAATAGTTTCATATATTTTCAAGTAGCACCTAAAAGGCAATGGTGAGGAACCGCTGCATCATGACATGAAAATCATGGCTTTTCATGCCAAACATATAACTCGCAGTGTTGTTGACATACCTCCCAAGGTTGGATACATAGCCGTCTGGGAGTCTAAAGGCTTTAACCCAGTTAAGTACATTTGTTCTTTGATGTGTATTAAATGTAAAAGTAGTTTTGGGTTTAAATGAACCCCTGTTTGCATGAGGAATCAAATTTAGCTATGCCTAATTGGACAACATCTCAAGGTCATTGCAAGCCTTTACACTGTCCTTAGTTTTATCGTTGACATCCATGACCGTGTTCCATGTAATGTCAAACACATTATCCTTTATATGCATCATATTGAGATTATGATGGATTAAATTTGACTTCTAGTAAGGCAACTCCTAAAAAAATACTTCATTTTGTCCAATTATGAGTTTTTTCATAGCATAGTATGCTATGTACTTGTCCATTATGAACAACAGATGGCAAATTTGAGATACGTTCAAATATTGATTCAACTGAAAGATGCTTTAGAGGCAAAGATTTCTTAACTTTTTCTTTCTTAAAAGCCACTTAGTTTTTTCTATATGGATGATCCAACTCAAGAAATTGCCAATGACAATCAAAAAAAGATTTTTTTCCTCCATGTTTAAGTTGGAAGGCTTTACTATTATTCGTGTAAATTAGATAAGATAACCTTTCATAAGTCATCCATCTTGATAGCATTTCATAAGCTAGGAGGTTATTTATGGTCCACAAATCTAAAGCTCATAGTTTGAAATTTTGTTTCAGTGAAACATCCAAGGTTTCAACCCTTTCTGCCCGTAACTGCTTCAATTCTTCGATCAAAGGTTGTAAATACAAATCAAAATTCTTTTTCGGACTATATTGGCCTGGTATCAATTATAGGGCGTAACAATGACCGACTAACATGAGTATTGTTTACCAGAGATTACAAAGAGAACAAAGCCATTGGACAATTTGGGGCTCCACTGCAAACCTTGGATATCTGCGATTTAAATGTTTTCATGCTTCCCCATTTGAAAAATGTTTTAAAACATTTGGCTCTGATCGATGCCCATTATGCCACGTTATGTGCTCAGCCATTAAAAATGATACAGTTGTTGGAGTCGAGGAGTTAATGGTAAATGGTGCATAGTCTTTCTTAGTCTATTTTTACCCCTTCCAGCTTTTTTCAGCTTAAATTGGGATTCACTACAAAACTTGCAACTTTTAGAATTTTTATCAGTTTTCTAGAACAACATACAGTCATTCATATATACATCAATCTTCATATGTGAGAAACCCATCTGTGAAATTAATTTCTTTGTCTCACACCAATTAGAAGGCATCTTACTGTCACTAGGCTGTGTTTATTTCATCAAAGCCTAGATACCATCATAATAGCCACTCAGCATATGACATTTCATTTTAAGGTTCAACAACCAAACAACAGTAGATAGTTCAGAATGATTATCACATCCATCCCATAAAGATATAGATGCCAAATTCAACAACTTAGAAAATTATCTAAAACCCTCATTTGGTTGCTCCTCCAATTATTAAGTAGCATTGTTAAAAGTGGGTTGTAACTGGTAAATCAATCAAAGCAATTAGATGGATTAAAGTTTCTTTTCTTTCAATACTCATAATCATTATATGTACAGAAATTGGAAGGTATTATAGGAAAATTAAGGGATGAAATATTAGCCTAGCTTGACCACTTTAGATGCCTAATATTTTAGAGTACGGTATTCTTCGAAGTCAAATCTTCTACCTAAAATATCTTATTGTGCTGTCTACTAAGTTGAGAATGCAACAGGATATATTAAAGTTGGTTACATAAAACAAGTGTTTTTGTTAAAGCCTGTAACATACGTACGTGTATGTACTTCACAAACACTTAAAAAAAATTATTGGACACTACATGAAAATTTACTAGCTAGATTCGAACGGAAAATGTTGAATAGTTATGAATCTCATTCGATATCAAGTACTTTCTCTCTTTAATATTGGCTTTTGTAAATTTTAAGAATGTAATGTCGGGAGGACATATTATACAAAGGAAATCTAATTAGACAATTATTAGTAAAGCCTAAAAGACATTCTAAGAACACTATGTTGGAACCGTAATGCAGAATATACATAAAGTATAAAAGACACAATGGAATAAAGATCAGTAAATTGCACCGAAAGTTCTAAGCTTTTAATCCTCATTATAAATTGATCCTAAACCACCATTTTGTTGCATATTGGTCCTAAGCCTTTAAAGTTCATTGAATATTGGTCTCTAACCTTTTAAAAAAAACTGAATTAACATAAAAATATGATTTACATAGAGGGAAAATGATAATTTAAATGATCTATTAGCTATCAAAAAATCATGATTCAGATTAAATTTATAAGAAAACGGTCACCACACAGTTTTAAATTCTAACTCACACGTATCCATTTGATATCACCATTTTAAATTCTAATATAACTATTTGATAATTGCTTTTGTATAAATTCAATATATTTCATATTTTTTAACAGAAAATAGATCATTTTCAATTTTCAATTTTTTCTTTTTATAAATCAACTTTCTGTGCCAGTTCAATATTAACTATAGTGAAGGACTAATATGCAATAAGTTATAAAGGTATGTCATAAAAGCCATCCATGGTCCTTAGTTTTTTCATATATTGTAAAGTGGTCCCCTTCCTTAACTTATGTCATCCTAAAGTTACCTATCTTGTAGTGTGTGTCTAAACTGAGTCACTTTTGTTAATTTCTTCATCATCTTTGAAAGAATTTGATGATGTGGCATCTTTTGACCTGAGGCGGCAGTCTAAAATGTCACATGGCCTCCTATTTTCAAATCAACAAATGATAATATTAGAAGAATAAAAAAAAATTTCCTAAAATTGACATAAACCTATAATTTTTGGAACTTAAAACACCAATTAACCTAAAATTCATTTCTTTCCCAAATCACCTCCAACTTCCTTCGCCTCTAAAGGCCTCAACCTTCATCTTCTTCCTTAGTGCCATAGCGATGCTCCAGCTGGAACCCACATTCTGATCCATTCTATCGTCCAGCCTAGCCACCACAATCAATTCCGACATCCAACCAAACCAGGCCACCACCAAAGCATTAAAATTTAGCCATCCAACCCATTTAGGCCACTTTCTCTAAATCCTTCGGCTACCACTTCTTGCATCGTGTCTGGCTCCGATTCTCCATCCATAATCTCTTCTTCATTTGCCTTTGGTTCCTCTCCCTCCTCACTAGGGTCTTTGATCTTATTCTTCGCTCTAGTAGAATTTGACTCGTCTCAATTCCTTCTCAAATGAGGTCTTTCCTCATCCACATCTTCTCTCCCCCTCAACCTAAACCCGGACAATTTGGACCTCCTAACCATCTCTTCTTGATACTATCCCACCCTAATTGGAGGAAAAACCCTTCTTTGCCTAAACTAATCCTCTTCGTTTTTGCTTCCGATGCCCATTCTCTCTCCATTCTCCACCCCAATCTCACTCTCTAGGCTAGACTCAATTTCTCCTATTGGATTTTTTAGAAACCCAGTTTCAAATACATTGCCTATTTCCCAAAAGATTCGCCTTATGATGATCGGCCTTTGATTTCATTTTTAGCATAGATAGATTTGGAAAAGATGATGAATTCAATTTAATTAATTTTTTAAGTCCTTAAAATTATATAGTTTTGTTAATTTTAGTCTAAAATTTTTTATTCTTTCAGTATAGTCATTTGTAGTTATGAAAGAAGATGTCACGTGACATTAAAACATTGCCACATTGACCAAGAAATATCATGTCATCAACTTTTGTCTAAGATAACAAAAAAATTAATGAAGGGGACAAATATCACAATAGAAAACTTTATGATGGCATATATTTAGTAAAGTGACCATTTTAGAAACAATGAAAAAGGTAAAAGACCACAAATGGAAATTTCCCAACCAATATGCAACATAATGGAGGTTGAAAACCAATTTATAATGAGAACTAAAAGTACCTTAGAACTTTTTGTGCAATTTACCAAAGTACTTTTCATGCAATATTTATTAATTTTTAATGGGGAGAAATATAATTTGCCCCCTAACGTTTACCATAAATTACACTTTATCCCCTCCAATTTCAGAAAATTCTTCAAAGCCCTATGAGATTTTAAGAAATCTACACTTATCTCATGTAGTCTATTTTGAATATTAAAACTAACGAATTGTTTAAACTTTAAGACCCCAATTCTTGTTTAAGTTATCTTCCTAACATATAAATTATTTCATTACATGTCTTTTTTAAAAAATATAATATAATATAATACACACACACACATATAGTTCCTTTTAGCTTACCATTTTCTAATTATTTTTCATAATTATGTTTTTATTTATTTTTCATTGGCCGTACATTTTTTATCTTTATATTTTCAATTTTTAAAATATCTCTAATTAATGATATCATTTTTAATTTAAAAATTGGTCGCATTTATTTATTAATCAAGACGAAAACAAATAAAATTAATAGTATAGCTTTTTTTCATTATTTATATATTCAAGTTTTGATCCCATATAAAAATGGCCTAAAGCCCCTCATGCCCGCCTGAACTTTACTAACTCAGACCTTTTACGTCTTGAACTTCGACTCGGTTCGACTCATCCCTTAAGTTTTGCAAATTGGGACCTTTTATCCCTTCAGTCCAATTAAATGAAGAATGTGTACTAAAATGAAAATTAAAAAAAAATTGAAAAGCTAACTAAATTATTTGTCCAATTGTTGACTATTTTGAGCAAATAATAAAAAAGCCTTAACACAAACTTATAAGTGAAAATAAGAGAAAGATTAGTAATTTCAAATGTGAAATTGAAACTTTTGTGTTTATTGTTTGTTCATAAAGATCAACCATTGAGCAAATGATTTAGTTAGACCTTTAGTTCTATTTTTATTTTTATTTTAGTACATATTTTTCATTTAACTGTGTTGAGAGGGTAAAAGGTCCCAATTTATAAAATTTGATAAATGAGTCAAGCTGAGTCAAAATCTAAAAGGTAAAAAGTCTGAGTTGATAAAGTCCAAGAGCTAAAAAAGCTTTAGATCATATAAAAATTAGCACAAATAAGTAAAAAAAAAAAAATAGAAGAAATGAAAAGGGGGCCAATGTTTCTCGTTGCTGTATCATAGTCTCAGTCATTCGTCACGCTCCTTATAAACAACCCCCACACAATCACAACTCCGTCTTCCTTATTCTTCCCGGCCCTTGCTCACTCATTTATAACAAATCCTTTCGTTTTTTTCTTCTCTTTTCTCCGAAACACAGCACAGCTATGGTGGTGGCGTCGCCGAACCCGAGCGGGCCGAGAAAACCACAGGCTGAATCCGTCGATGGTCTTCCAGTCATAGACCTGTCAGGGCCGAGATCGGAGGTGTCGAAACTCATTGTAAAAGCATGTGAAGAGTTCGGTTTCTTCAAGGTAATAAACCACGGGGTTCCTGAGAGCACCATATCGGCAATGGAGGAAGAAGGGCTCAACTTCTTCTCGAGGCCGGTGTGGGAGAAGCAGAGGGCCGGACCGGCGAGCCCTTTCGGGTACGGCTGCAAGAACATCGGGTTGAACGGGGATTTGGGAGAGGTGGAGTATATTCTGCTACACACCAACCCGCTGTGCGTTTCTCAAACTTTGAGCACCATCTCGACAGACCCCGTCAAATTCAGGTACTTGTTTACGTATTCTCAATCAATCTCACATCTTGCTAGGCGGACTTGTGGGATACTGCTTGCGTAACGCATCCATTAATGTGGATAATTTGCTTCGAGTGGTAAATGCTCCTTTTTGTTAAAAGAAAAAAAAAACGGTCGCTTGGACATGTCTAGTAATAAAGATGGCGGCAATTGTCTAGCAAGGTTTGTCGGTCGACATTAATCGAAAGCTGGAGAAGCAAAGAAGTTGTATGAGTGAGATGGTTGTATTTATGGTTCGTGGGACGCGTTTTGCTAAAATCGTATTACTTCAAAAAATTTTCAAGTGAATGGGATATGCAACAGGCTAGCTATGAATCGTCTAAATTCAAATGAAGATTGCCACATTTTTTTTTGTTTTGTTTTTGCAAAAAAAAAAAAAACAGAGAAACTTTTGTATATTTTTTTCCTGTCTCGCAATAAATGGTCATAAGTTAGCCCATATTTGCAAATGCGTCATCTTACGAGCAGAGGCTAGGCTGGCTCTTGAAAGGTGTTAGGAGCAAAGAAGGTCGGCCGTCCAAATGATGGTGCAGCTGTAACAAGTTAATTGATAAGGAATATAAAATCAGCATCAGGAATATGTCATGACATGTTAAACATGCTAAAAGTTTGGTTGAATTTTTTCCAGCATGAAATGTTTTGACAATTAATGACCAAAAATAAAGAAATGCACGCAATATCTATTTATAAATTTTAAATTGTTTAAGAGTAAGAACTTCATATAGGACGATCATGTTTTTTTAAATAAAAATAAAAATAAAAATAGAAATAAAAAGGTTTTGTAAAATTGTTAATAACGTACATGCATGTAAGAAAATTGTGATAGAGATATTTAGAGGATTTGGGCCATGCCGGGTGGCTGGTGCCATTGCAACTGGGATTTGCTTGATTTGTTGAGTTCATGAACGTGGCCCTTTGGGTACCATCTTTTTTTGATGAGTTGTATATCTGCCTGCTTTTCCCTATTCTATGTTTCCATTACCAAATCCTTGCAATTTCTGTTTCTCTTGGGGCCACTTTATTATTTCTTTCTCTTTCCGTGTAAATATTGACATTTGCGGCAAGCTCCATCACTTTGTTGATTAATCAACTGATTTCTCTAATCCCAAACCCCAAATTGGTAGTTATTAGGTAAAAACGACAGTGATAGGATATACTGGCACTTGTTATGCTACTGGGGAAGTCAAATTGGCCAGGCTTGCGGGTGTGTTTGTAGTAGCAGCAAAAAGGGCCTAAAATGACCACACGTGACGTGAGCTTTCTAATCTATTGGTTTCACAAGGGAAATTAGGAGCTTAATTGCTTGGACATGGTAGTATTTGAAGATTAATCAATGATTTTGTATTTTTATTTTTAGTCAAAAGCGTTATATTCTACCAGAATTTATTTATTGGCAGCTGTAAACAGAAAGAATCTCCTACACATCATAAGATGGTCTTTGTGCAAATGAATTAAATTATTGTGGTTTACTACAAGTGGGGAGTAGGCATTTTTGTGTATGGCATGGTGGTCTGGGACTGGTACTGGTACTGGAAGGAACATACTGATACTGCGAGTGGTTGCTGTCAGGTACGCGCCTAGCTGGCGCGTCCCCACCGAATAAAGATACAGAAATGTGGGCACCGGTCCTGGGCGGGCGTAGAGTAAGTACCATTGACATAAACGATTGGTAACAAAAGGATGACAAGTCAGAGCCTTGGCGAAAGATCAACAAGGTCTAATCAAATCAAACAACTTGAAATTGAAAACCCAGAAAGACCAGAGAAATATATAATTTAAAACTAAATAATTAATAAAAGAAGCAAAATGGAATACTGGAACCTTGGACCAAATGTTACCAGAGAGGAAACCGGACACGCCAAGTAGTCTTGGCTTTTATTTCTTCTCTAGATTTCTTAAATAACTTGTCTTTATTTTCTTAAAAAGTAAAAAGTTATTAGTATTAGTTATTTATTTCTTCTGCTAAGAACATAATTTCCTTTGTTCGATTTAGTAAAAGGCAAAACAAAGGAGAGGATAGAGGTATTATTGGTGTTATTTTTTCCCTGTAAAATGATAGAGATGTATTGTGTGTGTGTGTTAAGGATAATAATGAAGGCAAGGGACCATCCATCACTATAGTACGGTACAATACAAATAAGTAATAAGGTGGTTGTTATATTAAGATCTTGGAAGTGATTTGTATTTGTGTTTGCTGGGGCTGGGGGTGTGGTTGTCTTGTTTGTGGTGTAGTCATGGAAAGAATTAATAGAAAAAGTGTGCAAAAAGAGTGTGGTACTGACTACTGCTGGATGACAGCTCGGCGGTGAGGGGCTATGTAGAAGCAGTGAAGGAGGTGGCGGGTGAGGTGTTGAAGCTGATGGCGGAGGGGCTGTGGGTCCCGGACACATCGGTCTTCAGCAGGCTCATCATGGACGCTGAGAGCGACTCCGTTTTCAGGCTCAATCACTATCCCCCCAATCCCAATCCTAATCCCACCCCGATTCCCTACCACCCAAGCCCCAGCCCCAGCTCCGATACGGACTCCACCCACCACCACCATGATGATGACGCCCATACCTGCCTCCATCGCGCCGTTGGCTTCGGCGAGCATTCCGACCCCCAGATCCTGACCATCCTCCGATCCAACAACGTCCCAGGCCTCCAGATCTGCCTCGACGGCAGCCTCTGGCTCCCTGTCACCCCTGACCCCACCGCCTTCTGTGTCAATGTCGGTGATCTTTTACAGGTACATATTTTCATTTTCATTTCCCCTTTTAAAGTACGTACTGATTGGTACTGCTACTGCTGCTATTTTAATTTAATCAATTGGTACTAGTTGATGGATGAGGTGTTTTAGCTAGGATGGGTGTGACAGGCAAGGAACCAGAGTGACTGGTGAGTCTGGTGATGAGTGGACTGTGCATGGTTAGATAGAGCGGCAGTGCAGTGCTTTTACAGCATGCGCAGCTTTATTTCTCAGTCCTTTGATTGATGACAATGTGGGGGCCCAGCCATCAGCCAAGAGTAGAGGAGTCTTGGCCTGGCCAGGCTTCTTCTGTTCTGTGTTGTGTGTGTCTGGTCTGCTAACTAACGGGCTCACCCTACCTTAACATCTCTAGCATTTCCACTTGCAACCAACGCCACCCATCTCATCACCCTTCCCTTCTCTTGTCTTCTAATCGCAGGCAATGACCAACGGCAGATTTGTGAGTGTCAGACACAGAGCCCTCACCAACCCACACAGACCCAGGATGTCGATGGCCTACTTCGCTGCACCGCCTTTGCATGCCCCGGTCGCCGCCGTCCCCAACACCGTCACCCCGTTCCTCTACAGGCCCTTCACATGGGCCGAGTACAAGAAGGCCACTTACTCCTTGCGCCTCGGTGATGATCGTCTTGACCTTTTCAGATACCAATGAACCGACTAGTCCAGTCAGGCCGTCCGTCCAGGGGAATTTTGTCGCATCGTCCCTCCCTTCCACAAACTTCCTCTGTTCCTTTTTTTGCCAACAAAAAGGAAACAAGTAAAGCTAGACTTCTAGTTGTCATCTGTTTTTTGTACACAGTTCATTAGCAGAAGTTTGCTTCCAAGCTTTTTGGATATAGGGATTTGCCCCATTTCTACTTTCATAAACAAACATCCCCCACCTCCCAAAACAAAAAGGGAGCGAGAGAAGGGAGAGGATCGCCGATTATACACGTGGACCCATGAAACCTCGATCAGTCTTACCGTGACGAAGGTGGAAAGGAAACATACTTCAAAAGCAGAATAATATAGAAGCACAGGTCAACGCCAGCTACTTGTAAAACTTGGACATCAAAAGCCTCAAGTTACACTATCAAGATTACAACAAATGATTGAATGCGCATCTCACAGTTACAGGAATGTCTTATTAATAAGAAATCATGTGAAATATCAGATGAATTCCATCAGTCACAAATTGGTTAAGGTCACTTTCCGTTCTGCAGCCCTTGGGAGCTCCCATCCGCATCACAAAGTGATCCTTTTATTAGGGTATGTTAAAGCTTCTCAAAACACAAGAGAAACCCCTCAGCACTTCTTTATGACCCGGCCTGAGATCGGGTAGCAGCACGTGAGCACTTCCTGCGACCAGTTTTTCCCAGGGTGCAAACGCATGTTTCAAGGAGTTCATAGTCCTCCTCCCAGAACAAGAGGGACGCCTTCTCTGGGTGTTTCAACAGCATCTTTGAGGCAAGGTAACCCGCGAGAGTCCATGTCTGATAAAGCCGGGATTGTTTGCCTATGAACTTCCCATTTCTCGTGTCATAATACTCGGGCCACTGATCCACTGCCAGCCTCTTCTCTGCTACAGCCACTGCTTTTTGTGCTAATTCTGGCTTCCCCATCTTGATACAGGCCAATGTGAACTGAAATCAAGCATATTGAACATATGAATACCTAGTCGAGAGCATATGAAATGCTCGATCAATCAAACCAAAAACCAACCTGCCACAGAAGAGTTGGCCAAGATCCGCCGTTGTGATATGACCACGGGCTGCAGTCAGGAAGAAGCCGGAGTTCAGTTTTCAAGTAGAGTTTTGAGAACAATATTGCAAAAACCATGGGCATGATATCACAGCGTCTCACTTCAAATCGACCAAAAGAAAAGAAAAGAAAGAAAATAAGAGTGTCTTACGTGTTCTTTGGGTCACTACCAGTGATTATGCGCCATTCTTCGGATTCCAAAGCCGGGTAGCATATCTTTAGAGGCATTTCAGCAACTAGATCATCCCATTTAGTCTCGATTAAATTTAGAATACTCTCATTCTGTTTGGTGGTCCCCAAAGAACTAACAATGGCCCAAAGGTTTCCAAGAGTGAAAAACCTGAAGTCCATGTGACCGGGCTGCAGATTGCCAATGAAGTATCCACCTTCATCGGGAAGCCAATCTACTAGCCAGGAGGGAATTTGATCTGGATAAATATTGAACTTGTTAACGGCATCTGTGGAATATTCCTCAGTCTTGTAACGGTAAATTTCATTGATCTTGTTAATGTCAGCCCAATAATACTCCCTCATGTGAAATGAGAGTGCACTCAGTCGGTTATTGACAGCAGCTACCAAATTTTTTGTCGCGTCATTCACAATGAGCATCTCACGGGAGCAACGTAGAGCAGCATAAAACAATGCCTGCAAGTTAAATCTATCTGAGTATTCTTTTCCTAAAGATAAAACAAACAAAAGCTGATATAGGGTGAAAGTTAAATAGCACATGGTGATGTGAAGTAGACCAGGGGCTTCATTCTTCAGCAGCATTGAAAAACAAAATCAACTTTTTACAGATTGGAGCAAGACAAGTCCAAATTCAACTTACTTGAATTTCAAGAGGGTGACCATGAATACCCATTCGTCTGTCGATCATGCAGGAACCATCAGTGACTAACAAAGAAGGAAACATATCAAAACCATCTGTCAAACACAAGTTGAGGATTAATCGAATGCCAGTCTGGACATCAACCCTCTCTTGTAAAGCATAGTCCCCAGTGAATTTGCCATAAGCTCTCAACAAAATGATCCACCATAAACCTGCCAAGGGTGAAATTATTTTAGATAGATGGCGAACTAATTTGTCATGAAAAAGGCTATTGGAAAACAAGAAGACAGCAACCAGCTGTTAGAAGTCGTGTAATCATACCAGAATCAACTGGGGCAACACGGCCAATGGCTGATTCACCAAAATCAGGATCTAAAACTTCTTCAGATTCATCATCATTTCCATCTCTTGGGACTGTTCTGACTTTAAAGCTAGCTGGCATCAACCCTTGCCCTGGGCTGTAACAGTCGACAGTCTTCTCCCAACTCTACCACATAAAGAACATGTCATCAGGGGATCTTAGCTGCTAACATAGTAAACAACAGATAAACATGCTGTTTCTCCTGAAAAGAAATTAACAGGGATCACCAAGAAATTATCTTCACGTAAACAGATTTTGGCCAATAGTACTCTTTACTAAATGCTATGTTGCCATCCATAACAACAAAAAACCTTTATTGTTCACACCATTGTCAGAAGCAAGTGAAAGTCAATAGCCATATAGACATCAAGCAGTTCATTCAAATGAGTAACATGGCCAGTACTTTTGCTGGACTCCTATGCAGTCCTCTTCACAGGGAATAACAAGGTGAAGTTCCGTCTGAACTATTCATTTCTTGGCATTTGCCCCCTAAATCTCTTGAACATTAAACTTGGAATATAAAAAAACACCGTGCATCTGAACATCTGAATTGGCAAATTAACTGGCCCATTACATTCTGGTTGTTGTGGCTTAGATTGGAAAAGACAACCATTCATGAGCTAGTTGTCACCGCCAAACATAAATAAATGAATCTACATTCCAGAGTCACATTAGGCAACATATCTCCAAGTACTCCAATTCAAGAAGCTACTTCTCCATTTTGCATTAAAAAATAAAAAAAAAACGCCTACATTTCCATAATGAATGAAGCTTAATTTCTGTAGCAAATCATGGTGGAAAGATAAATTTAAGTTACTAAGATCATATTTACCTGTAACTGCAATGTGTGAAGAAGAAAATTTTTGACAACCTCTCCTTCTCCATGCAGCAGAAAAGCAAGCGCTGATGGAACAAAATCTCGAATGAACACCTGGTCATAGTTCAGGGGCTGCTTGTCAGCCGTGTCATTAGCAGCAACAGTCCCAACCGGATTTCCACAGTAACTCACAATTGCCTTCTGGAGCAATGTCCAAGCATCTTTCTCAATCTCCGAAAGTTCTCTCTCAACCTTACTCTCATTCAAATTCCAGCCCTCCAATTCCCTTATATTCACACCAGGCCCACCGACCTCTATCCTAAAAACGTCTTCTTTTACAACTTCATTACCCTTTTCAATCCTCTCAATCACCAAAGGCTTCACATTCAAGGCACCCTCAATGAAAATCCGCTCGAAGCTCTTTTCATTAACATGAGCTTCAGCTGATGTAGAGTTATTCCTAAAGTCTGAAGCTACCCTGGGGATTACTAAAACACCCCTGTCCCTACCATTACTAGCCCGAAAACCAAAAGTATGCCTTAGAAATCTAGACGTACCCCAACTCGAATCGGGCGCACTAAAATCGTTCCGATTCGGAACCAAAAACTTAGAATTATGTATACTGGGGTAGAATCTACTTGTATCAAATTGTGATGTCGACGGATTGTTAAATACAGATCGATTCAATCTCCGGGGAATCGATGAGCAGCTATACCTAATTAGAACACTACAGCAAGGTCTCATGCTGGAGGTTCCCATGCAAGTGCTAGAATTCATTTATTTTTCCTGTTCTTCCTTCAACACTATAAACTATATATAGCTAGCTCTGTTGATCTTAAGAATCGAAAAACAGAGTTCCTCCTAGACAGAGGCTAAAAAAAATGCTTCAGAAATGAACTGAACGCTGAAAAATCTGTACGGACAGAAACCAAGAAAAATATCTGAAATGGATTACGCTAAAGCAAATACTTACAGTTTTGTTGAATGCGAAGCTAAACGAGAAAAAATGGCGTGTGATTCTAACTCACAGATATCGGACGAGGAAAGGTTGGTGAAAGGAATTTATAGACGGAAGACAGGTTGAAGCTTCGTGGCTGCGAATTGACTGTAATGGCCCTTGTACAGCGGATTTACGAAAACACCTTCGCTTCCCAACTCCGCCGCAATGGTGGAATAGTCTTGTCGCTTGAAGAAAGGGTGAAACGGTCTTAACTGATTTCTCACATTTAACAAATGGATGAGGCTGGTCGGTCGTGGTCCCCGTCTCTGGTCTTAAGAAAACGAGAAGAAATTTTTATTTTTTTAAAAAAAACACAAACAAAAGCATAATATTTAGGGAAAATTACAAAAACCCTCCTGTGATTTGGTCTAACCTATACTTTTTTCCTACTATTTTTAAAAACCTACACTTTACCCCTTTTACAATGTCCGGCAACAACTTTTGAAATCTTAATTTAAATAGCCTGATAATAATGTTTCGGTAATCTTAAGATTTTTGATATTTTTTTCACAGCTAACAACCCTTTAAAAAATACTTATATGTATTTATAAAGAGAAAAATACATTTATAGAAAGAAAAAATTGATAATTTAAAATATCTATTAACTATAAAAAAATATCAGAGAGATTGAAATTAGTAGAAAATAACTATCATATAGTTTAAATACAGTTTCAGAAGTTGTTATCAGATAGTATAAAAAAAAGGAAATAAAGTGTATATTTCTAAAAATAGAGGGGTAAACTGTAGATTGGGCATACCTCAGGGGGTAATTGTATGTTTCCCTAATATTTATCCGTTGAATGTTACACGTGGAGCTCCATGACTTGGTAAACACGTGATAAAAGCACCGTATACAGAACCGCGTACTGAAAGTTATCCTAAGATCACTCTGAAGTAGTCCTGGAACTATAATGTTTGTTGCACTTTCATCCATCAACTACCGAGTGTTGCACGATAGTTCTGAAAAGGAGCGAAACCGAAAAAATTGGTCAATAAGGGCAATAGTCAATCATTCTATAACATGTACTTGTAAGGTTAGCGATACGCTTATAGGCTATTAAAAAACTTTAATAAATATTTTATAATTGTCTTGTCCCACTATGTTGTTGAATTCACAGCGGTCTGTAACTGTAGCCCCTTAGGGACTCCCGTTTGTCTTGCTTCACTAGGAAGAGATGTGTTGGAGCTTCGCTTGTAATCAAAAGTTCATTAAAGTTTTATTACTTTTGAAAATAAAAATTAGGTAATTATTAATTAGATATAGTTTAGGCCTTCAAGTGGCAATAACTTTAGATATTAACAAAGATGAAAATAAAAAATATTTTTAACCAGAAAGCTGGACCACTATGACCTACTTTGTGTTGCTCCAAAAACACCATCTTCTCCATTATACTTTCAGATGTTAATCTATGATTCCCAAGGTTCCAATATTCAGGTTTGTAGCACCTACTATTCTCGCAAAGTGCAACATTGGATGTAGGGAATACAATTGGGTGGGTTGGGTTAGGTATGGGTTAGGTCATTCATGTTCAGGTTTAATTGAATTAGCATGTATTCAGATTCAGGTTATGTTATTGGGGTTCGGGCTGAGTATATTTTGGGTTCGGGTTATGTCAGGTCGGGTTTATTTGGATTCGGATCAAATCAGGTCAGGTTATCGGGTATTATACTATATTCAATTTCAACTTAATTGTCTAGTTTACTAGGTACCCTGATGCATAAACC
Source organism: Aquilaria sinensis (assembly GCA_005392925.1). Lineage (NCBI taxonomy): Eukaryota > Viridiplantae > Streptophyta > Magnoliopsida > Malvales > Thymelaeaceae > Aquilaria > Aquilaria sinensis. The sequence goes on along the minus strand of SMDT01002629.1, from coordinate 226,910 downwards.
GAAAAGGCTGAATCACTTCAATTTTTTTTGTTTAATTTTGATTAAAATTTAACTTAACTAGACATAAAAAATAATATAAAATTTTAAAAATATATTAATATATAATTTCTTTAATAAAATACTTCCTCTGTGTCAAGTTCTTTGTAACATTCACTATTCGACAATTAATCTATGATTTTTTACTTTCAACATTTTAATATATAAATAAAAAATGATTATATTAAATAATAAATAAAGACCTATAGTTTCTAAATATATACTTTTTAAATTTTTTTCTAACAAATAATCTCCCTCTGTCCCATTTTCTTTGCTCCATTTAACTTTTCTAAGTAGTTTGACTTGAATTTATTTATATTATTACTTATTAATATATATATATATATATATATATATAATAAATATAAGTCTTGATTTATCATTCATGTATAAAATTTTTTTATTTATATATTAAAATGTTGAAAACAAAAAATTATAGATTAATTTTTAAAACATGAATGGTGCAAAAATGTTGAGACAAATGAAGTAATATGAATAAATTCAATTCAAACTATTCGAAAAATTCAAATATTTCAAAAAATATGAGACAGAAAGAGTGCTATAATTTCTAAAATCTAATTATTCCTATCTCCCTATCACCGTTTCAATAATCGTTTCTTATAGCTCCCGCTAGCTCGTTCTACAACGCAAAACAGATCAATAGAATAAAAGAAACTCATTCACATATATTAAATCATAATTTTTCTAAAGTCTTTAACGATCATATATTTTATGTTGATTTAAGTTAAAAATGAGTCTTATTAGATTTAGTTATCAGGTCATTTTGGGTTCAAATCAGGTCAGGCTTGGGTTCGAATTCAGGTTGTATTAGGTACAGCCGGTTCAAATCATTAGCTTTTCTAATCAAAACTGAGGAAGGTAAAATTTTTATTCGGATAAGTCGTGTCAAATTTTGACATCCCCGATCGGATGCTAGATTACATCTGAGTCAGCCATCAATGGTGAAAACTGTAAAGAGGATGAATGATGCCGCACTACATGTATTTTAGGATCAATTTTTTTTTTGGACGTTTTGTAAGAGAAGGAGAAAAAGAAGAACAAACAGCATAACTTTAATACTATTGATGCAATTACCTGACCTAAAATCGAAATCAACTTGAAAATAAATCATATTTTATTTTTTGGGCAGAGTTGAATTTAAAGCAAAAAAGGTGCCCAGGAGATTTAAAAAAAAAAAAAAACAAAAAGCCAAATCAGGGCGCTCGGGAGAAAAATTTTTTTGAGGTAAAAAGGATTGAGCTTGGAATATCTTGAATGATCTTCAACTGATGCAGGATATTGGGTGAACCACAGCTTGAGGTTTAATGTTAATAAATTTTTCAAATACCCGTTCTAACTTATATTGTTTAATAATTATTTTTTGTTAAATTATATTATAATAGTTTTTAGAGTTAATAAACAGTTAAATTATCAATTATTATCCTTATAAATTCAAGACAATCTTAACATCTACTGAAATTAAAAAATAACAAGAGACGAGAGTAGTTCCGAAGTTTGGGAGTGAAAATATAATTATCACGGAACCTAGTGATGAAAAAAAAAAATGTACTAACCTTAAGATAATTGCAGTCTATAGATTGTTAGGGTGATCATGGCAATCCGTGCACATGCGGTGATTTGGACCGTGGGCACTGGGCAGGAACATTAAGCATGAATAGGCTTTCGTTCGGCTTATACATCTTAGGCCCATCCCAATACTAGTGGGGCGAGCTTAGCCAGGGGGCAGTTTGAAGTTTTGACTTTGACTTTGAAAGTTTGTGAGTCGGAACGTCGCTCCGAATCTCCGATCAATGGTGGCTCGATTTTGTCTTATGGCCTCCAGTTCCTGGCTAGACTTTCCAATGTTTTATCAATACGACAACTAATTACTAGCCGTCTTACATACTTCATCCCTCTAAAAAATATGGACTATATTTTTATTAGACGATTCTAAAAAGGTTGTATAATTTTTTTAAAAAAATTAATATATATTTTATTTTATTACCATTATTTGAAATCTTAATATTTAAATAAAATATAATTTTTTAAAATTTTAATTTTAATAAGAAAAATATAAATTACACATTTTAATCTTCATGTCTAAAGAAATACTTCATCTATTATGAATCAGGGCAAATAACTTACAAACTTGTTATACATGAATAACAAGTGAATTTATTGCAGTCTTTTCGAAATAACCTGTTAATTCTAGAGCAGATGAAATTTTCCCTCGAAAAAGAAACTACCACGGAATTAAAATTTAGAACTAGTATTACTGTATTAGTAAAATGCCTCTAGAATGAAAGTTTGGGAAATTGTGACAAGAGATAATAGTTTGAGCCGAAATCGGATATAGTTATCCGGAAATACAATTTATAAACTCTCTTTAAACCCTCTGCGTATCATATGCGCTAATAGGTTGGACAGATTTTTAAACTCGAAGACGCGGCATCTAAGGTAATCTTTGATGCAACTACGTATTGTTACTAATGGAATATTTTATATGCTTTCATTTTAGTTGTCAAATGGTTAACTTTATTTTTCAATTTTTTAATATTAAATTCAACTTGGTATTTAGTATTAACCGTTACTCAAAACATTTGAAAAATAATAGGTTTTTTCAAGTTCATCGATTAATAACAATAACTAATACCAATCAGACTCATAAAATGCCTCTAATAGACCGAACCAATGACAATGCCACTAATGAATTGCTAAAGTTTTGAATCTAATCTCACTATGATATCGGCTCCATGACTGGAAGAAGCCAAAGTATTTTTCTTTCCCTTTAACGAGTGGGTTAAGTGTAGAGACTCCAATTGAAATTCGTATATTTGAAATCCAAGTGAAGCGGAACTCATTTATAATGTTAAAATTTGAAAAATAATGTCACATTCTACACAAAATAAGCATTCAAAAGCAAACTAATTGTAACTGAGGTTCTCTAAAATTCGTGCAGTAAATTTTTTACCACAAAGACTTATGATTGTTCACTAGCATCCTTAATTTTATAATAGATAGATTCAATTCTGTGTACCAAAAGAAAAAGACACAGGCCTGTCCAGTTTCAATGTCTGCGGCTCGGGGTGCGGCGGTAGTGGGGAAAACAATTCTACAACTTTCATTTATTTCAATAAAAAAAAATTAACAGATCGAATTTCTTCCATAAATGTATATTCCAGGTGAATAAGTTTCACCAGTATTATTTTTTTCTTGAAATTGATATAAATAATTACTCTTTTACCATATCTGAAGATAGCAATCCTGATGTATGCGACGACCTTGAACACATTACAACCACTAATCACACATCACTACGGTCCTCACAACGTGATGTGACTACAACGCATCCTCAACAATAATAACCTTTTATTTTTTTTTATAAAATTTTAAGTTTAATTTTTTTTCTTTTTAGAATCTTTTTAAAAGTTTACTCCCATAACAGTAATAATTACATGTCATACATTATTTAAAAAAAAAAGTAAAAAAATAAGAAATAAATAAATAGGTAAAAAAAATCAAATTTACTACTAATATGTTGGGTTGGGAGTGGATATGTCACTATAGTTTTTTGTTGTCTAATCTATCACTAATGTTTTAAATTTGGCCGGATATGCCACTGAAGTTTCAAATTAAAAGTAGATATATCACTGACTGTTAAATATTTAACAGGAAAATTTAAAAAGCTAACAAAAAAATGTTAAAAATAACAATTTTTAAAATTTTATGTTGATAAATTTTAATAAATTTCAAAGACTTTTTTGTAATTAAACTCTTTCTCTCTCTCAAGTGCCGACAAAGATATTAGATAACAAAGACAGAGGAAGGGGGCCATGGGGCTAGAGCACTGGTGATGGAAACAGTGAGAGGGTTGAAACACTGATTGCAAAGATCAGACATTTTTTTGACATAATCTCAAAAGTCCTAATATTTTGTTAAAGATGCATAATAACTCCAAGATTTCAAAACTTGCTATTTTTACATTTTTTTGTTATTTTATAACCAACAGTGGCATATTCAGCCTATTTTAAAACATGAGTAACATATTGACTATCTATCCACAACATTAGTACTAAATTTGATATTTTTCCCAAGTAAATATAATATTATTTCAAGACATCCCAATAAAAAAACAGACAAACGGGAAAAGGGGCACGAGCTTTGACAGCTCATTGTTACCAAAAAATTGTGTTTTTGGTGGTACACGTGTCAGGCTGCAAACACCTCTGTCACCTAGGACCACTCTAGTTGCCGTAGTCGCCTACAAAGATTCCTAGCCGCCACATTATCTCTCTCTCTACCTCGTCCCTCCCCTCCCCCCTCTCGATACTATTCCATCACGTGGTTCACCTTCCCAACTATCCTGACACGTGCCAACTTTATACTCACGATCACTTTTTCTCATAAACAATCTTTTCATTTTAGCGGAAGCCCTACAGATATTCTTTTAAAAATCTCAAAAAATGTTTTCTCTTCCCACATAGGGTATATTTTAATCTTAATTCATAATTTTTTACTTGGAAATTAAAATATTCATATACCCTTAAATTAAAAAAAAAAACTGTAAATGAGGTTCTTATAGATTTTATAGATTTTAATTCCTATAGTTAATCGTAGTATACCAATAATTTGTAAATAAGATTCGTAAATAACTTAAAATTTATACTAAAAAAATACTTATGTATTCACGTATTTACACCAATGGATAAAAAGTTTTCAACTTTCTTCCCCCTATATTTCCCTGCCAAAACAATAATAGATATCAGTTAATCTCCTTTTCTTTTTCCTCCTTATTTTCTCCTCATCCTTAACTTTCTATCAGATATATACCACCTCCATATTGTGTTTTAAACAAGTACAGCAATAAGAATAATATGACTTACATAAATGTTTTTTAAAAAAAGAATGGAAACACAATTGACCAAAGGAAAATGAAATAAAAAAAAACCTTTACCCATGTTTGGCTCAATCCTCTTTTCCTGCCAATAATACAAAGTACACTTTTCCGTCAACAAAAATAGATCGTCAGTTATTCCTTTTTTACTTTCCTCAAGGATAGACTTACTTTAGGTATGTTTTGCTAACCTTTCATTCTTGCCTTCATTATTACTACATCTCTATGTTGTGCATGCATTTGCCTGCTACTGATCACTCATTTGGGTTACTTTCCTGGAATAATATAAGCCCTTTATGTCATCGTCTTCATTGATTGTGACCAATTCTTCCATATTGAGCACAGGTGACCTCTTTATTATATATCAATATATACCGAGGAACGAATGAAGATGAAAGCGAACAAAAAAAATATAGCAAATCTAGGGAACCGTTCAGAAGACCGAGTGGGAAGGAGGGAGGGATAGTTATAGTGCATCAAGCAACACATTGCCAATGATCTATATCCTACTACCCTGCTCAATTTTCATAATGAGAGCCTCAACTATTAGAAAATAAATTTTTCAATACCTTGATTTGAATTACCCCAATAAACACATTGCTAACAGCTCATCACACAACAATGGCGGAATGCTGGAGAACCAACAACAAAAAAGGTCTCATTCTACAATATTCCCACCCATCAACACATTCTATAAAGGAAAACATTAAGGATAGTTCCCAAAACTAACAATTTTCTGAAGGATTATTACTGTAAGCTTTAAATGATCAAGGGTTTAAATGTAAAGAGGCCACCTATTCAAGGCTCCCTAACAAATTAATCCAATGGCATGTATAATGAAAACTGAGCTACAACATTGAACATAGATAAACCACTTTGCGACAGGCAACCAGTTGGGAGGACCAAAACTATCACTACTCACTAGGCTAAAGCACAAGTATCGAGCGCTCATGCATCCCTTGTCCTTTAATGTATTATATAGATAATTAGCTTTTGGTACTCCCAACAATGATTTGGTTGGTGATGATTAAGGTCCGTAGAATCTTTTGAAATTTTCACTTGGACCTTAGTCATGTAACTAAAATTTTTATTAAAGGAGACTTCATTTTTCATTAATCTTATTAATTTAAGTCCACAAATGCCGGGTCACATGCGGGTTGTGGGTGGGTAAGTCTAACACGTATGAGACCTTTGCTCATTAACTCCTAAGTTGGCATTTATTACATCTCCTACCACACCTACCATCTCCTCCCACCGGCCACCGACATTAGCCCAACCCGATGCCCGACAACCCACCCCAAGCTGCATACCCAAGCTACTGACTCAATACAATCCAAGGTGATTTTTTTATCATACTCATGTTTCAAGCATCTTTTTTAGTAGTGTCGACTCTTACCGTAGGAGAAGACCTCTATCTACTTCGATACTATGAAACAGCAGAGTATATATATTACACAACCATAAAGATGAACAATCACGCTTAAAGTGCAAGCGCTAGGATCCACGCACCGTTCTTATCACAACAGGCTAAGGAAAACCGGATTTTGGGCCTGGTTCGACGAGATGATGAGCTCCAACCACATGGAGATTCTTCGTTGATGGTGCACACAGAGGAGGACGAGCTCCTATGGCTCGGTCATAAACCCTTATAGGAAATTAACGTCCATCCCTTCTCCATCTGCCCCATCTCTCTCCAGATGATGAAAGACCCCATCACCCTCTCCACCAGCATCACCTTTGACCGCCACAAAGCATTGAGAAATGGCTCTTTGCCAGTAAGAACACCACATGCCTAATAACCAAATAGCTTGTTTCCGACAGTTGACCAATGAATTCGAGCATAGGAAGGGCGGCTGGAGTTTGAGAAGCCTAGGGTGGAGGCGGGGTGTCGGCAATCGCTGGTGGCATTTGCGAGAAATGGCAGATGTGGCCTAGGCAAGGCATTTCAGCCGGGTGGCATAGATCATAAATATAACAAAAATAGAATGGTGCCTTGAGATGGTTATTGGACAGGTTCTTTTAACTTGTGAGAATTCGACCCGAACCAGAAAAAATGGGATCCCATTAATCCCATTAATTTTAAACGAACAGACCCTAAAGTTTTGAGATCCATTTACAGTTTTTGGAAATATAATGACTAAAATGAAAAAAAGTTTAAATTTTTAAGGCCCAAATTGTAATTTGTTAAAAATTTCAGAAATCAAATTGTAATTTTAAAGTGAAAGTTGAAATGATAATAGTATGACAAATTGATTATGAAAATCTTTCTTAATATAGAAATTTGGCAATAATTTTCGAACTCATAAAATAATACTACTAAAACTTGCTACTTTCTACAACTTGGGAGGTAATATCTATTGTTTTCCCCTCTAAAAGGGGGAATCTAAAACCTGAATCTCAGACAAATTGCAACTTAATGCAATGTTTCCTCTAGGAGAAGGCTGCTATGAAAATAAATAGTCAAAAAATTAACAGGAGTTTAACGCCAATACTTTCTATAGTAATTGAAATGGTTATTTTTATAATACATTGCTGGCAGAAAAAAAAAATGACACCGCTGCTGAATTAAATATGTACTTATACTTCTTAAAAGTTGTCCAAGTAAACCATGGGCAAACTTGTGGACAACTTGATTGTATTGTTTTTTCCCTTGTCCCTACTGATGCGTTATTGGGACTAACAAGGAAACTTCAGGATTGTTTCCGTATTAATGTGCCAAGGAAATAATTACACCACAAAGTATAAGAAGTATTTAAAAAAATCGAATGGGTTTTATTTTTAACTCAATTGACATGAATACCACTACTTTACAATGGTTACTCTGCTGCTGATTTGATTATTTAATACTATCTCTTATATTATTATTATTATGAAAATTAAAGTTTTATGGTATAAAGAAAAAGTGAATTGCAAAAAATAAAGAAAAGAAAGAATATTCATGTGTGAATGGAACTTTATTAATCATTAATTAACTAGAATTTGTCTGGATAAATGAGATGCATCATGCGGACTTTGCTCCTACCGTGGCAAACAAGGCAAAATGAATAAATGGCGACACTATTTTAAGGATGTACTTTCATCGTCTATTGAGCCAAAAGGTCTACAACAAACAAGCAGCTTTTGAAACTGAGTTCCTTAATGGCCAACTTAGCCTATAACCTCACCAATCCCATCTCTCCACGTCGTTCTAACTACTAGATTTTTATTTCTCCCACCAGCTGATTCCTCTCAACTTATAATTTCGTGACTTACTGCACTTATATACCTTTGATTCTGTGGCCATGGACATTTAAATCCTTCAACTCCAGCATATTCCATTAACACCCCTCGAATCACCCAAACCTTTACATTTGCCCATTTCACTCTCCGATATGCGCATGTGTTATATAACGCTGACGTTTCTTCCTGTCACCATATCAAACTAGTTTCATAACCCGTCTAATAGACGGGATACTAATTCATATACAAACATATTTTATGAATTAATAGAAACAGTAACTTAAAGATTAAGTTGAAAAAAAAAACAATAAGTTCAATGTTACATCATGTATATTGGAAGGAAAATAAGATATTCTGAGGGTAACCAATTTTAGGAAACTCAATTGTTGACATGAAAATATTTGAGGGAATGTCTGGGAAAGAAAGGAATTGTATTCTAGAGTGAATGGAAGTGTGAAAAGTCTATATCAAACATAATCAAAAGATTCGGAACATATTTAGAAACGGAAAAACATGTTGCATAATTTAATGTGAGATTAAATTGTCCACCCAACTATTTGATATATTACTAAAGTTCGAGTATGCATGCCCACGTTATATAAAAGAGTAGTTCAAGTCGTAATTGGAGATATGGCCTTCTTGTGTGATGGTATTGAAATTGTTCTAACAATAAACTGAGCAGATATTCGGGCAACAAACAAGGAAATTTTGATTATTACTTGCAATTACGTTCGCACTGCAAAAAAATTTCATGAACGCAAATAGGTGTCATCGGAACGATGATGGCAAATGGGCTGTGGAATTTTTTTTTTTTTAAAACATGATTTGGTTATTAGGGAGGAAAATGACAAATGATCGATTAGGTTTTCAAGAGGAAATGTTCCATGATTCAAATGGATTGTGGGAGAAAGACATTGATGATTCATATATCACCGGGAAAAATTAAGCAAGAGATCCTCAAGGTCTGCCCTGGGTTTTAGAGAGGGATAATGTCCCGGACCCAATTTAGCATTCTTAGCTGCTTCTAGCAGCAGGGAACATCATTTTTTTGGTATGTAATGGGAACAAATGCAGGACCTTGTTGTGCTGGCATAGCAAGAACGGGGTATAAGTGCACATTTTTGTTAATTTGCAAAGTTAGGGGACTGAATCGGACCGAGTTGGAGTTTAGGGCCTCGAATGATGCATTTAATCAATGGAAAAGGCTAATACGCGTATATTATTCTAGAAAAAGCAAATATATATATATATATATTGTGGGGTTTTATATAGATAGCATCTTGGATAAAAGAGTGGACAAAAAGAGAAAAATTACATGGTAAAGATGAGAATATAATCCACGTAACGCAACATTTTCGTCACATTATTAGAAAAAGAAAGCGGACAATATATCGTTGTTTATAAGAGGAAAGACTAGTACAGTACAATAATTTTTGTGATCTAGAAATAGAGAACAGGGGAAGTGAAGACTTTGGCGTGGTTCAGGCCCCATGGACACGGTTCCCAAAAGTAGCATGACTTGTTGTATGATGGACACTTGCAGGGATAAAATAAGGACATCCAATGGTGGAACCAATAATTATACCCCATCTTCCCATTATATTAATATATCCCCAAGCTCAAAGCTTACTCACTACTAAGTACGGAAAATGATTATAATATGATCAATTAATGGGTATTAAATGAAATTAAATAAGCTCCCACTCAGAAATCATCACAATACTGGTTTTGTATCCCGGCCCGGCCCCCTGAATTAATGTATATGAAAAAAAGGCATACACAATTGGTTGCAACGCTCATCCTAAATTTTACTACGCTCGTCTCTTTTGTCCTCTAACACCTCACATATGTTCAGTTTCACCACCAACACCAAGCTTATTTTAGATTTCAGTAGATCTCAAGAGTTGAGCTGTTGCTGCAAGAACGTCCAAAACTCATCGCTATAATACAGACTCTGATCCATTCCATCGCAGCCATTCGTCCAACAAGTGTAATTCTGATCCACGGACTGGCCGTAGTAATCCAACGCTCCGGTGTTGCTGAAGCCCGGGGCTCCAATTAAGAACTCCGAATAGTTTCCGACGACCTGGCCGGCAGCTGCTTGTAAATAACCATAACCATCCGGGCTAGAGTTCGCCGGGACACTGCTGTTGTAGTCGGTGATGTCGGAGACCTGCGCAGCAGAGGAGTCTGATGAGGCAGCCGTGCTCGAATTCTCCGGCGTGTAAGTACCGTGAACGTTATTGACCGTACTAATGCCCTGGGAAATGTTCTTCTGAAATCCACCGACTTGGACGGTGGCTGGTTGATTATGGGTATCGGCGGAAGATGAGGCTGAGGTAGAAGTGGTGGTAGCGGCGGCTTGGATGCGTTCCACGAGCCTGGGCATCCATAAATAACGCATCGTATCCTTGAACTGCTTGCTGTTGACGTCGCATTTGAGCTGCTTGGCGTGTTTCTGGACACGAGTTCTCCAGTAGTTCTTGATCTCGTTGTCGGTCCTGCCAGGTAAGTGCTGGGCGATTTTCGACCACCTGCGTGCCAACGATAATTTAATTACTACATATAGGACTAGAAGCAAATCAGAATGAAGGGAAATTAATATTGAACAGAATATATATATATACACACACACACACACACACACACACTCACACACATCAGAGTAGTATTAAATTAAGTAGGTGTGGCGTAGTACGTACCGGTTGCCCCAGCGAGAATGAAGCTCAAGAATGAGGAGCTGTTCTTCAAGGGTGATGTTGCCACGTCGGACATCAGGGCGGAGATAATTAAGCCACCTCAGTCTGCAGCTTTTCCCCGTTCGTTTCAGGCCTGTTATTGGATGAAAGAACATGTATTGTTAGAACACGCAACTCAACTTATTGTGTTCGCTAGCTGTCCTGTCTGTTTTGCTTTGGTAAAGTAGCACTTTTATTACGAAAATTAACGATGGATATAACAAGCTAGTTTTAACATGCAGTATTAGAAACCAACGCCAACGGGATCGAGATTTTCTGGGGAGCCAACCACAACAGCGCAAAGAGATCAGCAGAAGAAATAACAGTGATTAAGACAGACCTGCGCAGCGAGCGAGGGAGTTCCAGCGGCCTTCGCCGTGGGTGTCAATGTAATTCATGAGCTTCAAGTCTTCTTCCATGGTCCACGGCCCTCGTCTGAGATCCGTCATCATCTCCTCCGGCCCGCATCCAGACGATTGTGATGATTTCTGGCCCTTTTCGTCCATATTACTATTAATTATTGCTTTTCCAGGGACGCGACACGGCTGGTTTATTGAAAGAGTTGGAATCAGAAAGCGCTCACCCAACAACTATATTCTTGATTTTCCGGAGAGAGATTGATATGATACAGGGAAGGCAAGTAGTGGGCTTTCTTTATATAGATACACAGATGGCTCTGAAATGATATGAAAGTTAAGAAAAAGGCAACTTTGTGACTTATGAGGGGGAGAGGCCCAGCCGCAATAGAGACTTTCAGGTTTTAAATAAAAAAATTGCTTTGCATATTTGTATAATATGGGGAAAATCTACTAGTCGTCTCGGCCATCAATTTCAATTTAGTTGCATATTGGTGTGAGATATTTATAATGTATTGTATATTAGTTGGTAACCCTAAACGAGACTCAGTTGGCAAAGAAATTCTATTTATATGGAGAACAAAATTGGCAGTTTAAATAGTTCATTTTCTATTAAAAAATTTATGTCACATTTTAAATATATTAAAAAAAATTATTGAGCCGTTTCAAGTCATTAATTCTCAAGTAATCGTCTGACATTAAATTTTTAAATCAAAATTTAAACTTTTTTATGCTTCTCTTCTCAATTCTGCCATATTTTTTTTATCAGTTAAACAAATTTTTGCACGAACTCAATCTCACATAGGTCTAGTACCAATTTACAATAAATTAGAAAAATTTGGAACTAATACGAAATAAAATAGAAGTTGAAGATTTATTAGGTCTGGAAAAAGTTGGGGCTTTTTACCTTCGCAGTAAGTGGGCCGGATTTAATGACCGAATAAAAACTCTATACAACACAGAGAATAGATTCTACTATTCAGTGGGATTCGATAAATAAAAACAATTATTTTTACACTGTTTACAATTATAAAAGAAAAAAATGTATAAAAAGTTATATGTTTTAATATTGTATGTAACCAATTTGGAAATGGAAATTATACGCCATACGAACAAGTTTGAATGTAAAAAAAAAAATCATACCTCTCCTTACTATTTCCAAACTCAGCCACCTAAACCCGAACATGCCCCTACCCTAGAGTTTCACATAGGATACGAATTTAACAAATCCCACCTAGGTATGATAATGAATAGGACATAGGTAAGATAGTGCTAAACTCGCATTCTATCCATCATTTTGGATACTTAATTTGTATCCTATATGCCATCCATCGGATTTACAATTTTAATATTTATATCATATCAATTTTAAGGCAGTAGGATGGGGTAAAACCCACCAACCCACCATATATTATCATAATAGAAAATAGTAATTTTATAATAGAGTACCATAATAAAAGATATTAAAATGATCTTTGAGAAAAACAATATCAATAATAAGAGATACATATAGTGCAACAAAGATGCATATACCTAAACAAAAAACATTCATATGTGAGGCCTCACAGGATGAAATAATACATGTTAAAGATACAACTATAGATCACGAAGCTAAACTCATGTCAATAATCTCTAAGCGGATGTTGGCACTTAGGTATACCACTTCAAATAGAAAGCCAAATCAAGTAAAAGCAAGCTATATCCATACAAAATCACTGTCAAATTTCAATCCTATATTGAACAGCCTTTTTTTAATAGTAAGAAAGAATGGACAGTAAATGTATTGTTTGATGACTTTCTAGAAAATATGCTTAAAATACAAAGTTTATTCTGAAACAATATCTGGCAAACCACAACATATAAGAAGAAAAATAAAAACACTGTAGATCATCTAGCTCTGTGTGTGTGTGTGTGTGTGTCTTGGTGTGGGTAGGATATGAGGTGTGTAGGTCTAAACCGTATCCTATTCACATCTAGCGGATATGAAAAAAAAATTACATCCACTCCACATCCATTTAATTGTAAAAAAAAAAACCTACCCATAAGATAGTATGCAAATATCCGCTAGAATAAATATCCATTAACATCCCTAGTCCTAGCCGAATGGGGTAAGGGGAGGGCATGTATTTAGGAATCTACCCTCTCGACATGTAATGTATAATGCTCGAGTATTTAAAAGAATACATATATACCATATATATACAATCCTATCCAATACAATCCAACTCTAGATTCTTAAAATTTATGAGTTGTATATATATGGTACAGAATTTATTTACATACAGATCATCAATTTCTTTTTGTTGCTTTTGTTGTTTTCCAAATTTGCCGCAATATTATATGACACCTAACTCAAACTTTGTTTTTCAAGTGTTAACGTTTGCAGTTTTATTTCAAAAGCCTTCCTAGATGTGGTTGGATATCATATTAGTTTAGGTGTTTATTTTAATTTTCAGCATGGTTAATTAATGTTGCTTGTAATTAATAAATTATCGTAGTTAAATATTTTTAATTTGTTCTTTATTATATGAATCATTTGTGCAGGTATAATACTCGATTCTACCTACCTTGACAATGGGAGGTTTTGGCCGAGGAAAACCATCTATCGAGTTACAGGGAGGGTTAATATGTGTAGGGCTCTTGTATTGTGGGAATTAGAGTACGGCAATGATTATACCCTTTTCTAACCCACTTCGCTGATATCCCTAAGAAAAAATTAGTAGAATTAGGATTTCTAGCCAACATTGGGGCCTTTGACTATAATTCATGAAAGTTTGGGACCTAAAACATAAAAAAAATATATTTTAGAACATCTTCTATTTTTATTGGGACAGACTACAGAGCAATAAGAATTTCTGGTTTCAAAGTTTAAAGATATAATGAAAATCATCACACACAAGTGCAGAACCTATCGTGTAATTTACTCCTTTTCTTCTACTCATCTTCCTGGTTTACAAGAAGAAAATGGGATGCAGAAACAAAGAAAAATATTAAACAAATAAAACTGCAACAACATTTATGAACAGTACCAAGGTTTACGCCTCTAGTGTGTGCAAAAGAATTTTGCTAAATATATTAAATCTTGTACAAAATCCGTGCGATATAAATTGATTGGATACATAAAAGCTAACAGTTCTCGTTCACCTTTTCAATTGCAAATTGAACTGTAAATGCAAGATTCAATATATAAAGTTTTACTACAAATCTTTGAGTACATGTACCACTACTCAACATACAATAAGTATGGTCTGAATTTAACTCAAACTAATATTCCAACTAACCAAATCTTGCGTATTTATTAACGGGATATGTCCAAGGTTCTTACAAATTTATAATTAGTGTCTATGTTGTATTATTAACCAACCTAAAGTCGATAGAATTCCAGGCTCAGACTTAGTTTAATTGTCCACTTAGCCCCTCCCGTATGCTCACTAATTTGCATTATTTGCTTTCGTAAAACTGCTCTTTTACTAATAAAACTCTCCTTTTACAATATTATTCGCATGTGTGTTTATCTGGACCACCCACTTAACCGAGTTAGTTACTAGTTAGAGGCATTAGCTTAAGGGCAGCTAGTTAACTATCGACTTTAATTTGATTGTTCTCCAAACTTATTCTTCGATGGCCATTTAATTGTAAAGCGGGGAAAACAACTTTGAGCGCTAAACTATTGGCATGTTATGTTACGTTAATTAGAGCAGAAAGATAATCTTAATTCTTAAGAAGTGTCCACACAATTATATATAATCATACATAACGTGTAGTGCTTCTGAAAGCCAGTACGTGTTTTGTCTGTTGCTGTAGGGTACATCATCTCTCTATCTCCAAATTATAATGAACTTTTGTATTTCTCGGTCGGCGGCAATTGGTTTTTTTTTATAAAAAAAATTCCATTTTGCTTAATGGCAAAGGTCCTTAAAACATCGCCAGTAAATAAGCAGAAATTATATCAAATGAGGTGTAGAAGACCTGCGCATTGCGTTAATTATATAATTTTATAATATTAAATAAAATAATAATAAAAAAATAATAAAAATAATTTGGGGACCAGGAGAAAAAATGTAAAAACTTTAGGTATTAAGAGTTTAATAATTGACTTAGGAAAAGTTAAGAAAAAAAAAGTCTTATTTCACTAAAAAAATAAATAAACTATGGTGACTAATATTTTAGTTTCAAAAATAAAACATAAAAAAAATCAAGAGATTAAACAAAAACACTATAATGTATTAAACTCAAGGTCTAATATCAGAAACAGAAATAATATAAGGACTGGAAATGTGTTTCACAAAAAAGAAAAATGAAAGTAGGAGAATAGCAATATCGACCCTCGAAAAGATATTTTCATTCGAAAATTTCACCAACCTTCCAAAAGAAGCAACCCAACCCAACGTAAAAAAAAAAAAGAAAAAAAGGAAAGGACAGACAACAGACTAGGTCAAAACCCAACAACGAAAGGCAAAAGCAAAAAGAAACTATAATTTATTATAGATAAAATGGTGGTTAGAATATAGAGATTTTTTTAAACGCACTTTGTAGCAAACATTTTTTTTTTATAAAATTTAACATTAAAATAAATGCCAATAATAAATAATTAAAAAATTCTCATTCATAAATGGATGTTAATCAACTAAATTTTGCTTCATTTTAATTTTGGGTTGGGTTTTCTTTATGTTATGTTCTTCTTATTAAAATGAGTAATTGTGATCAAAACATAATTCTATAAAATATAACACTACAGGTGCTTCGAAATGATAAATATTTTTTTTTCATAAAAAAATAATTCACTAAAAAGTTTCATCTCTTATTAATTTAAATTTTAATTTTTAATATTGATAAGAAATTTATTTAGTAAAATTCACTCAAAAGCTTTAGAGTTTAATAAAGTAATTTGATCCATCGATCCATAATTGTTAAAATTGAAAATGAATATGAAACATAACATTGTACATGTTTTGAAATGATGGATAAAATTTTTCATTAAAAATCAATTCACTAAAAATTTTACCTCCTATTAACTGAAATTTCAATTTTTAATATTTTTTATAAATTTATTTAGAAAAATCCATCTTCAATTTATTTATCTTTTTTTTAACCTTTATTGAGTCAATTATTAAAACCTTAATGTCAAAATTTATTTCTTCAAACAAAAGAAATAAACCATGATTACCAAGATTTTGCTTTAGAAAACAATAAATAAAAACATAACAAAAAAATTAAAGATATAGGGAACAAATTATGCTCACCAATGTCTTTCCTTAGAAAATAGTACATAAAACAACAACAAAAAAAAACTTGGGATGAAGAGAGCAAATAGAAGAGGTAGATTAATAGTTATAAAATTTGGGGACCAAAATATAACACTGATGTAAATTTGAGCCTAAAATGAAAGCATTAGAAAGTTAGGGACTGAAACCGTGTTTTCACCAAAACAATATATGAAACAGATTGAAAGCGTAAAATTGCAACATAGATCCTCAGGAAATTTAGTGCCTTGCAAAAAGAGGATCAAACTCTAAAAAAAGCAAATCGTATATGGAAAAACAAAAAAAAAATGACGAACACAAAAAAAAACTGATAAAGAGCAAAACGGTAAAGACACTATTTTTTACTATTCATTTGAACAGTAGCCAAACACGACTTTTAGTATATATTATAATTAGTAGCATGCCATAGTGGAAGTAACACATTAAAGTATGCAAAAGTTGACAAGTACGTGTTATTTTCCTTGAGAAGTGAAGGCTGTTTTGTATTTACGGTGAAGAAAAATAATTATTTAACCTATTTATTAAATGTATAAAGAAAAGATCCTTTAGATTTAGTGAAACATAGTTACCAAACAATTTTTTTTTCAATACTTATCAAACAGTTTAAATTATGATTTTAAAAGTCGATATCAAACAATTGATTTAAGGTCTAGCTCATTCTTATTTTTTAAACTATATTATTTTTACTGTTTACTTTTTAATCTAAAAGTAATGTATTTTTATTTTCAATATTTTAGTATATAAATGAAAAATCTTTATATATAAATAATAAATAAAGACATATAAATCCTTGTGAACCTTGAGCTTGAAATTCGTGGCTTGTGAATGTTGATGCTTGTTAATTCTTATGCAATTAAGGTAATGGATTAGTTAACTGTTTGCTAGATTTATGTATGATACTTGCATGCTGGTTATGGAGCTCAAATTGATGAATTAGTACTTGAAATTGCTTAAGAAAGGCATCATTTGTGCATAGGCATCACAAGGAACCACGTATCTCTTGCCTAGCAAGAGATGCGTACACACCAAGGAATTGTGCATTCATATTGCAGCTTGGAGCCTATAGTGTGTACACATAGTATCCATGGTGTGTATGCGCTAATTCTAGAATAGGTGGGCTACCATAGTATATACACACCAAGGAGATGGTGTGTTCGCATTGGGTATGGGAGGCCTAGTTCATGGACAAGGGAGTTCTTGAGGGCTTGGGGTGTTACGGCCCTCATAGTGGAAAACTCAACTAAGGGAGGTAAATTAATTAAATTCCTAGTTTAATACCTTATTTTGAGTTAACTAGGCAAGGATTAATAAGCTGGACCAAGTTTACTAAGTTTTGAGTAATTTATGGCACTAAAAGAGGCCAGGGGAAAAATGATAATTTTACATTCCAAGGTGTCAGGCCAAGACCCAAGAGTTAATAAAATGTTTTAAAGCATAAACTTTGCTTTAAACCCAAAGATTTGCTTAAGTGTTAAAGATTTGACTAAATGTTGACTAGAACTACTATTTTGGGAAGAGGTTTATTTTGACAAACTTAAGAAATTTTGGGGACTTTCTATAAATGGAGTTTATAAACTTAGTAAAGTGTTTCTAGCTACTACTATTCCCATTTTCCCAGCCAAGCCCGAGTTCCTCCCTCCCTTCTCTATTTATCCTTGGATTCTTGCCCAAAATCAAGTACTTTTGGTGAAATTTGAAGGCCAAGGGGTATATAAGCTTTAGGCAACTTGTTTCAAGCTTATTTCTTGGTTTTGGAAGTGTTTGCCACATTTTCCTGTTGGGTTTTTTTTTTTTTGTGAGAGGTAACATTAATTTCTTGCTTGTTTCTTGTTTACTTGATGAATTGAAGCTTGGGTTTTGCTTGGTTGTTGTTGATTGTGTGCCGTTTGGCTTAGTTTGATTGGAACTTAGGTTAAACTTTGTGGAGCTTTGTTCTTGGTGAATAATTGGCTAATCCTTACTTGGTAGATGAAACTGAGGTAAAGGATTTAAGGTTTTTTGTTCAATTAATGCTATTTGAGTGTGGTTGTTTGTTGGAAACAAGTAGAATTAACAATGGCATTGACTAGAGGGTATCAGAGTTATAGTGGACTTATGTTTATTTAATGGCTTGTGTGAAGTTTGTGAGTACAAGAGACTTGGTTCCAAGGCCTATTATGGCCTAAGGATTATGTGCTTACAGGTTTTGGCCATGGGGTAAGGTCCCTAATATGGCTAAAGGGCATGGAAAGCTTGTACACAAGCTAAAGCACTTAGAACCAACACCTAGTTCGAGTCAGGCAAAGACACGTCTTTGGCATGTCAAGGACGTAGCTTTAAGCTCTTAAAAATCAGTAAAATAGGTGTTCTTAAGCAAGGATGTGTGATTGGCAAGTGGAGGATGCAACTTTGGGTTCATGGGGGCTTGGAGACCCCATAAACGCGTCTTCAGCCCTTAAGGACACAACTTTGGGCTCACAGAATCAGCAATCTTCTATGCCCAGTCAAATATGCATTCTTGGCTTATGAAAACGCAGCTTTGAGCTCTAGATACGTGTCTTCAAACTTTGTTGATACAGCATTGGTATTCTCAGCACCAGCATTCTTAAGACCTTTAGTTAAAGACACAGCCTTAGGTGTTGATGACGCGGCTTTGACACCTATTTTGGCTAAGGACTTTTTAGGTCAAATCGGATGCTACAACGGAAACTATGAGGTACCTTAGGGGGATTCAGGATGAAGGGAAGTAAGAACCACCTTAGTGCATCCAAGAGCCTCACAATGTGCTAGAATTTATCTCAAGTGGTATGGTGTGAGTTAGGTCTCAGTATTGGTGAACTGTTTGATTGCAGTAAGTGCTAGGATGTAAGTGAAAGGTTTATTGACCATTGGTGACCTAGTTAAGTCTTAGGATTTAAGGTGCAAATGTTAATGCACTCAAGTTCAACCATAATACCCCTGTACAACATAAGGAAAATTCAACCAGTGATGAATTTTACTAGTTAGACTAGTAAGAAATATTTGCTAGTAGACAAGGCTTTGCCCTGCAGTTTAAGGACAAGGTAGAGTATAAGTCTCAATGGACTGAAACATATGCACATAGGTTTAGCCTTACATTGTATAAGTTCACAGTAGATTACATATGATAATATATGTGTTGTCTTTAGCATTTTCCTTGCAGGTCAAAATCTCTTATTGAGAATTACAAATTCTTACTCCCTTATCTTATGTTGTGCATATTCTAACCGTGTTGAACCCAATAACCACTAAGGGTCGTCGCGGTAATCTTTTGTTGCAGGTATTTTGTTATGAGAATTTTTATGATTCTAGTTTTTTTAGTTACTTGTCAGTGAACTAACAGTACTAACTATAGTATTTTTTCTTTTTGCCACAGAGGCTAGCAGTACGTGGATAGACTTTTGTGACTCACCACTGGACTTAACTCCAAGGTAGGAGTTAGCTGGGAAGATCTCAATAGAGGCCTGTATATGTTGTATGCCTAGTTGCCTCCCATGTCTATGTTTGGAGCTTTAGACTCTACGGTTGCTCTTAGGTGAGGGGCATTTGTCTACTTTTGTTAAATGGCCTCACATGGTTATTGTATGTAGTAATTAAATGTTGATTATGTATGCTTTGACTTTTTGAACTTGATTTTTTTATGAAAAAATACCTTGGCCATGTGAATGTTTTATGGTTTATATGCATCAAGTCAAAGCTAAATGAGCATGCATCTTGTATTTTCTAGGTTAATCAACTAGTTTTATGAAGTTTTAATTCACGCACATATATATAACTAGCCAATTGTAACCACTGTGAGATCCGTTCTCATAGGCTTCTTAGGTTGGGCCGAGGGTGGCCGTGTCATGGGGGACCATAGAGACCTTAAAGGGGCTTTAGTTAAGCTCACTAGGTGTCTTTATGACTAGTTAAATAGTGGTTTAGTAAGGTAACCAAGTAAAGGTGAATAAAATAGTTCCTTCGACGAAGTGTAGTGCGTTTGTGGCTTAGCCAAACCTAGCGACAAGCGATGGCATAGTGCACCTTCTGCACCTTAGATGAAGGCTTAGCGCACTTGTGGCCTAGGAAGGTTCTAACTTGAAGTACAAGTGAAGGCCTAAAGAATCATTAACAAGTAATTAGGTAAGGCTTAGTAACCCAATTAGTGAATTAGGTGAGCTTAATAACCTAAGGCACTAAGTGGGAGCCTAGTACCCTCGTATGGGTAGAGGCTTCGTACCATAATGGCCTAGGCAAGCCAATGACTTACTGTGTTATGTGGGAGCTTAGTGTACCTAGTAAGCTCCTTGTAACTCAAACATGGACCATCCACCATGTTACTTATACAACAATCAAGGGAAGGATAAATGGTGAGCTAAGCTCACTAAGTCGATAAGCTAAGACTTGCTAGGAGCAAGTTAAAGGCTAGAATTCACTAGGTATGAGGTGACACTCGTGTAAGGACTAGGTAGATGACAAGTCCTAATAGACTAAAACTCCATGCACGTAGGTCTAGCCTTATGCTATTTGAGCTCATAAATCGATTGCATATTATATATATGTGTGTCTTCAGGATTTTTCTTGTGGGTTGAAGGATTCCTTACTAAGAATTAAAGATTATTACTCTTTTAGTGCCTGTTGTACAGATAATGAATCTGTAGGGCTAACAACCATCAGCTAGGCTCATGTGAAGGTAATATATTTATTTGAATCCTTATGATTTTAGTTTGTAATTTTCTTATTGATTATCCTATAGTGCTAACTACAAATGTTTATTTGGCTAACAAAGGCTAATAAAGTACATGGAAGAGTTTTTGGAGCTTGCCATTGGGAGTTGATCTAAGGTGGGAGCTAATTATAGTTCTTAGTAGTTTAGTTTCAGTGTATAGTTTTATACACTAGTTTGCTTCTGACGTACATGGTTGAGTAGTTAAACTCTAAAGTTGTTCTTGGGTGTGAGCATAGCCTTTTTATGCTTGGATGTTCGCATGCGGTTGATTATATGTAGTTAATATCATAAATGTTTTATATGCTTTGATAGTTTTGACATTCAATTTTATTGAAATACCATGGCAATTTGTTAAGTTTTAGAGAAAATTACAAAAAACCTCCCCAGGTTTGCTCAAACCTTGTGTTTTTTCTCTCTTATTTCGAATATCTATACTTTCCCTTATACCAACTTAACTTCACGATTTGCTGTTGTGAAAGAAAAGAGAAAATATCTAATTTTGCCCTTCTAACCTCATTTCTTATAAATTTTGAATCCAAAACTTATGCATCTAACAAAAAAAACCCTATATCCTCATTTGTTTATACCTAAAATGATTCGGCCACCATTGAAGCCTTTTAGCAGCACCATCAATGCCTTATATAGGAAGAATTTAGCCAATTCTTCCTTCACCGGAGCCCTAGCCTTGTTCAATCCGAACTCAGGCAATTTCTACTTTACCAAAGTCACGAATGGTTGGAATTGTGAACGATGAACGACTAGAATCACAAATGATGGACTGGGAAGGCAATGAAGATTGAGGAGGCGGACAAGGTGACAGAGATTTGACTGTTCAACAATGGTTCCCTTGGAAACCCAGGCACCATCAAATGATTTGGTAGGTTGGCCTCCCTTTGATTCGATTCGATCTCTCTCCCATTGTGACTCTCTCCGATCCAATTTGATCTCTCTTGTGTCGTGTCTTTCTCTAATCCAATTTGATATTTCATTCGATATATCTGGCATCTTTCTTTCCCATTACCAACCTATAACTCTCCGTAAAAATGGAAATTGGCATTTAGTGTCCCCACTCTACGACACTTAGTGTTCGGCATTCCTGCTCTTTGGCACTAGCCGGCCAATGACAGCTTCATCCCCATCTGCAAATATCGCTAGTGTCCCATTCTTAACACTGTAATTGCCCCCGGAGGCAGAAGTATCAATGGAGAAGCAATTCTTGGCGAAGGCGGTGGCAGAGATCTCCTCTGTGATGGCTCTAAGCTAGGCTAGCGCCTATGTCAAAGAGAGGCTAGCTTATGAAGGAGAAACACCGCAGAATCATAAGAAGAGGGGCCAAAGGCGAATTGATGTAGGTGGTGGATTTGAAAAGCCCTAGAATTCAAAATGGAAAAGAAAATTTTTTTGAGGAAATTGCAAAAATTGTCCTAATCTTTAATCATTTTTTTCTTTTAGTCCCTAACCTATTAAATGTTTTGTTTTGGTACTAAATCTATTAAAATTGTTTAATTTTGGTCCCTTAGATGAAATTCATAAACTCAGAATAATTTTCTGATAGAAATTTTTGAAATTTTAATTTAAAAATTCGGTAACTGTCTTTTAGTAAATTTAAACAGTTTAATTTTTTTACAGTAAATATATAATTTAAATTAGTAATTTTTTTATTTCTGAATGTAATAAGTTCCATCTATAGAGAGAAAAAAATTGTGATTTGAAATTTTCATTAACTTTAAAAAAAAAATATTATACAGATTAAATTTATTGTAAGATAGTTACCGGATAGTTTAAATTATTATCCAACAAGTTGTTATCTGACAAACACTTTGAGTTAACAAATTTCTTCAAATTGGGAAAATATGAAACATTTTTAATAGATTCATAACTAAAATGAAACATTTTTAATAGGTTTAGGGCTAAAACAGAACATTCAACAGGTTAGAAACTAAAAGGAAACAATGACTAAAGATTAGGGATCATTCATGAAATTTACTCAAATTTTTTTCTGCTTGAAATCCCTAGGAGTAAAAAAGAAAGTATTAATTGATTTGATTGAAAGGGTTTTAAAAGTTTGGGGCAGATTTTTTTATAAAATAAGGATATGAGGGCAAAGTCAGAAAGCTTTTTTTTTTTTTTTTTTATGGTAATAGTTTCACGGAGTTAAGTTAGTCGGAAGGAAAGTGTAGGTATTTAAAATAGAGAAAGTTGAAAAGTGTAGGTATTTGAGATATGAAAGACAAAATGCGAGGTTTGAGCAAACCTCAGGAGGTTTCTTTTATATTTTTTCCTAAGTTTTATTACTTGTTTTATTATTCAAGTAAAAACATTACTCATGTATGATTCTATAGTAAGTTAATTTAGTAAATGAATGAAAATTTTAACTAATGTACATGTAATTAGTTAGTCAATTGTGTCTGATATAGGGCATGTTCCCATATATTTTTTTGGCAACCACACGAGGGGCCGCGTCATCAACATTTCATGACTTGATTACAATGTTGGCCTCCCATCCCGTCCCCTTTGTTTTTCTTCTGTTTTCTAGCGTTCAATGTCCTAATTGTAGGTTGGGTATAGGCTTATAGCAAGAATTCACAAAGTAATTATGCTTGGAAAAATAGAATATATCCCTTGAACTTTCAAATGGTTACTTTTCGTCTTTAAACTTTCTACATCTTACGAAACAGCCCCCAAAATTTACACTTTTGGTCATTGAATTTTTAAAATTTTTTTAAAATAGTGTCTGAACTTTTATTAAAATTTCAAATATACCCTGTTTTTAAAAGTTACATTATAATCATTTTACTCAAAATTTAAAGAAATATGAAAAATACCTCAACCAAATTTGAGGAAATTAAAATCTTGATTATTTGACGAAACTCGGCCTGTGGTTGAGGTTAGAACTTCCTGTCCAAGGGTTAAGGTCAAAATTCTCATCATTGAGTCGCATAACTGGGTCGTGCATGGTGGGGCCTACAGGTGTTTTGGCCAAATGATTCGTGGCTGTCGATTTGGCAACAGTAATCCTCGCTCACGGCGCCGGTGGTAGTGCGCTTGGGGAAAGAATCATTTTGCAACATTTGAATTAAGTTAGGGACTAAGGGATGCAATATAATATGGGGTGATGTTTTATTTGCAAGAGGAATTGAATGATAGAAACAAAATTCTTTTAAATGTTTTATTTGTGCTAGATCAGTGCATGAAAAAGAAACATCAATGTTTAAGAATTAAGATCAATTTTAATTTTTGGGAAGCTGCAGAGATCTTCCTCTGACGTATACATGTAGGCATCATGGGTGACTCAATCATAAAACAAGTAGCAGCCAGCCACTTGCATGATTTTAATTTGTTAATTTCTTTTTATTTTAACGGTGCAAGAATCAATGCCTCTACATGCATAATTTTTCTAAGTTGTTTATACTCCGGCCGGATGAATCATGTGGACAATCCAGAACCAGAAGATACATATTATATATATTAGCTATTAGCTATAGTAGTAGATGTGTTTTAATTAAAAATTTAATCCAACTAAACTACCAGAACGATGGCTTTCAACTGTGAACTAAGTACGTTGCGGCTTTATTTAAGTTTTGTCGATCGTGCCTGGTCTTTTTTGTATGTCGAAAAAGCAGCCCGGGTTTTCTGGTTGACTATTCTCATTTCCATTTTTCTACCAAACAAAACAAATTCAGCTTCATCCAATTTGCCTTTCCCCGGCCCGTTGTGTTCACATGTATATATATTATCCATTCCTTTAATTTGATCAAATTGTCCTTCATAATGCTTGATTAATGCTGCTATACTGAAGATTTTTGTACATACGAAAATATCATTCATTAATTAAGAGGGGCGAAGCTTTCTTTCTTTCTTTCTTTTTTCTTTTTTTTTTTAAGACTCATGGATGTTATAGTGGAACGGGAACCTGGTCTCATATTAAATTTTATTCTTTTATTTCTCTTTATGTATTGACGTATTTTAAAAGTATATCCCAATGAAACGTCTCTGACTGAAATTAGGGTTGGAAACGTTTTTCTTCTAGCTTTTGGACTTGAGTTAAGAGGCATGCGGCTTTGTTTTCCCAGATTGCAAGAAGTGTATGGTGGGGTGTAGAAATTATGCTCTCCATCACCTTTCTTTTTCTAATTTATTTTATTTTATTTTTTTACAATGTTTTAAGTACTTTCGAGAAAATTAAGCGGGCCATACAAAATTAGGAATTGAGTTCCATCGAATAAAAGGAATAATAAAACTTCGACCAGCAGCTAGGAATTAGGTGCTTTGTTTCCCAGTGAAGTGAGAAATTCTTTATATATATATATATATATATGTAACAACGGAGAAAGCAATTAATATCAAATGCTATAAAATGTGTTGGTTTTATATGCAAGAATAGTTCTAGAAATAGGTAATATAGCCTCATGAGTTGATTATAGGTTTTGGACTATAAGAGAGATGCACAGGAGTAATTAACAGGCAAACGTTACGGAAAAGTGACGATGGATCATTTTTCTTTTTCTTTTTTTTGGCCACTGCATTATGGAGTATATTTTTTGAATCTATGGAGGAAAGGCAACCGTTGTTGAGTCGAGGTGTGTGATACAACCCAATTTAAGTGTCGTCAAAATTGGTCTTCTTATTCCTCGGTTTTATGTTCCTCCCATGACAAACTCAGCTGTTCTTGCATCTGTTGCATAATATGTCACCATGTTTTACAATATTGGAGTTGTAGTGGTTAGTTATTTAGTGCAGGGTATCAAATTTTAGGTAGTGTTTGGACGTAAATTTCTTTTTTATTTTTCTATTTTAAATTTCTTTGATAAAAAAGCTTGAGTGCCTCCGCTCTCCCTAAAAAAGAAAACCTAGCTGCACCTTCAGCAACTTTTCAGCCTCAGCCGGGCTTGACTCTCAGTCTAAACCTGGTCGATCGATCAATTATTTTATGCCACCCAACTGCTCTCATCGCTAATAGTTTCTTTGTGTGTACTCTTCTTTCTAGCAATCCATATCCTTCTAAAGACGAGTTTGCTAGTAGACATTGAACATAGTAGTTGGTTTGGCTATGGATTGTGATATGGCATTTCATCAAGGTTGGTTTGGTTAAGTCTGAAGAAGATGACATAGAGTTGGTAGCGGCAGTAAACAATATCCTAATAATGGATCGGGAGTTTTGTGTTATTTTTTATTTTAGTTTTGTGTTTTTATTTTCGTTAGCACTCATTCAAGTGTTATACGTGGATTATGGTGCCTTAGTCCAGCCATGTGTTGGTTCGAGCCAGTGTGTTGGTATATTCAATTAGTTTGTTGATTTATTATTCTTGGCTCTCTATTTAGATCTATAGACAAGAATGTTGGGATTATCTAAATTATTTATGGAAGGTATCTTTTTGGTACAATATCTTGGGAATACTTTGTAAGACTTACAATTGAGTCAACTGCCCTCGTTACTTCAGTGTTTTATTTTTGTTGGAGGTGCCGTTTAATCTACAGGTAGTGAGACAAATCACATTCCATAAAAAAAACTTGAGTGCATAACTTATTTTAGAAAAAAGTAAAAAAATTTACTTTCTAAACCGTAAAAAACTCATGTGAAAGAAATATAAACATTTAAAACAAGGTTTTTCATTATAAGACATTAGTAGTTTTCCAAAGTTTGCAAAACAAAGTTTTAGCATTCTTAAAACAATCTATATAGTTAAATTTTTCATTAAAAAATTGGAAAAGAAGCATGGAAATTTTTTTCTAGTCATGTGCAACTTGTTAGCTCGATCACCTGATCTAAGGGCAATTGTTACTTGTCTATTTGTTTGGCAACGGCCATTTACACCAAGTTCGGTTTTAACTTAAGTTAATTGATTTAAAAATATTTTTTTTTATTCTTATATTTTTTTTACTTGAAACTAATTTTAATTAAATGCTAATATTATATAGTTGTAATAATCCATTAAAAATATAATTTTTGTAATCTTTCTAATTTTTTATGAATTTTTTTAGTTTAAGGTATTAAAAAAGAAAATTTCATAAAAATTTAACAACATTATGAAAATTTACTTTCATATAGATTATTGCATTTACATAATATTAGATTTTAAATGAAATTTAATTTTAGATAAAAAAAATATAAAATAAAAATAAATCAAATTGACTTAAATTAAAACGAATTGATTTTTAGTTTTACAGGCTTGGCGGAACTTATATGATTAATGAACTGAGGCACTATTTTCCACGAAAAAAAAAAGTTCATAATCAGCAAACAAGGACACAAATACTTTGGAGCTTCTCTAGTAGGCTTGTCCTATACAAAATGTAATTTTCTTAGAATCTCACCTGCGAACTCGAAAATCATGCTCTTAAAGATTCTGGAAAATTTAAAGGCCATAAAACAATCGGCAATGCATACCGAAGTACGTATTGTCAATAAAGGTGCATGTACATATATCCTTTCCTTTCGTACGAGTTTATCTGAGTGTGTAGAAGTTAGGGGTGAAAGCTTCCAACTATAACCCGAAATTTGACCCGTAGCCTTATATAAATGGTCGGGTCAGTAGAGTAAAAAATAAGTATTTGGGCTAATTCAAACCCGACCTTATTTAAAGGCTCAAAAGTGAAGTTGGTTTATGTTAAACTTGAAACTACACGATTAACCTGATTTCAAAAATTTTCTATATACAAAGCCCAGCCTAAGACATTGATTTGCTTGGGTCCATTACATCTAAACTCAACCTAACCCTACACTTACCCTAAACTAGGTGTAACTAACTCCCAATCTCCATCCCACCCCGCCGTTGTGCAGCAACCTGCTACTTTGCTCGAATCTGCTCTCCTATCCTCATGCCACCCTCCGGCCTCCTTTGCCTTCGCGCTCACCCTCCATCACCTCGCGGTTCCCCGTCCCTCTCCTTCACCATCTTGCATCCTCCATTCGTCACACTCGCCATCTTGCGTTCTCCGCTCGTCACCCTCCTTGTTCTTCATCCTCCGTGCGTAGTGCTACTCTCGCGTTGTCCACAGTTTCTCTCCTTTAGCCTTTGCGGCGGAGGAAATGGCTATCGGTAGTGAGGCACAGGTCTATGTCAGGTAAATCTAACCAAAACCTTATATTTTCGGGTTAATGTTAGTTTAGGTTGAGCCAATAAATATGGATGGGTCCAATTGCATTTTCTAGGTGAAGAAGTTACTTGAAAATTTTAGATTCCAACCATAAACACGAAATTTACAGTCCTAGATAAAAGTAGTTCAAACGCTTTTAAGTTTATGATATATATTTTGTAAAGTAATTGTTGACTCGATTCAGCATGTATAGTTCTCAAAATATATTTGATGGACATGATAAAGAATGTTCATGCACAATAAAATAAATGTCTCGTCTCTTCGACACACACCTGTATAAGCTGAAAAGCTAGAAATTAAACTATTTGTGTTGGTTCCCCCTTAGCTAGCCATCACCATCTTTGTTTGGTATACGTAACAATGCTGGATTCTAACTCCACAGTACTTGTGAATAGGCACTTTTTTAATGATAACTTGAAGTCCTTAGGAGTTAGCTTTTTTTGTCCCGACAGACAATTCCCGCTTTTGCATCCTTAATGGTCTCCTTTATCATTAATTAAAGTATTTATTCCATCGAAAACACATAATTAGCCGCTCCCTCCCACTCGCCACCATTGCTGCATTTCTCTGATTAGAGTTCACACGCGGAGAGACGATCCAATGCGGTGATGACTGATGATGTGGCGGTTTCAAGCTGAACATTTGACCATCACGTTGAACATTGGTTATCTACACTACAAAAAAAATTCCATTTACCATCGGAAGCGTATACCAATGGATACAATAAGTATTGGTAGAATCCTAAGGTAAAATGCTATACTAATGGGAGAACATCTGTTGGTAGAGGGATAGATAGTTTTCTAATGAATAATACTAACCAGTTGGTATAGGGAAAAATTCATATGCAGTCTCCTAATTTTAACGATCTTCCTAATGTGGTCCCTTAACTCAAAAAGTGGCTCTTAAAGTTCCCTAACTCAACTTAAGTGTCATATTTTGGTCCCTACCGTTACTTCTACCGTTATTTTGGATGGAAATTGCTTACGTGGCAGGTATATTGCCACGTGGCAGTCTCTTTTATGATAAAAACTGATTAGATTGGAAGAACAATAAAGTTCAAGCTAAAATTGACACAAAAAGTAATTTTAGGGATCTAAAACGATAGTTAACCCAATCTTCCCCATCGCCGCCCCACTCCGATCAATTGCCGCTGCCGCCCCTCTCCCTCTTTCCGCCGATGCTCCATCTTCCTTCTTCCCGGAAGACGCTCCACCTTCCCCCTTCATCCACAGCCCCGCTGGTTGGTTGTTGACTCGTGCCTCCGAAGCCGTGAATCGCCTCAATTCGCCTAGCAATGGCGCCCAGCCTCGATTCGCCAGGAAATCGCTCAGATGACAGTCGCCCAACCCACAAACCCTCGTCCCACCAGTGACCGACGCGAATCCGTGAATCCTCAGAGGTCTCCACTTCTCTCTCGCCCGAATGTTGATGGAATCTCGAATTGCGCCGAGGGTGGGAACGACGGTGGGGGCGAGGAGGAGGAGATATCGGGTGGGGGCGGATTCAAGGGAAGGGACGGCGATTCCCAGGCGGACGGAGGAGGGCGTCGAGAGAGGAGTAGCAGTCGCACGATTTCGCACGAATTGGAACCTGGAAATCGGAAACGGGTGCGAAGAAGAGATGGGCAGAGGAAAACGATAGGGCGACCAGAGGAGAAGAAGTGAGTCAGAGAGCGAATAGTCTCTCGGCGAATCGAAACCCAGGTGAGCGACAGACGTTGGCGATTTCGTGGCGAGAGCGACTCGTCTGCACCTTTTAGGTTATGGATGAAGGGGGAAGGTGGAGCGTCGGTCGGGAAGAAGGAAGATGGAGCATCGGCGGAAAGAGGGAGAGGGGCGGCGGCGGCGATTGATCGGAGTGGGGAGGCGATGGGGAAGATTGGGTTAACTATCGTTTTAGGTCCCTAAAATTATTTTTTGTGCCAATTTTAGCTTGAACTTTATTGTTCTTCCAATCTAATCAGTTCTTATCATAAAAGAGACTGCCACGTAGGCAATTTCCATCCAAAATAACGGTAGAACTAACGGTAGGGACCAAAATAGGACACTTAAGTTGAGTTAGGGGACTTTAAAAGTCACTTTTTGAGTTAAGGGACCACATTAGGAAGATCATTAAAGTTAGGGGACTACATATGAATTTTACCCAGTTGGTATATACATATCTTTACTAACAAATTTTATTGAACCATTGGTATAGGCCTCATGAGAATAAGGGAAAAAATGGGAAAAATTGGCACTCCAGTATATAGAGATTTTGCAAATCTTTCTCACTGTAGAGTCAAGAAAGAGTTTAGCCCTTTCTTCTCCCTGGAACGTTCCCAATTCCCAGCGACATCGGCAATCGTTAGTGTCGTTGCCACAGGCCCGCGCCGATGACGTTGCCATTTACGTCACCGAAAACACTTCTTCCAATTGCCACTTGATCACCGGTTCTCACAATTGTCGCCAACTTTCCCAGTTTTAACGCCGCTGCTACTCAACCCGTTCCTAATCACTGCTAGTGCTCACCTGATCAACGCCAAACCATCCAGTGACATTGGCAACTGTCAAGGTCGTTGCCACAGGCCGGCATCGTCGACGTCTCCCAATTCGCACACTGCCGCCGCTACCCGAGTTGGTCCTAATCACTGCTGGTACTCACCTGATCAATGCTGGATTTAGTCTTTCTTATAATAACCGTCGTGTTTGCATAATCGAACCTTCCTAATTCTCATCATCGCTAGTCAATTGCTTCACTTGGTGGAAGACGCTTCTCTTGGTGGAGCATTGCTAAATCAAGAAGGAAAGAACAAGATTCTATTGAGTAAGTTTTTCATTTAATTTTATTATGGTTTTCTTCATAATTTGAGTGAATTCATGGTTTCATAATTGTCTTATTACTTTCAATTTCTATTTTGTATTGGGAATAACATGTGATTCAGATACAATTAGAACATATATTGGCATGGTTTTAGAATTGTCTTATTACTTTCAATTTCTATTTTGTATTGGGAATAACATGTGATTCACATACAATTAGAACATATATTGGCATGTGATTTCATTTATTATAACTAATGCTCAGTTACCAACTTGTGGAATAGTTCTTATTTCTCTGTTAGTGTTGATACAGAAAAGGAAGTGGTGGCCGCGGCTTCATCAGTGGAGTTGGTGAAACAGAACTTCAGTTTCAAACACAATGGTGTTTTCTAAGCTCTGATTTTATACCATAGTCAGTTATTAGAGAGGTTCACAAACACCTGGTTATTTGTTCTGTTTTGGCTAGTAAAAGCAAAACAAGTATTAGTTTTCTTACGTTAAACAACATCATTTGCATCTCGTTCTCTGGATGGCACTTAATGATGAGTTCAACCAAATCGTTATATGATGTTTTGTACTTATTTGCAAAACTGGGAATAGCATGTGATTCACATACAATTAGAACACTTTTGATTTCATGTGTTTTTTTAGAACATATATTTCCAATTTTTTTGGATTTTTTTGTGGGGGGATGGCAAGCATATTTTGGAATCTAAATTTGTTTAGAATCATTTTATATGATGTGTATTTTTGTCTCAGTTACATCCATTCCATGATTGACAACTAGGTAAACCTCATCATTTTGGTATTTTCATAAAGTTAACAAATAGTGTTCTCAGCTTGTCTTTCTCTATTTATTTGACTGGACTGTTACTTTCTTAGATGTAGTCTTTTTCTTTTGTTGCCATTTGATACCTGAAGAACTAGGTGTGTTTAATGGCCAAGTAAAATAAGACATATGGAATGCTAAATAGAAAGTTTTAGAAAATTTGAATACTGAAATTTTACATGCAGAGAAATAAAAATTGTGTAGGTAATCTATATAAGTTTATAAAACTAAAATTTGCATGCTAATATTTATAAATGAAAAGACACCTAAAAGACGCAAACAAACAAGAGTGTTGTTGGTCATGTAATTGTTGGGAACTACTGCAAGCAAAATGACAAAGCCGCTAAAAAAGGTGCAGGGAAAAGGAGAAAGTAATTTGCTAAAAAATAGAGTCAAATAAACATGGTTGACATGTAAAGTCAAACTTCATGTATGTAATTAAGCTTGTGTCAATAAGTTGTAAGTTATTAAACCACTTTATTTTCACAAGAAAACAAAACACATGTGGATTAAAAAAGTATGTCCATATCACTAATTTACACACAAATCATGTCATAGAGTTTCAACACCAAAAACTTACTTGTTAAAGAAGTCAACTAGTAAGTTCATAACTCACATTGGTTTGGTACTATCAATAGCAAATGGAAGAAGAGAGTAGGTGGCAAATAGATTAATCCCTTCTACTTTTGTCTTGAAATTATAAAACCATTCTATGGAATAATTTAACCATATTTTTAATTTGCTTATGTTGTTAGAATTTCAAAGTAATTGTTGGGATTTTTGTTATAAGAAGTAATATACAATATCTAAAATGGCAAAGCGTAGGCGGTTGAATATTGAAACTGTAGATCAAGGGACTGGTTCTTCGTCAAAGGATCTTGATCAAACCCAGCAGGTTTTAAAAATGCAAATTGAGGAACCGTCACAAACTGAAACTCAGCAACACCCTACAGATGCTGTATTAAATGAAAGTGAGCAAGGCCAGTCATAATCTCATGGTACTTATTGCTCAAGTTGTACTTTTAATTTTTTTTTATCAAGTTTTAAACTTGATTCTTTGTTATGATTCCTTTATTAAACAAGCTACTACTTAGAAGAAAGTTCGAGGTGCTACAATTATAGCTGATGTGTGGTAGTTAGATCCTAACAAAAAAATAAAAGTTAAGGTAGACTTAAATGACATTCTAGTTGACAATAAAGGTGGTACACTCACTCATTTTCTCGGCACTCTAACTAGGAATGCTCTCTATGCACCAATTAATTATGAGGATTGGCGTGAGTTGCCAGCCAAAAATAAAGATGACATGTGGGAACTTGTACAGGTACAAATTAATATGCATATTCTTTAACTTGCATTAGATATATATGAGTCAAAATTTATAATCTGAAATTGTTATATTTACAGACAAAATTCTCATTTCACCCACTGTCAAATGCATCAACTAAAATATGGGTAATCAGTGACTTGAATGACAAATGGAGGACTTCGAAGAATACCCTAAAGTCTCACAACCTCAATTCTAGTTTGATCGAGGACCAAATTATTGCAAATTTGAATGATGCACGAGTAAATGAAGGGCAGTTTAAATCACTTGTCAAGTATTGGTTTACAGATGAAGCTAAGGTACGTATACAATTACATGTAATATTTTTATTTACTTGTTCAGTTTATTTTAGCTCTACTTTCACATGTAATGTTATGCATGTTACCTATATTATTGTTTTAAGTTGAGGAAAATAAATTGAATAAATCAAAGTTGAAGGAGCCTTATTCTACAAGAACTAAAACATTTGCTCGAATCATTCATGAAGAGGTAAATTATTTTTATTGAAAAACCATAAGTAAATGGTTATTTGTACTAGTTTACAAAGGTTTATGTGTTATATATTATTTTTTATTTGGCATAGGCAAAGCAAAATGATGGTATACGGCCATCTCGTGCTAACATATATATCAAAACCCATACAATGAAAAATAGAAACTATGTGACTCCGGAGGTAGCTGAGTTTGTGGTATCACTTTAAGACTAATAACTTGCATTTTATTGCTTCTAACAAGTTTCATGATCTTGAACTTGTATAGGTTCTCTCATGACATTAACAATGAATTCGCATATTTATTTATGGGTGTAGGAGGTAATGTAATTAGATATTAATGCATCTAGTGATACACAAGAGGCAACCACTAATAATGTTTAAGTTGGAGATGTGTACTCAAAATATAAAGGCCCTGAGAAAATAGACATGTTAGATGCCTGGAAAAGATTTCGACAACCAGATATGCAACTCCTTCAGAACAAACAAATTCAGAAGTTAATTCTCAAATTGCAAAATTACAAAAGACAGTGTATTGCCTAGTAGCAGCCTTTACGCAGATATGTCCTAATTTTTCATTGGAGACTCTTACCAACATGGTACAAAATGGAGAGGTATGTTGTTTCAAATATGAGTTATAAATTTAGTCAAATTGTACAATAAAGTTATACCAAACTTAAATGATCAAATCTATGTTCTCTACCAATCCGTGTAATAGGTGACCACAAGTTCCAGTGCTCCTGAAAATTCTCCTACTTTGCCTAATTATGGAAATCATAGATTGTCAAATGGATGTAATCATACAAATGATATGCATCTCATATAAATTACTTGCTCCACTTCTCATTTATGGAGTATGTATTACTATTTACCAAGTGTTGCTCCACCATTTTTTTGTTCCATTTCATTACTGTACACGTTTAGCACTTGTATTTAGTGCTCCAATTTTTCTATCACTTTTAGTGTGGGGATTGATTTTTTAGTAGGCTCAATATTTTACCCTTTTCTAACTCTAAATCTATTTTTTTTTCTGTAACCTATTCCTTATTTTGCTCTACTATTGCTTATGCTTTTCTTGATTTTTCACTTGTTTTCATTGTGTCTTCTAGGCAATTGTTGATTCCTATGGATTGAAAGTAATTACTTGGTTTTTATTTTTTCATGTGCATGAACAACTTCTAATGTATATATATCAAAGGAATTAATGGTGGAAGAATAGCATGAACTACTTATTTCTGATGCTAGTTAGGTTTCATATGCTCCAATCTTGCTTTTTTTTTTTCCATAAAAGGTGTTTTTGTATACATGATAGTTATAGATGGATGTTTGAAAACAAAAAATTTATTTCTAGTGCTAGTTATGGTTGTTGGATATTATTTGAAGGATGAGACTCGTTGTAATGACTTTGATTTCACTTAGCATTTTATTAATGAAATTAATTTTATGAAATATGTTATGATAATAATAATAATAATAATAATAATAATAATAATAATAATAATAATAATAATAATACAACTGATATACTAACAAATGTAACTGTTTGTATAAGGGTACCCAGGTTGCCTTATGTCCATGATATACTAACAGACATAATTGTTGGTATAGGTATGTCATGGTTTCCTTGTGCCTACTTCTACTAATGGAAGAAAACCGTTTATATATCTCTTTACTGATGGCAAAGTATCCGTTACTATAGGTTTTTAGCTTACTCCAACGGACACCTCATCCGTTGCTATAACCTTCCAGCCACGGTGTTTTTACCAATGGATAGCTCGTCCGTTGGAGCATCTCTGCAGGTGTTATACCAATAAATTTTTAGCTTTTACTAATGGTTTCCATCGTTGGTAAATAACATTTTTCTTGTTGTGTTAACCCAGTTCACAAAATGGTTATATACTTCATTTACATCTTATATATAATTAATAAATAAATGTACGTACGACGCATGTATAGGATTAATTAATACTTTAGGAATGGAGAGATCATTTTTTTTTTGTTTTGGAACAATTCATTGACGGAGATAATTAGATCTTTCAGCACATGAATAGAAAGTTTAGGGGTGACGTCGGAATTAGATATGCAAATGACAAGACCATGATCAAGGATGAAGCAGATTTGTAACTGGAAGGTGTTGGGTTGGCTGCTTTCTGGCCAGTTAGTAGCTGAAGGACTGCGACGTATCAGACGAAGGTGAATGATGGATGGATATGATTTCTGACTAAGAAACGCATGCAGGATACCTTAGTCCAGATTCAATGCAATCCCCTTTAAAACGCGCGTCTCCATATGCGAGAAAATGACGCAACACACACTAACACATTACATATAGTTATTTCATTCCCTTTCAATTACGACCTTTAAGTTTTTTTTTAAAGGAATCTTTTCTTTCTACTTTTCCCAAAGATATATGATATTACCACCTGCTGAGAAGAACTTAACATGCTTCTGCCGGCCTTTCTTTTGCTTTCTATGTTTTGCTTAGCGTAGACTTCTGATTGCGAGATATAGTAAGTCTTTGCCAATAAGTCCACAGACAGGTACATCACTTAAACATTCGAGCATCGGCGGAACTTTTAAGGGGTTAGGGGCCAGCCAAAATTAATTCAAAGTCTTTTATAGTTATTTACGGTATAAATAGGATAAAATAAAAAAAAAAAGTGAAAGTGAGATCCCTTAATTTACTTTGGTTTATTTTCAGAGGATTTTCAACATTGCATGTTATTGCTGGTAAGTAGAATTCCTTAAACGTATGATTATGCGAACTACACTAACCCAATTTGACGAATAATGCTGAAGTTTAAGAAGGTTTGAACTAGTTTGAACTAACTGGATGACCGAAGCTAAAATTCCCGGAGACTCGGCAGTTTTAGAATAAGATTTATAAAAGCAACAAAATGTGACATAAACGACCACGAAAAATATTTAGGTGAATTAAATGTCAAATTCCATTGAGTTGAGTGGCTTATATGGAGAGTTGGGCATATAAGGTAATACGTGTGAACTAGTTTGTATACATGGAATTGCTACAGGAACAAAAAAAACATAAAAACGCAAAATAATTGCATATTTTATACCTAAAAATTGATAAATCCAACGGAACTGGCAATTATGTGATTATACTATATATTAAATATTATTTTTTAAAATATTGCCCGAATCATTGTCCATTGATATATTAATCAACAAAATGGTATTAAAGATGACAACGGGATAGATTGGGAGTAGATACTTACCTCATACCTGTCATCCGTGCCCGTAGTTTTTTTCTTGTATGAGAGACTTCTTGAGTATCTATAAGTGGGTGAAAAATCTCATCTGCACCTATAACTTGCGATAAATCCATACCCATGAATAACCCGCTGTTTAAACTATGTTTTTTTTGGTTTCATAAAAATAAAATATAAAATATACATACAAGTCATTATTCACATATAATACAATAAAATCATGAAATACACAAAATCATGACATACAAATAAGAAAATATTCAATGAGAATCAGTATAAAATACTCCATCTGTTCTATATTCTTTCCACCATTTGACTTTTTCATATAGTTTGATTTAAATTTATTCATATTAGTATTTGTTATAAAAAAATTTTAAAAAATATATTTAGAAACTATATGTCTTGATTTATTATTCTTATATAAAAGTTTTTCATTTATATACTAAAATGTTGAAAATAAAAAATTATAGATTAATTGCTGAAAAGTGAATAGTTCAAAGAATATGAGATGAATTGAGTATTACTTAAGTGTAGGTGTCGCATCCATTATAATTAAAAAATAAGAAATTTATACTCGCATGTCTCGTGGGCAGGTGGAATGGATTTTACCAGTGATAGTTACCCCCTACCCATTATCCGCTCGTGTCCACCAGACGGGCATGATTTGTAACCCATATCCGTCTTGCTGAGTATATTTTTACCCGTTGATCAAAGTAGTCATCACCTAAAATATTGAAATATAAACTTTTTTCTCTCCATGTGTTTTTACTGACTTTCTGCTGCTATGTATGTTTGGAAACAATATAATCAGCCATAATTGTAGTTTTTTTGTCCTGATTTCTTGTTAAATTTGCAAATAAAATAGTTAACTGAGTTTCTGATTCTAGGCATATATGGAAAGAATATAATTGGCCATAAATTTAATGTAATATAAAATGGTAATAAGTCAATCATAATATTTTCATAATGATTATACTCAAAATTTTCCTTAATTTCACTTAACTTTTGAAAATTATAAACCATAATTTTGTGATTAAGTTGAGTACTGTATAAAATAGATATTATAATTAATCGTATGAAATTTTGAGACTAATTCTTTTAAATTTCTAATTAATTCAATTAATTTAATTTGGGTCATACATATTTTAATATTGATTGTAGATGATTTTATCTTGATTTCTTGTTAAATTTGTAAATAAAATAGTTAACCAAATTTCTATTTCTGGGCATATATGGAAATAATATATTCAGTCAAGAAATTAATGTAATATAAATTGGGTAATAAGTCATTCATAATATTTTTGTACGAAATTAATGTATTTTCCCCCTTAATTTTGGATTGTGTATATGGACATTAAACTATTGACTTTACATTCCATATAGTATTGTGTAGTTAAATTGTGGTACTTTCCATGTCAGATTGTCTAGTTTACATGTTATATTACGTTTAATTGATTCTTTCTTTTTAACTATTGATTGATTTCAATTATGATTGCATGATCCCAAATTTGACATTCTTTTAATGATTTTATGGTAACAGAGAACTATCTGGATTAAAAAAATCCCATATGCTAACAGTAACAATAAATTCTCTTTAATTATCATGTCGTTGATCGATTCAACCTAACGGTGTTAAGAAAATGAAGGATAAAATTGGATTCATAGTTTCCGTGAACAAATAAATAGCTATGCAAAAAAAAAAAGAAAAGAAAAGAAAAAAGGACACTTGTCAAGCAATAAAAGTGGCAATTAAGGAAAAGACAAAAACCTCTCTAGAGATTGTCATACTATATATATATATAGGAGTGTGAACAATGCTAATGTATTTACATATATATATATATATATATTGCAGTTAGAATCTCGGCACTACTAAAATTAAGGGTTTTTGAAGAGGTAGGAAAGGAAGGGATGTCTCAGGGTCTAGTCATCTCCATGGTAAGACAAAGCCCTTGCCACTTGGGCTAAGATACGGAAACAACATACCCCTATTTGGATTTAGAGAGCTCTAAATTAAAAGCATTGGTTATGCAATTCGAAGGGATACTTATTTATGGTATTTAGATTAGTTTATGGTGTAAAAGTTACAATGGTTTGTGGAAAATAGTGAACTTTTTTTTCAGAAAATTATGTTTTAGGCAGTTAGTTTTATAAATGAGTTATTGATGGTTATTTTGAAAGTGATTATTTCTCAATTTGTAAATAAGTCAAAATTCTATACATGAAAATTTTAAAAAGTTGTTTTTAACCATTTTTTTGGAAAAAAAAAATTAGGCATTTTTTATTAAATTTTATTTTTCTTGATTAAGTACAAGAAAAAATTCATAAAAAATTAATTATTTTTTTTAAAATTAATTACATGTGCTTTTAGTGAGAATTTAAGTCTCCTTTTTCTCATTATAGAGATAAACCAAATCTAGCTCTATTAGATTATGTCCATATTTTACATAGATAACAATGATCACTTCATTCAAGATTGATTGCAGATATAATCATATGTCAATATATCTAAACTTTTCTTTTCATTTTAAACTTCACTATAGACTATCGAGGTAGTAGTCTCACTAGCATAGTGCAAGGAATTAGTGGAATCAGTTGTGGCCATAACTCTCTTTCAAATAATAATGTTTAATCTATTTTAATTCCTTCTCCCCAACAACCAATGTGAGAATACTTTGATATCAATCAGCAATAAATTTTTTTCATAGATGCCAAATTTATAGCACTTTCAGATAAAAAAACTATCCACCTGTAAGTGATTTTATTTTCACTAGTATTTCTCACGCAATTTCTAATCAGCAATACAAATTTGTTTCATAGATGGCAAATTTATAGCACTTTCAAATAAAAAAAATATCCACCTGTAAGTGATTTTATTTTCACTAGTATTTCTCACTCAATTTCCAATACAAACCCTTCTAGCATAGGACAAAAAATTTGAATAGAACAAGTTCAAATCTTTTGTTCATTCAAACTATCTCAAAACACTTGGAATTTCTTTTCAACGTTTGCTTGTATACAACAAACAATATATACTATATCTAGTCTTGCACAATTCATGGTGCCATAAATCAGGCTACCAACAACATTTTCATGCTTTTTTAGTAATATTTGTGTCAATATCATTTGAAAATTTTATGAGCACTAAATATTTTATGACTTGACCAAATCAAATTGATGGAAAGTTGGTTTACCAATCATAGGATAATTTTTTTCAGGTCCAATTATATAAAACACACACAACCAATAGTGGTCATAGAGCAATCACTATCAAGGATTCACATGAAGCTTTGTATTGTTAGAGTTCATTATATTCGAAGTTATCTAAAATGAAGCTCTTTCAATTTCATGCTCAATAAATATTAAAACAATGATTAATCATCATGTAGAGTCAAGCAAGCACTTATTGGATTGACACACAAATATCAAAATCATAGAACAATTATAGAGGTATCTTATTTGCGAGATCTTATAATCCCATCACATTCCACGATTCACATACATAAGCTCCCACTTCAAATCGAGAAAGCCTAGTATTTGACATCAATATCCACTTTCACCTCAATCGAATAATTATCTTTAGATTGTTGAAAAAATAAGAAATGATTGAGATGAAAAAAAAACTGCGAGGTGTGAAATGATTTTACTTTCCTAAAGACAATTATTCACTCACCATAAAGTATCAAGAATATGCCTTCAGAATACAACAATGCTCTATAAAAAATCTCTCTTAAATTGTAAAATGACATATTTATATAAAAAATGGAAAAACACAAAATTTCTTCTAACTGATATGACCATTCATAATTATGTCTTTTGGAATAGGTACAATTATTCATGAAAAAATGTATCCCTTAGAAGCCTTGCCCTGTTTAATTACTTCTCACTCTTTCGTGCCCCTGAGAGTGTTTTAAAATATCTTAAGAGCTTGAGACTTCATTTGGGGGGGGGGGGGGGGGGGGGGGGTTCAATTAGCATGGGTGGCTTGGGACAAAATTCATTCTGAAAAAGAGTTTGGTGGTTTGGGTGTAGGAAGCTTGAAAGCAAACAACTTAGCCTTGCTTGGGAAATAGTGGTAGAGATTTAGAAATGAGGGGGATAGGCTTTGGGTTTGAGTAGTGAAGTGTATTCATGGAGAGTTTGGAGAATTGACCGAAGATATGGATAGGTGGCATAGGATGGGAATTTGGGAGAACATTATAAAAGCTGGTTTTGATATTGGTGAGGTTAGAATTGAGATTTCATTTGATAAGTCTTTCTGCTGGAAGTTAGGAAATTGAAGGGGAATTAGCTTTTGCGATGAATTTTGGGTGGGAGATACTAAACTGAGAAAGTTGTTCACTAGGCTATGCTGATTGGAGGTGTTAAAAATTTGTGTTGTAAGTGAGAGAGGTGCTGGGATGGATCATGAAGATATTTGGAGATTGGTGTAGGGGTGGAGGAAGGAGCTAAGAGGAAGAGAGAGGGGAGTTTGAAAATTTTATAAACATTATTAACAATGTGCAGGTTACAAAATAATGTTTCAAATGAATGCTTGTGGAGCAGGAGGAAGATTCTCAATCAGTGCATTTGCTCGAATTATCGATGAGAACATCCTGCATTTTGCTGGCACTTGTTCCATCAAATGGAACAATTGGGTTCCTAAAAAGGTAAATATTTTTATCTGGAGAACATGGCAAGATTAGTTACCAACCAAGCTGAGTTTGTTTCAACGGGGAATCAGACCGAGCACTGTTCTCTGTCCATTTTGTGAAGATGCTGTGGAGACTGGAGAACATTGTTTAGTGAGATGCTCCAAATCAGAGGTTAAGTCTGGAAGCAAGTCTTTAGATGGCGGCCGGTTGTTCTTGTTCCTTCAATACAAAAGAAAGCTTGGGAAGATGTAAGTTTCATCACAGCTTGGCTCATCTAGAAACAGAGAATTTGGTTGTGTCCGAAGGACAGAATTTTTTCCCAATCTGCTAGGAGATACCCAAACTCTTTCTCACTTATGGTTTACGATTATATGCTCAAAGTTTAAGGTCCCTTGGTCGACTTGGGTTTTAAACCCAGTAGCTAGTTGTCAAGGTCTTTTTTAACAAGAAATATATCTTATGTGTTTATGTCTGGTGCAGATTTGTAGGATAGTTCAGGGGATTTAAGTGTTCCTTTGGCTTGGTCCGGGTTTATCAGTGTTGGTACAACACATAGATATACCATATAGGTGAAAAGTTACTTAAGTTGTGATTTGTTTGTTCTAGTATTGTTCTTGAGCATAGCTTCTGGCTAGCTCTTCGTTGTAGTTCCTTATATAATAAAATCCATTCCATGTTGTTATTGGAAAAAAAAAAATGTCCCTTATAAGGGGCATAATTGTTGGAAAAGTCATAACTCTTTGAATTTTAATTAATTTATAAATTTAATTAAAATTAAATAACTAAAATATATGTATTTTCCATTTATGTGGAATTTACAAATAGCATATGAAACTTAAAAATGTTTTAATACGAAAGTGGCTATATTTCCAGTATTTTCCAATTGAAAACGTATTTTGCACACACATTTCTAGTTAAGCATGATAGCGTTGCTTGTCGTTCAAGTAAAATAATCAGAATGTGAATGCTACATATACTCATTTTTTTTTCCTGGTATTTTGGCCACAATCATCCACTTCATTAAAAAAATACAATATTGGGTCAAGCACGAAAAGCAAACCAATACAGGACTATCTTAACATTTCTAGTTAAGCATGATAGCGTTGCTTGTCGTTCAAGTAAAATAATCAGAATGTGAATGCTACATATACTCATTTTTTTTTCCTGGTATTTTGGCCACAATCATCCACTTCATTAAAAAAATACAATATTGGGTCAAGCACGAAAAGCAAACCAATACAGGACTATCTTATGAGTTATGACCACATTTTCAACACCCATGGTGATCTATAAACCGAAAAGCATCTCCACTTATACACAGTCACTTAGCTTAATTAATTATTAACTCAAATGATTACTTCCATATCACACTAGAGCT
Source organism: Aquilaria sinensis (assembly GCA_005392925.1). Lineage (NCBI taxonomy): Eukaryota > Viridiplantae > Streptophyta > Magnoliopsida > Malvales > Thymelaeaceae > Aquilaria > Aquilaria sinensis. Next base: position 183,916 of record SMDT01002629.1, on the reverse strand, counting down.
AGGTAAAAAAAGAATTTATTGATAAAGTAGAAGTTTAATTTCTTTCTTTTTTTTTTTCAAAAAGATTCAGGCATCCTCCCTGTTCATTCATTTTGGAAAAATTAATGTCTCCCAACACCTTATCACTTATCGGGGTCAGAGATTCACCAAACTAAAGTCAATAAACAATAGAGTCAAACTAGTAAAGTCAGCGAGGAATTTGCAATGCGTGGAACCGGCTCTGTTATTATGCAACTCCATCCATGATTTATCAATTGGAAGTTGTCAATTAGAATAATAAAGCAAGCTGTTAAATTTAATACGTAACCTTATTAATCTGATTTTGCTATGGTGCCGAATTTTGACAAGGCAGGAATAATAAATGGATAAGTTCATATTCAATTTCATTGCCATTGATCCCTTCTCCGTCAACATTTTTAGCTCTGAATCTCTTCGCATTCATTGACTCTCGTTAATACAACTATATATATTCGGGTGGGGGGAGGGGGGGACCTTCAAAATCTTCATTTTCTATGCATGTATGAAAATTTTGACCATTTTTTAAGCATTTAAGTGTAACATCCACATAACCATGAAAGACAAAGTATACAATAGCTAGATGGTCAAAATGGAAGTTGTTAGACATCCTGAGTAAAAGATCCTGAGCCTCTTTTTTATCGATATTTTTATTTGTGAATCTTTACGCGTTCATTGGCCTGTCATTACAATTATTTCTAGGGGGAAAAACTTCAAAGAAATTTCCATTTTCTATAATTAGCATATATGATATTTTCGATCTCTCTCTCTCTCTCTTTTTTTTAATGCAAGTTAGCCTGAGCGCAAGGAACTCACCTTAAGCAAAAAAATCCTAGTCAATCTAAGGCTTCATTTATCAAGAAAACTTGTTTGAGAGAGATCCCTCCTTTGACACCCAACGATGTCGAGTGGCTGGTACCCTGCCAAGTTGATGGAACGAGAAAAAGTTTAAGCAGGTGCAGCGTCAAATATGTTCCCAGGGAGGAGAATGAGATCACTGAGATGGCTGATGTCTTGACAAAGCAAGGTCTCGGAAAAATTTCTCCATTATATGTTTGGTTTGTGGCTTTAATTTGTGTAACCTTGAGTAAATTAAGGAATCTGTATTCAATCTAAAACTTTGTGAATAAAAATCTCATTTCTGCCCAATTGGCTCTTGAAGACTTGAACTTTCGCAGTTGTGCCTAACAAGTCGCTTGTGACTAAGTTGAGAGTTGAGTTTAAAAAGAATGACCAAATGTGACTTTTAACCAATTCTCACAAAACATATTATACTCGTACAACTTGCGGCCTTTTGTTTTTTTGTAGGTTGACAACTCACAACAATATAAAACTATGTAATTTTTTCAGTCTCATAATACCTATTCGCAGGAAATTTATGTACAACCAGCTTTATGTTTGTAGAACTTGGTAATCCTAATGCCTAATTTTTAACTGAAAACATGATCGATATTGATGAGCCTTCCAGTCTCAGCCGCTACGTAATGAATTATCTTTGATTGGAAATTGGTTACGTACACTTTTTTCACTGAAGCTGTTTGGTAGTTGTGGTTTTTAAAAATGACTTATTAGTAACTATTTTAATATATAATGATTACTTGCTTACCTTGTATATGGATTGAAAGTTTATACATAACGAAGTCAAAAAATATTTTTTAAACATTTTCTGGTAGTGGGCATTTTTTTTATCGATTTTTATTTTTCTTGGTTGGGCACGGAAAAAAAATTAGAAAAAACTATTACTTTAAAAAAAATTTCATAGAGTTTAGGCTTTCAAATAAAATTGATTTAGACAAAAAATTTAAAAAAAACTGAAAACAATGCATTATTTTTATTGCAAAAAGTAGGGAGCAAATCTTTAATTTATTATATAAGGCATTAGTTGGGCATATTTGAAAAAATTCAGGAGCTAGCTGGTCGTATAAAAAAGTTCAAGGGGTGGGTTTGGGTGCACAATAATGCAAAAGTGTAGGGTCTAAAATGGGACTTAAAAGTGTAGGTTGGGTTGTGCTTGAGTTGACTCTCTCGGCCCAAAGTTCGCCAAGACAGGCTCTTCGTTACAACTGCCTGAATCTGAGCTCAGAGGAATTCAAGGGAAATGACGAGTTCTTCTTCTTGCTGCATTTCCATGCATAACATGTTAGCCATCAAGAGATTTTGTACCCATTATTCCTAGAGAATTTACAATCTCTACACATGCTTTAAGCAACCTTCTTCTTTTTCCTCTTTCCTGGAGAGTTATCTCTACGTCTTTGCTTTTATTTTGCTCCTCATCGTTTTCATTCAATTTAATAGGTATCCGGGCTCGGAAGCCCACATAACCTTGCTAGATCTTGCAACTTGGATTTGGGATAATTTGTCATAGTGCCATGAGCATGTGGGTTTAAGGCAAGGCCCAGATGAAGATCCAAGTCAGTGAAAGCTCATATATTAAGGAAAGTCCATGTAGAGTTTTAAATTAAATTTAATATATTATTGTGAATTGTTTTTATATAAATCATTATTTATTCAAATTATCAAATCATTAAAACTTTAACATTATCAACATTAAAGTGTTTTTCATAAAAAAAGGAATTTTTATTTATTTTTAACTTATCAACCTAAAAAAAAATTAATTAAAAAATACTTGTTTCTAGGAAAAAAAAATTCTAAAATTACTTTTTGAACCTGTTAAAGTATAAGGTTTTAATAAATTAATAATTTGAATAAATAACCATTTTGTATAAGAACAATGCACAATAATGTATTAAATTTATTTGAAATGCATTGGCCCATAATTTGTTTGAGTGGATGTGGCTCAAATACGAAGTAAAAGATTCAAAATCTTGTGCGTGAAAAATGTACTATTCACTTCATAGAGTTTTGCGATCTAAGAGTATTTGAGGAGATTAGCCTTTTGTATGCTTGACAAACGATACTTTGCTCCACCCTAAAGAAGATTTGCTGAAGTGGCTTATACGTTACACCCGTTTTTATACTTTTCCCGTTAAAAATAATTTTTTTAATTTTTTAATTTGTATCTCGAATTAATTTTATTTAAAATTTAATACCCTATCTAGTTATAATTACGTGAATAAAATATCTAAAATTTTTAAAAATTATATTTTTTGTGATTTTTTCCGTATCCAACCATAGAAAAAAATCAATAAAAAATACTTAATTTTTTCAAAAATTATTTTTAAAATACTTTTTGGATGGTATAAAATTTCCTTTTCTTTTTTTTTTTTTTTTATGAAACAAAATCTTATAAAAGCAGCCAACAATAACATGAGGGCTTTCCCTTTGCCTAACATACTGGCAAGGGGGTTAGGCCCAGAGGATTATATCATACAACTAGAACCTAGAGGCACAATGGATTTTTTCCAAATGGATATCCTATTATATCATATCTAATAGATAGGATTTTTTCATAATTAAATGAATTTGAAGTAGATTTGAATTTTACTTTTTTCATTTTCATTGAATGTCGGTAGGATGCAGGGCAATTTAATAATCTAACAAAATAATCTAATTGACAAATACCAAGACAAGATAATTAGGGTGAAGCTCCGAAAAAAAGTTGTCATTTTCTTTACAAAGTTGTACACTTGTAGTTGGTATGATTGCTGAGTACGTGCTCATTTTACTAGTTGATTCAGACGAATTCTTTATCATTTGTCTTGGCTAAGCCAAGTTCTATTAATATTTGTTTTTTGGAAGATCAATTTTAAATTTTTTTTGTTATAATACTTTATTGTATAATTATTATTTTTTATTATTGTAATAAACAATAGGTATGTGGGTTTTACCCAACCTTATCCACCTTAAAATAAATAAAATATGAATATTAAAATTGTAAAATCAACAGATGGTAGATATGATATGGATTGAATATCCAATATAATAAATAGGATGAGAGTTTAATACCATTCTACCAACTTCTTATCTATTGTCATCCTTACTAGAGGCATACATAAATTGGGTGTAGTAGTACAATAACTAAAACTAATAAAGGGTGCAAAAGTAAGAGCATCTTCCTCCAAAATGTCTAGGATAAAGGGAGGGGGTGATCAAAATACATAACATTTCTTGCATGGATGCAGCAGCCTTGGTCAGCTTGGTAGCCACTCAATTTGCCTCCTTGAATTGGTGTCGCACCTCTAAAATTCGAAGTTTCTACGTCAATAACATGCATTATCAAAAATAGGTTATAAGTAAGGGTTCAACACATAGTTAAGAGCAAGCGTTATGAAAGTTTTGTGCAACCTGAGTCAACTTTAAGGTGAGAAAGACCCATTAGGTTTGGCATTTTGAGTCCTTTAAATAGACCCCAGAATTCAGTCATTAATGGGAAGTGTTACCAATTTTTTGGCAAAAGCAATAATAAAGTTAACCTCATATGGTCCCTAATCAAACCTTTGGCACTAGTTTGGGCAGGAGAAGTGCTACAGGCACCATCAAAATTCAATTCAAAACAATGAGGGACTAAGGGCTTCCATTTAATTATGGGTCTAACTCTCTTAGGTGGGGTTGTCTTATTGCATAAAGTAAAATGCTCATTAGATTGGCTCTTGATCCTATAAACTTAAATCTTATGATTAACATAAATATTTTCCATGACCAACTTATTCCTATCCTTCCATATGTTCCATAAGGCAATGGGTAAAATAAAGCACCAAGGAATATTATACTAAGAAGACCTGCAATTAGTGAGACAAAAGACTTCGCAAGAATCAGGCCATATAGCAGTCTTATTAAAAGTGAATCTTAGATGACTTCATACTTGCTCAGCATAAAAACAATCAACACAAATATGTCTTTCATTCTCCATCAAGTGTCCACATATTTTACATCTAGAGTTAATGTTGAGTTTGATGTTATACAGATAAGATTTGTAGGGAGAAAATAATGTATTAATTTCCAAATGAAAATCTTAATTTTAGGTAGGGTTTTTAAAGGACCAAATCTAGCTTTAACATACCCCTCCAAGGGCCTCAACAGGGCACCTAAGCCCTACATCATAGGCTTCTTTTAGCCTGAATTTCCTATTCATAGAAAAGTCACAAGTGAGTCTATCATGGTTATCAATGTTTGGCTAACAAATATACCATACATGTTTTGAAGAATGTCATGGGGCAAAACAAATGAGACACTTTTGGTATTGAAGAACTGTGAAACGATCATGCCATCTTCCCTTTCAAGAAGAGGTCCAACAAGAAGGTTCCACAAAGGGGCAGAGGAACACTACCTGTCTTTCCAGAATTCAATGTCATGACCCCTCCCACAAACCACTTGGTGAAATTTTGCACCCAACCCCAAGTTTTCCTAGCATTTACATATGGAAAAAGCATTCTTGGTATTAGGGTTTTTGTTGTTATTTACCACGTAAGACCTTAACCCAGGCACTAGAATCCTTATTAAAAAATCTTCCAAGTAACTTTGGCTAAATAGGCATCATTCCACTCCCTAGTAGAAAAGGTATCAAAACTCAAAATGAGTAGGCCCAATAACAATGTCCAATTTAATAAGGTACAGTTTTTTCTTTTTAGGGATGGACTTCCAAATGAAATTATTGTTAATTTCATCAATTTCATTACAGATGAAGGTAGGCAGGTTATTGAGTAGCATAATATAACCAGGGATAGCATTAAGCACATATTTCAATCAACATAGAGCAAAATAATTACTAACAGGATAAATGGTACTTATCATCATTGAACTAAAGCCCATATTGCGAATTCATCCCGAAACTATAAAATATTATACTGTTTGTCCTTTAATTATGAAAATGTTACATTATTTGTCCTGCTATTAATTGTAACCGTTAAAATGGACGGAAAAAAACATGAAAAACTAGTTTTAACCGTTTTCTCTCGCTTGTTCCTGAAAATGTAATTCAAGAAATGGTATCATGATTAGCCAGTCAGATCCAATACGAATACAAATTGTCTGATTCTTGTTGGAGAGGTTACTCTTCAATACTTTAGAGGCTCTCTTATCAGCTAAAAAGCTCAAGCCTGTGCACAATCCGATTGAAAACCCAAAAAAAATCCAAAATGCTTAGTCGGCCTCTAGTCAGAATTCTAACAAATAGATGAAATGCATGATTGAAAAAACAAAACCAACAAAGGAAAAAAAGAGAACAACTCACAAGATTCTGGCTTTAAAGAAGATCTAAGCTTGGGTATGGAATCGGCCAACCGAAATCAAGTTCCATATTCGCTCGAGTCTCCAGCACCAGAGACTTCGACAGAAACTCACTAGATTTGCATTGGTCTATGACTAATTAGGAAAGGCCAATCCAATTTGAAAAAATCACACCTCCGATTCTGGTTCTTCGTCATCCTTAGATATGGAAGTGAAGTAGAGATGAATGAGGATGAATCGGTGAAGACGAAGGAGACGCACGAAGAGGACAAATTGGAGGGGACGAACAGGGACGAATTAGTGAAGATGAATCGGCGGAGATGAACAGAGGAGACAAATAGGGATGAATAGGCGAAGACGATCGGGAGGAGACGAATGAAGAATAGACGAACAGAGGAGAGATGATCAAAGGAGATGAATGGAGGAGAGACAAATTAACGGAGCTGATCAGAGGAGACAAACTGGTTTTTTATTATTTGTGGTGAAAATCGTGAAGGGGAGGGAAGGTAGTTTGATTGTGAGACGTAAAAGTTTGTAGATTTATAAGATAAATGAAAATTTTTAAGGGTTAAAATTAGTTTTTTGTGTTTTTTTATCTATTTTAATGGTGCAGTTAATGGTAGGGGTGTATACTATTCGACCGAAACTGAAAAAACTGTTAAACTGAATTAATCTGGTTTTTGGTTCAGTTTTGGTTAAAATCGAATTTCTGAAATTTGGTTTCAGTTGGAAGGATCGGTTAATTCGGTCACTAAATTAACTGAATTTTTTAAAAATATTTTTGGGCTTATGATGGCTCATTTTTGCTGTTGTTCCGTAGCCCATCGAAACTTATTGTTTAGGCCTAGATGACCCAACCCAACCTTCACGCCTCCTTTGTGTGTGAGGATGATGAGATTACTCAGGGAACTAAGAGGAAAATGTAAAAAAAAGAGAGCATATATTAATAAGATGTTTGTAAATTCGGTTATTTTGGTTTCAAACTAAACAGAATTGAATATTTTAGTTCGGTTTTGATTGATTTTTTTGGATGATTTAGTTATTTTGGTTTGTCATGATCAGAAACTGAAATAACTAAATACCCACCCCTAGTTAACGGCAAAATGACCGGTATAATATTTTTATAGTTAGAAGATTAAAGGTAGAACATTTTGTTGTTTTGGGATGAATTCGTAACATGGGCATTAGTTCAAGGACGATAGATGCCATTTACCCTTAATATTAAGTCGTTTTTAAAATTACTGTTAAATACAGTGGCTTGTATTAGGATTTTTCCGTCATCACCCACGACCAAAACGAAGCGTTTTGACCCGCAAAAGTAAGACCGAGAAATCTCAGGAATATGATGCACGAAATTTCTTTCCCGAGTTCAACAATGGAAGAAAGTAGAATCGAATAGCGAAAGAAACATTCCACAAGCGCTTCTCTTCATTTTCATTTCCCAAATTCTTTTTAATTCTGTTCTTCTTTTCCTCATTCGTACGTTTCTCTTTGCGGATCCCTTTCTTTGACATCTCGAAGCTTTTTGCGGGAACTTTCCGTGGAACGAACCCTTGAATTTTGGTCGACTGCGCTTGCTTGCTAAAGTACTTCATTCGTACGTAATTGAAGCTGAGTTGAATTGGAATCGATAATGTTCTTCAGCGGTGATCCAACGACTAGGAAGCGAGTGGATTTGGGAGGGAGGAGCTCTAAGGAGAGGGATAGAAAGAAGCTTCTGGAACAGACTCGCTTGGAGCGCAACCGCCGCCTCTACCAGAGGCGGCAGAACTCGTCCGCCATCAAGATTCAGGTAGGTTTTTCTACTGTTGATTATGCGATTCATATGTGATGATGATTTTCTAATATTCAATAATATAGAAAAACATACTTTTTAAGTGTTGGATAGTTTAGAAAAGCACGTGTTATTAGTATTTGCAACGAAGTATAGTTGCAATTGGCTTAGCCTTGATGTTCGTCCGTTAATTACAGTGCAATTGTGGAATAGGTATATTTTTCAGCTTGCTGCTGTGGTAACTGTAAGTTTTCAGGATTCCGTTGATGAACTTTTGTGTCAATGCCAACTGAGGTGGGGGAAGGAGTCCGAAGAGGATGCAAACTTAGGCAAATATAAATTTGGCTTTTCCCTTTGACCAATAGGCGAAATTGATGGGACGGTGTTATGATGATGATTTAGTGCTTCTTGGTGTGCTAGGTGGTCGTTTATGGAGCGTTTCGGGCCTGTTTATGCTTATCTGGGTAGTTGCAACAGAATTATGAGATAGGTTGATTTGGCTTGCATTGCAAGTGATACTCAGACAGTAATAAAATGGTGGTCATATGGTGATTGTCATTGGTAGTACTAGCTGATTTGTTACCAATGAGGGTCACCTGGAAATCTCTTTATCTATTAGCAGTCTTTAGAGGACATAAACTTTAGTTTGACTTTAGATTGTAAATTATCTGGGTTTTAGTTCCTCAACTCTGAATGTTTTCAGTCAGAAACAAAAGGGTTATAGATTCTGTCCTAAAGGCTGATGATCTGTGTTTGTGGATTTGATGCACAGTTTCAAAATTATTGACGGGCTACATAAGACCTCCCTGGATGTTGGTTTTTGAAACAGTTCTGTACTGGAATGTAGATTACTACATCTCAACTGATTTGAGGTTTTTCACTATCTAAGAGCTATGTGTTTTTTTGTCACCTCTGATTGCTGCCAGTCTGGTGGTTAAATATAACCTTTCTTGTGCCTTTGATTTCTTGGTGCATTTTTTCTGTCTTTCTTTTCTTCTTTCTGCATAAAGATTCTGTTGCACTTCTGTTTTATTCTATTTTTGTTTATATTTTCTTTTTTGGGGCAAATTGTTGACTAATCACAAGCTAACAGAAATGCTTCAGGGGGAAAAAAGAAAGAGATTCTGAACTTTCTAAAGTACGTGAGCAGTTCTACAGGACTTATGGAAAGTGCTGTGAGAAAGTAGAGAGGTTAGTTTTCAGCCCTTTGAGAATAAAGGGAAAGGTAGATAGTTACAAATAATGATAGACCCTAATCCCACTATCTTCTTTCAATGGTTGCCTGTTACTTGTTTTCAGAACTTAATGTTGCCAACCAAGTTGGTCATGAGTTGATCATGTTTTTGTCTTTTAGATGATTTCTTCATGCTTTAAGTGGGATGCCTACTACTGATATATCTTTATCTTTTAATTTTTTTTGGTCCATTCAGGCAATGTTTTGGCCCAGATTCACAGTTCCTGCGTCAGCTTTTGTTCTTTTTTAATCCAGACAATGCCGTTGATTTTTCAGTTCTCGTTGAAGCATGCCGGTTACTGCAGTTTTTTGTCCATGACGGTGGTACGTTTTGGATTTCAATCACTTGCATTAGGATACCCACTCTTGAGATTTCTATTGGGGAAAGCATATGCAACTAAGTTGTAATGATTCTTCCACCTTGCTCAAGTGTTTACTCTGTCAGTGATATGAAAAACTAGAATTCCTGATAGGAATTATTGTCTTTAAGACAGCTTGACATATTTTGGTTCTGAAAACTAACATCAAAATGATTTTTGAAGTTCCATATGTTCTAATGAGCTCGCTTGATTGGTTGGTTTTGATAGGGCACAGAGGAAGGATCAGGCCCCCACCCTTGCTCTTTTTCAGCAAAATATCTGTTTTCTTGTTGCTCTTCCTGATGCTTTACTCTTTTTAAACCACTGCTTGATGTGGTCATATGTTTTTGGTTGCCCTAGTTTATGTTTGGTACTAACTCTCCATGCAAACAGGGGACATTGTTAGCCTCTTTGCAGGCTCCGAGTATACACCAAGCCATACTGTGGTTGACTACAGAGTGAAAAGACTTGCATTTTTGTGTATTCAGGCTGTACATAGGAATAGGTTAGTAACTGGACACCTTTTTGTCTTCAAATAGATGCGAAACTGCTGTTTATCTTTTTCTGTTGTTTATTCTACTATCCTTCTCCATGGCCTTTTTTTTTGGGTTTCTCTGTGTGGTGGGTGGGCTTTGTTTGTACCCTCCCTTCCCCTAGTTCCCCCACTCCCTATCAGAAAACAAATATGCACATATATATTAAAAAATATTTTAAAAATCTTCCTTTTGTTATACCTAATCAATGTCTGGTCAACTATAAATTCGGCAGGAATCAATATAAAGACCACCTATTAATGATGCCTTATGAGTCAAATGGACCAGTAAGTGTCTTACTGGAAGCAGTGGTATTGTTAATGGATCCCAAACTACCATGGGCTTGTAAGATGGCTAGTTATCTACAGCAGAGAAATGTATTCTCTCTGTTTAGAGAGATTGTTCTTACAGCAAAGGTATGCTTCTCTATTTCTGTTTGCTTAAAAGTGTTCTCTAATGCTTTCATATGCCTTCAAGCATTATGCTTCTGTATGATTCTTTGATCACCGTAAATGACACTTAGGTATAAGAAATGTGTGTATTGAAGTGGTGCCATATGTAGCACAGAATCAGGTGCAGTATGGATCGAAAGTTAGACACAGTTATGGGTTCCATCTCCAAGAGAATGTTGTCTAATTGTATTATTTTTTAGTCAATGATTAATCACAAACTTGACATGGAATATAAGTATGTCAATTTTATTTGATTACAAAATTTAAAGAGGATCTCTTCATTTATTTAATATCTTTACAGCCTTGCCTAATAAAGATCTAAATGCTGTCCATTCATGTCAATTAAAAGTCAGCTGTTTAATCAAATATATGTGGCCCACTTCTCCGCTAATAGCTCCAGCAACCACATTAAGTTATCAACTAAATCAAGAAGACCCATTGCTTTAGTCATTTCACTAGGGCATTTTGTCTTTTCATGTTCATCTTCAACCCTAAGCCTGATCATTGAACTCAAGTAGTGCTGGCAAGCCCTACTTCTTTGCTTTGCTTCATCACTGCTTCTCTTTGTCCTGCATGTTTTCTTTCTCTGATAATCTTTCCCCTCTCTGTGACACCATGTCTGGAGCAAAAGCTATATCTGTATTGGTACCGTATTAGCACTTCTGTCACGCTATGTTGACATAGGTGCACCCCAAGTTCATGTAATAAAGATGTTGCCAGGTGTGTATTAAGTGCAGTTTATAGATGACAACTTATTTTTTTTGCTTTTATAACTGATACTTATAGGTTGAAACTTTTGACATGCTAATTCACATAAACCGATTCAGCTAAGCCCCAATTTGACCTAGTTGGGGCCTGCTACATGAATCTTCTGTCAACATTTCTCTCAATTGAAGGCAAGTTCCTCTATAATCTCGAAAAGAGCAAGATCGCTTTTCACCATTTCCGTTGAAGTTTAGGCCTACCCTTCTCTTTTCCTTTCCTGTATCTGGCTTATCACTGTTAAGCACTGGGGCACCTATCTGTCTAGGTTTCACATGCCCAGGCGACCTTCCTAATTTTGTCCTTAATGAACCTATTTTCAGCTGAATATTTGCTGGATTCTTGGAATATATTAGCTTGCAAGTTTATGTAGATTGGAACTGATTTTGGATAGTTTCTGAGATAATCATTTTGGGGAAGTGAAAAGCCGAGGAACCTGGATCTCTGCTTCACTTCCTTAAGTCCTTTGACATCTTGAATTGACCAAGAGTGACCAGCCACCAGCCTCAGCTTAGTGGCAAAATCTTATCTGAATTTGGCCCTACTTGGAAAGAGTTTTTATGATTAGCGTTAAGAGTTTAAGATAATTTTATTAATGGTAGAGATCAAACCACTGAAGCTAAAAGCTATAATTGGATACTTTTTCGAAACTCTAAGACTAATCACCAACGCTAATGCCAAATGAGGGCTTTCTTGAGTTGTCAAAGTCAGCATCTTGTTTAATTTGGCACACTTTTAGTTCTTGCTGTGTTGAATAGCAACTTGGTTCATTTGGTACTAATCTGTTAATGGTGCCTGTGCTGTGTGGTGTCTCCTTTTTTTTTTTTCCTAATTGAAGTCTGCTTACAATTGTTCCATGTTTATTTTCTTCTTTGCCGCTGTCAGGCTAGAACTTTTTCCCCATAATGAACTTGTTTTTTATACAGGAAACTGCAAGGGCTGAAAGTTTACATGGGGAAGTTTCTTCACTGGAGCGTGTGCTTATCTTCATGATTTTTCATATTGGTCAAGGGCCATGTAGCTGTCCAAATTGTGATCCCCAGTACAGTTTCTTATCCCAGATCCTCACTGTTCCCCTTTTGTGGCGAGTTTTTCCAAACTTAAAAGAGGTGGGTTATTCAAATTTGTTCCTCTGTGGCTTCTACGATTTCAATATAATGGTTAATCCTGTTCTTCCCTATCCTTGTTACTTATGTGATGACAAGTAACTTGCAGATGTTATTTAGAGTAAAAGCTACTTATTGTGCATTATGCTTGGTTGTCTAGGCTTTTACAACCTGCGACCTGACTCAACATTATGTTAGTCAGTTGGCATCCTATGTGCAGAATCATCCTAATCTTCTAGCCAGAGATGTGTCAAAGTCATATCCTGGTCATGCCTGTCTTCTTGGCAATCTTCTGGAAGCAGCAACCGTTGTTTTATCTCGGCCTGACTGTTCTTTTGAAATGGTATAAACTGATGCTCTTTGCACTAACTTGTCATAGTTTTATATTCTTCTTCACTTGCTATCAGAAACTTCTTGAGTCATTCTGTGCCTTGCCTTTTCTTTATGCTCCCTTATCTATAATTAATATATGAAAAAACAAATTTTACACTTTTGAAGTAAGCAATATCTGGCATAGGTATTCCATTACACAAGAGAAAAATGATGATCATGTTAATTTGAATTCTAGTTAAACTCCACTGATCAACAAAGTTGGAAACTTGGAATGGGATGGAGAGATTAAACATATCAACTTAGAGAGCATAATGATTTTTTAATTTTAAGACTGAGAGGCTAGTTTCTTTTTTATAGTCAGTGATCCTTGATTTCTTTATAATGAATGGTTGTGGAGTTCTTTGTATTCTTTTTCGCGTTGGACGTGTTCTGGATGGGAGTGAACCAGTGAAACATAGATCAACTCATGTTGGCATTCTTTTTTGGTTTCACTGAGAATTGATTTTTTTCTATATATTAAATAGTAAATAGTTTTATAAGCTCTTTTACTAATTCCCTCTATGTAGGCTATAGACCTTGCTGCTGTTATGACATTCTTGTTGGAGGGTTTGCCTCACATGGACTCTAGCAACAACATAGGAAGAGGAGGAAGTATGTTTTTCTTTTTCACAATTCTCATGCTTGTATTCATCTAGCCCTTGTAGTTATTTTGGCTTGAGCATGCCTTGGTTTTTCTAGATTGCTTATTTTATCTAGAGAAAAATCATCTTACTTCAAGTTCCATGCTAGGGGAGGATGATATGGATGAAGATGATGCCGTAATGGAGATAGTGTTGGATCAGAGTTTGCAGCAACACATAACAAATGCTTTTGATTCACGTTTTCTTTTGCAATTGGTAAGCCATCTTGAGAGCTCATCGTAATTTGGGAATATAACTCTTGATCAGACTCTAATTTCAGATATTTTAATTTGGACAGACTAATGTGTTAGTTGGTGGGGTTTCTGTTTTTAATGGCTCGCATAATGAAAGACCCAATGATAGAGAGATGGCGGCTATTGCTGCAGTATGTGCATTTTTGCATGTCACCTTCAAGACATTACCCCTTGAGCGAATAATGACTGTCCTGGCTTATAGGACAGAACTTATTCCAGTGCTTTGGAATTTTATGAAACGCTGTCATCAGAATCAGAGCTGGTTTTCCCTGCCTGATAATTTCTCATATCTGTTAGGAGATGCACCTGGTTGGCTACTGCCTTTATCTGTTTTCTGTCCTGTCTACAAGTAAGTGTTCTTGCTCAACAATTTTTATTTTTTTTTGTAATTTTAACATGCTTTTCAAGTCCTTCCCTGTTTGCTTGTTTCTTCCTTCATTTTGGATTCTCATATGTATTCTAATTTTGAGCAACATAACTTCTATTCTGACTCTGTTTTTGGTTGACAAAGGCACATGCTTATGATAGTTGATAATGAGGAGTTCTATGAGCAGGAGAAGCCTTTAGCATTGAAGGATGTTAGATGCCTAATAGTTATCCTTAGACAGGTAATTTCTTTCTGCACAATCTCACAGTCTCGGCATATACTTGGGGAGAGATCTAAAGCCTTTTAAAATGACATTCCTAATTGATAATTAAACCCATGAATTTTGTTATAAAAAAGAACAGAATGAAAACTTTAGTTCTTCTCAAAATCTATTGTCACAAAGCTGGTTTTTAAATTATGAAAAAAATTGGTGCAAACTGTGCTACAATAAAGTTATATGGTCACGGTAACTACCTAGGCTCTTGGTAGTATACTTAAATGTGAACACTTGTATCCTTTTGATATTTATTGTTTTTGTATTTTTTTTAGGCATTATGGCAGCTACTTTGGGCAAACCCTATGGCACAGCCTCATATGAAGCAACCTGCCATCCAAAATAGGGTCAGCACCGTTGCCTCTGAGCTCCTTTCGCAGGTAAGTTTCAGTGTTAGTTCTGAACCAATTGGATATTTCTGTTTTATCTTCAGATGGTTTTATTGGATCATGTGAGAGGAACAGTGGCTTATTGGAAAAATGTGATATGGAAGTAGAAAATGTTCTTTAGTTTTACAGCCTTATTTTCTTTTACAATTTACCATGCTTTAGTTTGAGCTGATTTTCTTTTACATTTTACTTTCACAGTTACAAGATTGGAACAACAGACGACAATTTACCCCACCTAGTGACTTTCAGGCCGATGGCGTAAATGATTATTTCATTTCTCAGGTAACCTTCTGGATTATATGTGCTGTGTTTTTGGATGAAAATCTTCTATGCGGCTTATTTTCCCCTTTTCCTATTTCAGGCAGTGGTGGAGGGTACAAGGGCACATGATATATTGAAGCAAGCACCATTCCTGATTCCATTTACAAGTAGAGTTAAAATTTTTACTGTAAGTGATTGGCCCTAAGTAGATGTTGCAATTGCTAGTTTTACTTGTCTTGAGAAAATAGTATTTGCCAGAAATCTGGCAGTAGGTACGGACAATTTTGTTGAAAAGGGAGATGTTTGGAGATGTTTAGTACTTGTAATTTTTTGGGTAAGATTGATAAAGTGACTAGTGATGTTCTGTTTGAAGGCCATGCAGCACCTTGTTATTATAGTTTTTGGGTTGGCAACCTCTGTCCTCATGAAGAGTTTGTCTACTCATCAGGACTCCACCTTACACCAACATACACACAACGCACAGGCACACATACATGCTAACAAGAACAAAGAGAACGCAACTTACTGACTTTTTCTTGGGTTCTAATGCTGTAATTCTACTTCCCAGTCACAACTAGCGGCAATCAGGCAAAGATATGGCGGTCATGGTGTTTTCACCAGAAATAGGTTCAGAATTCGACGTAATCATATTTTAGAAGATGCTTATAATCAGATGTGCACATTGTCAGAAGAAGATCTTCGAGGCTCGGTAATTGTACTTTACTTTGCTGTTCTATTCTCTGGCATTTCAACATTTCTGTAATGGCCATTCCAATTATTTGTCTTGATCTTATTATACAGTCTTCAAATTGCATATTTCCTATTTCCATACCTGCATAATCTTTTTTTTTTTTTTGTTTAAATAAAAAATTATTTTAAAAAAATTTCAGATTCGTGTGTCATTTGTGAATGAGTTCGGGGTTGAGGAGGCTGGTATTGATGGTGGTGGTATTTTCAAAGATTTCATGGAGAACATCACTCGAGCTGCATTTGATGTGCAATATGGGTTATTTAAGGTTCGAAATCTTTGTTATTGTTTGTTTAGGTTTCAATGCGAAATAGCACTCATGTTTGATTAATTCATGTCAAGAGTTTCTAATTTTTACTGTGAAGTCTGTTTGGCTAGGCTGAAGCTTCCACATAAGGCATATGTGAAGTGTTTTTGTATGCAAACACAAGTCCTAAAAAGCTGTTGCTGAGGTCCGACTAATAAGACGCTAGGCTTTATCAACCTATAACTAATGGAAAGTGGGACATATATGTAAATTTATGAATTACTAGCGACATTTGTGATTTTATGATACTAGTGACTGTTCTTTTTGTTTTTAGTAATACCTTTTTTTATAACTAACTGATCCTATGTTTGAATGAATTTCTGACAAATTAGGTTTACATTCATGGTAAGGGAAGCATAGTTTCTTCCGACACGGATAATGTTTGTTTGTGATTTAGATTTGATAACTAGTTAGCTCTTTCATATTCTCCCCCATCTCTTATGAAACATTCCTGTTTAACATTATGTCTAATATTGGCATGCAGGAGACATCAGATCACCTTCTCTATCCTAATCCTGGATCAGGAATGATTCATGAGCAACACTTGCAATTTTTCCATTTCCTAGGAACTCTTCTTGCAAAAGTATGGCTAGTTATTCTGTCACAGCAAGTTTCCCTTTAATGCACTTTTTCTCTGTGGTTCAATGCAAGTTTGAAAAATGCTTGCTGAAAGTGAAACCCCATGAACCACCACCTATTTATTCATTTTAGTGTTCACTAATTTGATTCCACTTGCAAATGAACAGTGAAGACTTAAATATTTGTGTTTTTTTGGTAAATAAGCACAGCTCACTCTTGGGAATCATTCTTAGTCTGGTATTTTAATTGATGAAAATGATGTAATCGGTGGTACTGTGTCTGCTTTATTCTGAAAATGCAACGTATTATAGAGTCAAAAGCAAGGTTTGCCACTTATCTGTGTTTGTTCTTTCTTTGTGTGTATGCATGCTGTTTGAACCATAGGCCTCGTTTGGGATCAGCTTCTATGATTAGCATCAGAGTTTAAGATAATTTATTCAACGGTTGAGATAAAAACGCTGAAGCTAAAAGCTACCATTAGATAGTTTTTCCAAAACTCTAATGCTAATCGCTAAAGCTAATACCAAACAGGGCCATAGTTTGCATATATGGTTGTAGGGACTGGCTGAATGACCAACTATGATAAGAGTTTAGTGGAATGTATATATTAGCCTCGTTAAATGGAGAATCTGTTCAGGGCCAGAGAGCATTTTTATGTTTTGAGTGTAACTTTGCATGAAAATTATGTTTAGGGCCAACATAAGTCTTATGTGTTCTTGGATAAGAATCTTTTATGTTGCTGAGTTTCATTTCGTACTTGAATTGCTAGCACACACTGTGGTTATTTCCTCGGTGGTTGGGCTATTATACTCCTTATTTTATGTAATATGATGCTTTCTGATTAGATGGAATATTACCTTTTGAAGGCTATGTTTGAAGGGATTCTTGTTGACATACCTTTTGCAACCTTCTTTTTGAGCAAATTGAAACAAAGGTATCCTTTATCTTTATCTCTTTGTGCTCGAGATCCTTGTTTCTGGCATTAGGTGTATAATAACTCGAAAACCGTAGTGTATAGCTTTTCTTATGGACATGCAAGGGCATACTCGCAATACACTTTGATGGTGTGGTCTCCTTTTGATACCATTATTTGACATTTGAAAAGCAGTATGTTACTTTATCACCTTTAGTGCATTGTTTAAATTAATTGTGGATTGTTTCCTTTTTGGGTCAGATATAATTATTTGAATGACTTGCCTTCTTTGGACCCAGAGTTGTATCGCCACCTAATTTTCTTGAAGGTATTTTCTCCTGATCATGCTCTCAACTTTGATGCAAGTGCACAAGTTCTCATTATGTGTCATAAGTTTTCCATGGAATGAAGCTGAATTGAAGATTGATTGATGGATAATTTAACGTAATGTGGAGCTTTCATGCACCCAACTACCAGAATATAATGTTTTTCTAACAGTCCTCCATGAAACAATATGGATTTGACCACTAGAATACTTGTCAGATAAGGAATGGACAGTTGGTAGTATTTCTTACTTTCCCCTGCAGCAGAAAGAACTAGGGATACAAATAGTTGTCATCCTTGAGCTGTCATGTGAATTTGTTGAACCAACAGGCAGTGTAGCCAATAGCGCGTGCCTTGTGCACCATGGCATGGCGGTGGTGCCGGTAAGGCGAATTAAGGGTGGCATGCACCTCCGGCGCAATTGCAATTATGGCAAGAGGCGTTGAGGTGCTTGCCATATTGAAGTTTCCAAGAGGCATGTTTGCCTCTTTTTCTTTCCGCTGCCTCTTTTTTGTTTTCTTTCCCAATATCATTTTTCAGAAAAAATTATCCCTAATGCTACAACATTTTAGCTTGCTTAACATTTAGTCCTTATTTGCTTCTCTTTATTTTTGTCTTGTGTTTTTTTATTTTACATATTCATAATCATCTAGTAATAATTATGAAACACTGAATAGGAGGATTTTGGTGTTTCTATTTGAATTAATATTTTTCAATCTACTATTATGTTATATCCAATATTTTACTTTTTTTTAAAAAAAAAAAATTGTGCTTCCCTTCGCTTTGGCGAGTGCAATTATTGTGCCATGCACCTTATGGCAATAGATGGCTTAGGCACCTTGGTGCATCATTCGCCTTTCACTACCTTTCCAAAAAGCCTACATAGTGGGGATTTAGTAGGGATTTGCTCCCTTATAATTTGATGGGTTCCCTCCATAGAAGAGATCACATTCGTTGTAGCTGTGCAATCGGTTCTTAAACCAATGAATGTTATTCTTTCATGAATTGGAGTTCGGTTTGAAGCTTATTTCCTTATAATGATTGAATGAAACTGTTCCCCCCACCTTTCTGTCATCTCACCTAATCTATTTTAGTTTCTTTCTCCATTTCTAGGGTGGTGTACAAGTCAGGTAGAAAAGAAAAACTAACGAGCATGTTACCTCTTTCTCATAGTTTTCTGTTTGGGGTCCTTGCTCATTTAAGCTTGTTGCTCTCTTAAAATGACAGCATTATCAAGGGGATATCTCTGAGTTAGAGCTCTACTTTGTGATTGTTAACAATGAATATGGAGAGCAAACGGAGGAAGAATTGATTCCAGGAGGGAAAAACCTGCGTGTTACTAGTGAGAATGTCATTACTTTTATCCATCTTGTCTCCAATCACCGTTTGAATTACCAGGTAGTGCCATCCGTCAGTTTTTTTTTTTTTTTCCTTTCTTTTTTGTTGATTGGTCACTTCACTTTGGGCATGCTGTGCTCAGCATTGACTTTCATGATCATGATGCTTTAAATGATCAATTTCAGATAAGACAGCAGAGTTCTCATTTCCTTAGGGGATTTCAACAGCTTATCCAGAAAGATTGGATTGACATGTTTAATGAGCATGAGTTGCAGGTATAATTTTGTACTTGATTCTTTTCGCAAGAAAAAAAAAATCACTAGTTAAATCATCATTTTGGAACATATTATTCATTTGCGCCCGTAATCTATTTTTGTTATCACAAATATGTATTTGGCTAATGTCTTCTTATCCCTAAATACATGATACTTACATGACGGACTATTCTTATTTTTCACTCCCAAGTCATTGCATGGCTCTATGTTGGTGTTATATTAAAGTACATACAGATGCCAGTCGCCCATATTATTTTGACTTTTGTGGTTCGAAAAGTTTTTGGGCCAAGAACAGGCGAATCTTTCATCACTTGCTCAATTTTCCTTTATAACACTTAAATGTTACTTCTTGCAGCTTCTTATATCAGGATCACTCGATAGTTTTGATATTGTTGACCTATGTGAACACACCAATTATGCAGGTGGCTATCATCCTGTAAGTCATATCCTTGTACCCTTCGATTTAGAGATTTATGCTCTGCACAAGATTAGTGGACTGCCACTGGAAAACTGATTTTTGTTTTGTTCTTTTCCTTTTCTTTTTTTGTGCCTTTTTTTTTTTCCTGTTCTCTTTCTTTTGTGATTGATGTTGCAGAGCCACTATGTTATTGAGATGTTTTGGGAAGTCCTCAAGAGCTTTTCGGTGGAGAATCAGAAGAAATTCCTCAAGTTAGTTTTCTTGTTCTGTTTACTGCTTGTTTTATTATTGGCGTTTAGTCAACCTTCAAAATGGGAATAAATAAGAACACTAACTAAAGAAGTTTTTCTAGGTTTGTGACTGGCTGTTCTCGAGGACCATTGCTTGGATTCAAGTATCTTGAGCCTCATTTTTGTATACAGAGGTAACAACTATATCAGAATAGATTCAGACAGCTGATAATATCTTATTAGGGATTTTGCTGACTTAAGATTGATCCCAAAAAATTTTATTTGCCCTTCATTACTGGTCTATTTTACTTTTCTTTCAAGATGCAAATTGAAATTCTTGTGTTTGACTCTTGTCCAGGGCTGCTGGTACTGCATCTGATGAAGCCCTTGACCGATTACCAACGTCAGCAACATGCATGAACCTTCTAAAGCTTCCACCATACAAAAGGTTCACTCCCTATAGCACATAGGCTTTGCTCAGCATGAAAAGAAAAAGGCATATTTGAATGTGAAGGTTATCTTTTGTCATGATATGTGTGGTGAGCTATGACTTTTTTGGTTAGGCTATCGAGCTTAGTGCATTATAGTGTTTGGATGAAATCAATTACATAGAGGTTTGCTAGTCACAATTTATTTCAAGTTTCTCACTAGATCTTAGTTAGAAAAATGACTGCTGCCTCTGCTT
Organism: Aquilaria sinensis; assembly: GCA_005392925.1. Taxonomy (NCBI): domain Eukaryota; kingdom Viridiplantae; phylum Streptophyta; class Magnoliopsida; order Malvales; family Thymelaeaceae; genus Aquilaria; species Aquilaria sinensis. The sequence goes on along the minus strand of SMDT01002629.1, from coordinate 163,180 downwards.
GTGGATTGAAAAAGGGACACTTGCATGATATGGTTTTAAGGTTAGTTTTCATCATAATTACTGGGACACGGAGTGGTATGACATTGCTTTTTAAAATTTAGTCAGTCAAAATGAGTCTGATGCTTCATGTGTATGTGAGCTTTTAGTTTGAACTCAAGGTAAATGACTTGTTTTATTTAGCTACTGGTGTCCAGTTACATGAAATTTCTTTAGCAGTTTCTGGTCAATGTATTCCCAATTGAGGCTATAGCTTTTCAACACGCATCAGATTAGCTAGATTTAGTGTCTGTTCCCTGATATAACCAGATGATTGGGGTCAAGAAACTGATTTCCTTTAATATTTTATTGTTAATCTATCAATTAGTGCATTATATTTGCCCCTGGTGGATCTCTATTTGCCAGTATTTCATTTATTTGCTTTCTGCCATTAATTGCTTTTACGCTGTGTGGTGCAGCAAGGAGCAAATGGAAACGAAGTTGCTTTATGCCATAAGTGCAGATGCTGGCTTTGATCTGAGCTAATGGATGTTGTGCAGCCCAATTTCATCATGGTTTCATGTGATTTCTACGATAATTTTTTATATATGCCCCAGTGGTGGAAGGCATGGCCATGCAAGCATATGCAATTGGGTGATGGATGCTAGCTAAAGCCAGCAATTGTGGAGAACATTTTCTATGTACAAATCCCAGATTCTCGCGATCATTTATGTGCACAGATGTGAGATTGCCACTGAATTTTGAAAAAGCTTTTAAATCCAGGAGTGTGCAACAGATGTGGGTACTTGCTAGGGCCTCCTGCAATGCCAACTAAAACAAGTGAGTCTCGTCGAGATGTCATTTTTGAGGAATTGCTTTGATCAATTGTATGGATTTGTTGTATAATTTGTAAATGATGTAGGGATCTCTTAATTATTCTTGTGTTCTTTATTGTATAGTCCATATGCTGCTGTAAGGAAGATTATTTCCAATGCTTTGAATTATACTGAGAAAAATTAGGTTTGGCTCTTTGTTTTGGCAGGGTGCCCAGTTTCCTCTTTCCCATTTCGTTTCAGAGCCTGCATATTCTATCATGGCTAAGTTTAGGTGGGTAGGGTTCTGTCGACAGAGTTAATATGTTCCATGTTTACTATGATGGTTCCGAGGTTTTTCAGGGTTGGGCAGTTTAATTTAAATAATGGGAGTACAAAAGACTTGGGAGGATGTCATACTCATATGAATGGCTTGTCGGTTGATATTCAGTGTGATGTTGCTGTAGCTTTACACACAAAATGCAAGAGCGGTAACCCATTTATCTGTAGTAGTTTTTAGGATTTTGGCATTGGCGAAAAGAAAGGAACTTTATAACTTTATGAAGACTTTGGTTTAGTATTACATTGTCCGTTGAATCTAAAGATATCTTCATAAAAGTCAATTTATTAATTTTTAGATCAATGAGCAATCCCTTGGGCCTTCGTCTGACAATCGCATTTTCAGGCATTTGTCTCAACGACCTAAATTTTCGACAAATTAAAACAGTCGTAAAATTTGATACCACAATGTTCAATTTGGAATTCGTTAGGTGGATCATTGCAACTCTCCCTTCTGCTTGCAACTTTTAGATGTAAAGTTACTCCGGAGAGTATGCATTTACAAATACATTAAATTTGGAGTGCTTGAGCCGGTGGTGGGCGCGGCCTCCTGGGCCAGGATCTTGGAGGACCATGCACGGACCGGTTCTAGGTGATTTGGTCCCGAGTCAGTCTTGGGGCAGGTTTCCGGCTTTACCCTTTTTTTTTGTGAAAAAAAAAGACTTAGTTTTGTATTGGCAAAAGGGGGCAATTTTACAACTAAAGATTTGTTCCGGATAAATTTGCCATTAACATTTTTAAAATAAGTATATTTGCCGTCAATATTTTAGAATAAAGGGATATTTATTACTATGACAGTTAACAATGAGAATATTTCGCTATCATAAAAAATAAAAAATATTCCATCAAGTAGGGGTGAGTTGAATAATTCACCGTCATGTCAACCAATATATGGCATATTTTCCAGTAATGTTTTCAAAATGGACAATTTTGCCATCAATTTTTTTGAAACAAGCATATTTGCCATCAAGTTTTGACACTGATAACAGTGGCAACATCAAGGAGGGGTGAATAGAATGGGGCCGTTGTCCAATAATGGCAAATTGCGCATGAGATATGACAAGCAACAATCAGCCAGCAATTACGACAGTCAAAGAACAATTATCCAGTAATTAATGCCATTAGAGTTGAACAAATCTATGAGTTTGGGATGTTGCGGTTATGGTTGAAGTTAGGGCTAGGAGTGCAGCAGTTGTATGGGTGAGTTGAAGGAAAATAGTGGTGGAAGAATTCGTTAGTACACTTATCTGGCCTTCCATTTCCAACGTGTTGAGGAAAATAAGTTGGAGATGGTAGCTTTAGTATTATAGATGAAATATTAAGGTAAAAATTAGGAAGAAAATACAACTTTAGTGACTATATAATAAAATTTCCTTTTTACCATTTCCACATGTGTCTCAATGATGAAAAAATACTGCCACATCATTGCTTTGTTAGCTTGTCTTGACATGTCATTAATGACAATGGCAAATACGCCTATTTCGAAAACATTAGTGGCAAATTTGTCTGAAATAGAACTTTAGCGGCAAAACTACTCTGGGCTCTATACTTTAGTGGCAAAATTGTCCCTTTTGCTGTTTTCTATTTAATATTTATTTTTAAATAAAAACCCTACTTTTGGTGTAATTTTTATCAAGTAAAAAAGTTAAATGACACTTACAAATAACTAAAACAGACCTTACATATAACTAATGGCAAAATGTTCTAAAAATTATTGAAAATTAAAACCTATGATTTATGTTTAACAGCATAGTTAGATCAAATACAAATTAAATGTAAGAAGGAAAAAAAAAATTCAAGCCTCATCATTGGATACTACCTTGTCATCGGAGCTCTTTTAGTCTTGCTTTCAAAGTGCTACGAGGCCCCAATCTTGGTTGCATTACGCTAAGCGCTGCCTTGGATGCCACGGTAGAAATAGAAATGATGAGAATCTCCTGTGCGATTATCGACAATATCGGGAACCTTGATCTCTTTTGTTTCTACTACTCCAATATGTTAAAGTTGCTTGGTTCGAATGATATATTGATGTAGTTATCAACCTCAACTAAACCCGAAGTCATCAGTCTAAGACGTTTGAGCATTTGGAGATTCGGGTGAAATCTTGATGAGATTAATCTCTTAGAAAACTCAATTTGAGGAGCTTCAGATTTTACCCTATCCAAAAACCTCTCACAAGATAACTTGTACAAAAAATGAAAGTACTTAGACGTAGTAACAAATATAACCAAAACATTTCTATGGGATATTTTTAAATAAATATGATAAATGCCTTTAAGCAATGTGGTCGTGCCCGTAATTTTCACACATGGATCAAGCAAAAAGCAGCTAAAAAGAAGGGGGAATGTTTTTAAAATACTAAAATCACTTAATCCGTATAGCTTCGACTGTCGGTTTAAAAAACTCATCATCTTTAAGTTAATGTAAAGTATATGTAATATTCACCAAATGAAGCAAAACTTCATGAACAGCTGGGACATAAACACCAAATAAAAATTCAATTGCCTCATAAAAAAACTTAAGCAATTCACGGGATTTCGAACATTTTTCGCAAACTTCAAGTGTAAGGAATTTATAACTCATCTTCATGTTCATAAAATGCGTCAACAAATTTGCATACGAATATGCATCTTACAACATTAAATAAGTGAAGTTCCAGTGGCTAAACAATCCAATTTAAACCATTTTTAAGAAAATGGTATTTTATTTTCAAAACAAAACCTTTTGAATGCACAAAATATAGTAGGTCTTGATTTAAAAAATCACAATGAATTCTGAATTGACACAATTTTATTTTGGAGAACTTCTAAACCTTTTTACACATAAAGGTTTAAAAGGTTTAAAATGTGGCATATGTATCTAATGTAGAAGAATGCACGTTTGAAAGGTAGCTTCAATGCTTGGCTTAAAAGGCGAGCAACAACATCATTGTTTGAACTTTGAAGCATTATCAAATGAAATGTACAAGACTTTATCAGCACAATAATAATTACATAAAATTTCTAAGATGCAATTGTATATGTGATAATCAATATGATCAATTTTAATAGCCCTAAATGATAAAATACATTTTTGCATGATCTAATCAGAAACAATCTAATGAGTAGTAACACAATAATATGATTGACATAGAAATGATGCCTACATGTCAAAAGTAAATGTCACACAATGATCAAGAGTAGAGAAATAGGCTTGCAAATTTGATTTGTGGCTTCAAATAGTTTAAAGCTCTCATTTGTAGCCGTTTTCTTAGAAACATTTCTAAATTCAAGGTTTAATTGTGATATAATCCAAGATTCCAAGTGCACATCTTTAACTTGTGAAAAAAGTTTTTCAGTAAGCAATAATATGATTGACCTACAACATTGTTGATTAAATCGAAATATACCTGACCTGCCAATTATTCTTCCAAGTTGTGTTTGTCCTCCGAAATTAATGGCGGCATTGGAAGGATATTGGCTTGTTGATTTTCGCTGTGGCGCTATAGTGTTTCAGTGTCAAAATTCTTTTTATGCACAACCTTTTTTTTTCTGCAATGTTTGCATTTGCCATACCTTGACTCCCCTTCAAATGCAAGCTCATAATGATTCCAAACTCAAGCAGTTAGTCTCAAGTATTTACATTGTCCTTGTCCTTGGGTATCCTCCGTATTGGGTTGACAGCACGTTGGCATTGGTTGTGTTGATGGATCCCCAGTTGACATCATAACCACCTCTTCAGCATCATCGTCCGATAATTGATCGTCGAGACCCAAATTGTAATTTATCATGTCGATTTGGTCATCGTCGTGTAACTCATCGATTGAGATGCCTTTATTGGCCGGCCGAAATAGGCAACAAAACAAAGCCTAGGAGCTCGGTGGTGCGGGATGATAAAACCTCCCTTGACTTGCCATTTCTTCTTGAACCCATGAGTAATGAAATAATAGTAGTGATTTGGAAAAAATTAGAAAGAGATTAAGAAGAAATTATGAAGAGATTAACAAAAAAGGCAAAAGGCTAAAAAAAGTAGCAAAAATGCTTGAGAGAATATGGTAAAGGAAGGAGTGGAAATGACCTTCCTATTTATATATATTTGTCGGGGGTAAAAGTGAAAATTTGAGGCAAAAGGGAATAGAAAATTGTTGGAGGACTAAAGTTGTCAGTAACTCATTTTTTGAAAAAAATCTGACAAGAAGTCCTTTTTAAACCATTGGAAGGGGACAGTTGGGCCTGGACCAGCCGAGCTGGTCCTAGTCCATCCCTGGAGGCGGTTTAGGCTAAGTCGGGTTACTTTGCAGGCTTCCTTGTTTGAGGCCTAATTCAACCGATCTTCCAGCGGTCCCTTCACGGGCTGTGCCGGGTTTGTCCCTGTGTTGGTTCCTGTCTGGGCTGGGGTCAGGCCGGCCCAAGTCCTACCTCTAGCTTAAGCACCAAATATATGGACTTGTTGAGCATCCTCAAGAGGTAGACCTATCCAATTAACGAAACCGTGCACATCTAAATTATGTAACAATCCTTCCTCAAAGTCACCTCCGTCCGCGTCCGACATTAGCAAAATCACTTTCATTTTTTCTCATACAAGCGTTTAAAGGAAAATGAGTATTTTTATAACGATTCCCACACCACCCCCACCTTAATACCAAGATCAAGTCACATGATGCATAATATATAACGTCTCACGCTTGCAAGCTCAATTGTTGGATTCTCATTCTACTCGAGCTGTTTCGAGGCCCTGCAGTTTCTGTTGACTGTTTCATTCTCAAATGCAATTTTAACGAGAAATGATTATCATATTTTACCTATAGATGACTTCACCAATGTATCTTCGATTACAAGCTTGGGAGAAACAGGGACAAGGAGTGAAAAATTACAGAAGATACTAACTTTGGGGGGAGCGGGTGCGGCAAACACCAATTAAGAATCAACTGCGGCCGGAACATCTGTCAGGTCCAAATCTTCATCTGGTAGGTCTGATGTTAGTGGACCCAATATTCCATCAGAGCTGAGGGTCAAGCCACTCTGCAAAAATTTTGGGAGGAAGCCCTTGTAAATGGATATGAATCTTAATGCAAGAGCAAACCAACCACACTCTCTCTTCTATCTCTAACATATGTTCATATCTGGTATGTTTCAGGGTTGTGAGAAAATGAGAACCAGGATTAATTTTAACAGGGATCGAGTAATACCTCAGGTTGGAACCTTAGCATGTCTGCTCGAGCCATGGCTTCTGCTTGTGCAATTCTTTGTCTGAATGTTTGAGCCATCTCCTCAGCCTGTCAGAAAGGAAACAAGAAAAATCAACACAGTTGAATTAGTTATGGAATCTGTAAAAGAGGAGCCATTCCTCCGATATTACCTTTTCAAAAACAAGCTTTGGGTTGCGAACCATGTCACCAGGTGTTGGCTCTAACTTCTTGGTAGAAAGGCTTACCCTGCCCCGCTCACGGTCATGACTCAGTATCATGACCTGCATGATAGAAATGCATTAGTGATAATTTGTCAATTTAACAAGAAAAGAGTTCTGGCAGGAAAGATTTTACCTTGAGAGTGTCGCCGGGTTGAAGTACAGTTGCAATGTCAGCGACACGGTCATGACTAATCTGACTCACATGGAGAAGCCCATTAATTCCACCAATATCAATAAATGCACCATATGGTTTTAGGCTCTGCACTGTTCCAAGGGCCACAGATCCAATTCCAAGCTGTGCTTGGCTGTCAACCATGGCCTTGCGATTGCTGAGGACAAGTCTAGACTGTTCCTCATCCACCTCCACAAATTTAAGAGGGATCTCCTTATCGAGAAGCTCTTCTGCAGTTAATTTCTGGTGATTCCATAGAGCATGGAAAGCATAGGATTTAAAACATGTCACTGTTTATAATAATGAAAACATAATGCCAGGAAATAATTAAGGTGAGCAAGGAAATGAGGAAGCTATATGATAAGCGCACGAGTCTGAATCTAAGAGTATTGGTTTACAAGACTGTAAACAGAAGGAAGGAAAAGAATATTGCATAAAAAGGACTGATAGGTATGGCTTTCTTATTCAGACATAAGCACAAATAAGCCTAATAATTCATTAAACAAAAAGATGACACTTATATGATAGAGAACCAACCGATGACAACTGTGAGAAAGGAACAAACCCTCGATGGCCCTCCACCACTGCTACTATTCCACCTTTATTTCCATCAACAACCTACATGAGAAAACCAATTAGTTTTTACACAAACAAATACCAAATTGAATGGAATGTTGCAGGAAACTGGAAAACTTTCTCATAAGTAGTTAAATATGATTCTGCTTTTGTTGATTCATAAACCTTAAATACAATTAATGCTTTTATGATCCACGATATCTACATAAGTGGCATAAGAGAAACAAACTATCAAAACTGATGATGGAAGATACGCACCTTACCCTTCACAACAACATCTTCAGCTTGAAGCTGCCTACATCTCTCCCAGGCAAGTTCAAACTGGATAACCCTCAAGCTCAAGAGGAAGCTATCGTCAGCTTCATTTTCACCAACAACCACAAACTCATCCCTCATACCAGGAACTATGCCTGCTTCTTGCACGTGTTTGATTCTGTGAATGCTAGCCTCATACATCGGCAAGTATGCAGCTGACTTTGCTCCAATATCAACCCATGCACCGTTGGAATCAGTGGAGAAGACTGTTCCCTTGACCTGAAAATTTTACATCTTCATTCCTCAAAAAGCATCCCATGGTACACTCGTATTCTATCATAATTACCCAACTCTTCTAACTTGGCTGGAAGGTTAAAAAAAGCTACAGGAATTCACACTGTACAAACAGAAACGCCACAACGTAGGACATAGAATAACAGAGAAACAAAAAAATGGATGCAATTCCAGAAGCAGGTTAAACTAAACCAGCTAAGCTAATTACCGGTAAAACAGCACCGGTAGAAATTTCCAGTTCAAGTAACTTATATATTATCAGCGATACAAAAACAGACAACTTGACAGATATGCCCCCTAAACAGATTTTGCGCACATCTAAAGAAGAAGCAGAGCAGATTAGAGTAAGGGAAGTGACCTTGGTCCCAATCTCAGAATCGAAGTAATATTTTTCCATTGTTGATTGGAAGTCTTCGAGAGTGAAGGAGAGGCCTTCCATGGGGGCTAAGCGACATCGTTCGCTGGCATCGTGGAACATCTTCTTCAGCTCCATCCGCTCCTTCGTCTGCGCATTTGATATCGCAACGGCCGACACAATCGGCCTAGAGATAATTCCCGACTTGTGGGCGTGTTTTGATTTTTCCGATGGACGAGTCGACGATATTGCCGGACATTTCAGGCCGGTAAACTGGTGAGCTAAGGAGGACGCCATTTTTTTCCTCCTGCCGCGATAGATAAGGTACCGAGCTGTTAACAAGGACGAAAGCGTTGCATTTCGTTTGTTCGAGTGTCCGCGCATCGGACGGCCGACATTAAACGATCCTCTAAATATCTGAAATTACTCTACTGGTCCCATCATCTTAAATCGTTACGAATTGACCCCTCATCTTGCTCTGTGCTTGCTAAGTTATGCTTTCACCTTTGCTAAAGCCCGAATGAGACAGGAGAATGGGCGCCAGCGCTAGCACGGTTAGTGCCGTTAGGGATGGCAATGGAGCGGGCGAGAACCGCAAACCGCGGATATCCACCCGTGACGGACGGGTAAACAGGTGAAAATACCCGTGATGGGCGCGGCATGGGTAGAAAATTTCACCCGTCTGGCAGGTGCGGGCGGGTAACGGATAGGGGGTATCTGTTGCGGATAAATCCGAGCCCGCATACCCATAAAACCCGCCTAGATATGAAACATTAAAACTTCAATTTTACCCTTACTATAAATGTTACTTCTCTTAATTCTAAATGGCTAATTCTGTATTTACACCTTTACATACACGTTCAGCAGGAGCTAAGTTTCAATGTTTCACGCACGGCTTCACCGTTTTACGACTTCACCAATTCGGCATTGGCGCTAGGTTTCCAGAATCAAAAATTGGGGTCTCGCAGACTCGTAGTCTCGCCTCGCCTCGCCAATTCGGCCCTTCGCTTCGCTCTCGCCTCACCTGATCGCTTACGACCGACCGCGCATAGCTGCTCAGTCGATCGCACAAGGTAGAATCATCAGACTTCAAATTAGTATAATCGCAAAAGCCAAGAAAGTTCTTTTAGTCATCGTTTCCTGTTTTCATTGCCGATCCACAAACTTATCTGTTCCTATGCTTTTTGTTTTGTTCTCTTTACTTGAATGCCTGAGCCTGATGTCAAGTATCCTCCCTAACTCGTCTTTCCTTCTTTCATTTGATCTATATGCCTGTTTTGCCGTCTATTTTTACTTCCTGTTCATGCTTAGTTGGGGCAGATTTGGACTTTTTCTTTTTAACAGTTTTATCCTAGTCTGTAGCCCCTAGATGGATGATGACCCTAGTCAAGTGATTCAATCAGTTAGCTAATTCCCATGGTGCTTTGTTTTCTTTCTTGCTGATGACCTGGCCATTTCTTTTGGTTTGGCTTGTAAAAGGCACGCAAGCAAATGTTTTCCCTTTTTTAATGCCTTCTTAAGTTAGCGGCTTCAGATTATTTATTTGACAACCCAAGTGAACTTCAATTGGGACTTAAGCTACAAATGCATTAGTGTATATATGCGTTCTCCTGGATTTTTGTTTTTGTTTTCATATGATCTGCCCCTTTTTGGAATTTGATTTTTTCATTTTGTAGGGGGATGTACCCACCACCAAAGCTTGAGGAATGAGGATATGGCATTGGTTGTGCCTTTGGGAGCAAATACAAATTGTTATCTAGATGTGCTTGTGCAAGCATAAATAAGGATTACCAAATACACTTACTGAACTTACCCTATTGAGAAGTTATTGTTATGTGATATGCTTGAGTTGTTACTATGTATGATCAGATTTGTTATGATCTGACTGAATTTCTCTTTGTAAGTTGTGGTTGTTACTTGTTGATTGGAATATATGTTCTTCTTTTCTGTTGTGTATGTAGAAGATCTGTTTGTGTTTTGGATGCTTGTTCTGTTGTTTGAATGGTGGCTGCTTGTGTTTTCATGTTTGCACATATTGATTTCGTTAGGACAAACTTGTAATGGAATGTGACCCTGATGTCTATTTTCTGCCTTGATTGTAAAACAGCATTGGAATGTATAAAATTAGCCTAAACCGCGGATTACCCACGGACTGGATTATCCGCGGGTTGCGGGCGCGGATGCTATTTTCTACCCGCTAGCGGATATCCGCGAGCTGGCGGGTATGAAAAAAACCGCGGGCGTGGATGACGGATATGGGGTATCCGCGCTCGATCCGCCCCGTTGCCATCCCTAAGTGCCGTCGTAAGTTGCAGCAGGAACTTGGGCTCGGTGCTCAATTTATGATTTTTTTTTGTCATAATTTGAATCATCAGTAGTAAAGGGTTTTAAAGTTGTTACAAGAAGAAAATTGCTTGAAATGAAAAGACTCGAACTCAGCTCATTATTGAGAGAGACCGATGTTCTCTAACTGATGGAGCTAGCCGCGAGAGACAACTCACGATTTTTGGCATCTCCTTGCCTTAGTTTTGTTCCAAAGTCCAACTCCAACAGAACCTGGTTCCAACATTATTGATCAGTTCACAAAAATTTGTCCGTCGTTCAAACACATGCTAATTTACAAAGCAATATTTTTTTGTGTAATATTGGTTGGCCATGCAACCAGTGGCGGAGCCAATAGGGGGGCTGGGGGGTGCCCGGCCCCCCTAACTTTTTTGCAAACTATATATATGTGTGTGTGTGTGTGTGTGTGTAAAAATAATGATAAAAAAATTATAAAACATAACAATAATTTTTAAGAAGTATATATATAAAATGGTAATAATTTTCTCCATCTCACTAAAATTATACATAAATGCATATGGTTGATTTGTGTGAGAAATGTAGGAAAAGTCCAACATCAAATAGTTAATTTTACTCTCTTAATAAAAAATAATCAGTTATATTTTAAAAGGTTAGAAATGTAAAAGTACAACTTTTTCACTTCTTTTGCAAATTTTTGCATTAACTAAGATATGTTTTATGAGAAATAGAGGAAATACTTTAGCAAACAGATGATGAGCTTCTTCTTTTTTGTGTTGTTTTGGATCCCAGAAATTCTTATAAGTCCTTTAATATTGAGAACATATGTAGATTGGCCGACAATTTTTATCTTTCAGATTTCACTGAATAAGAAAAGATTCATTTGAAATATTAGCTGCAGCATTATGAGTTTGATGTGCCTCACCATCCACAATTGAAAAAATGTATCTACAATTACTGATTATATAGAGGACTAAATGAAATAAGAAAGTAAGAAATTTATCCTTGGGTGGATAAATTGATTCATCTTATATTGACTCTTCTTGTTTTGACTACAATAACAAAACAAGCATTTTCAGTAATGAAAATTATGAAAATAAGACTTCATAATAGCATGAGTGATATTTTTCTCAAGAATCACTTGATTGTTTATATTGAAAGAGAGATTGTTGGGATCTTTTTAATAAACAGGAAAATAGATGATTTTTATGCATTTAAAGAAAGGCGTGCCCACCTCAAGATACACAAGGTATTATGTTTTTATTTGCTATGTCATATTAATTGAATATGTGTACATGTATAATAATATAACTAATTTTTCATTGAGAGGAAAACGCGTGATTTGATATGGATTTGAAGCTTATAATCACCTATTCATTATATGGATGAAAACTAAGATTTAGTAAATTTTACTTGCTATTTTGAAAGTGTATAACCTATAAATATAGCATTTTAATATATTTTAAGTTATTTTTGTTATTTTCTCTTTATATTGTAGAAATACATCTAATTCTTAATTCTCTAACATTTTCAAAATAAAATTTGGCCCCCTCCAACTTAAAGTCCTGGCTTCGCCCCTGCATGCACCCTCCTCAACCGTTGATCTTTTTCTAATCCAACGGCAAAGACATCTTCTAGCACTAATGCTTTGTATAGATAATTCATCAAGGAAATAACCAGAAAAAGAATGAAGTGTGAAAATAGAGGGAAACTCACCCTCCAAATTTGAGGGGATTATAAAACTGAACCAATAAGAGGTGTAGAAGAATGAAAGTGATGTCTCCTCCTTATTTCTTACCATTTTTACATACCCAAACAAAAAAGGGAAAATAATTACACCTCTGCCGGTCTGCCCTTCCCCTTAATCCAAAAAAGCAATTACCATTTCCCTTAATCCAAACAAAAGCTAGGGATGATGTACATTTATTTGCTTTTGAACACCACTGACGAAAGTTTGATCCAACATCCCTGCAACACTAATGTCCATTATTGTGCTTGTTGGTGTCCCGTAAGTCCACAACTAATCATGTTTTTCATTTTTTTTTTGGAAATATCATCAAAAGTGTACAAAGGAATGAGAAATCATCACAGTAGTTGAGAAAAAAAGAAAAACTGGTTTTTTCAAATCCAACCAACTAATCATATTATTAATTGTAAATTGACTATGAAGAGTTTTATTTGTTGCACACTTTGATTATATTTCATCCATTGATTTATACAAGTTTACATACACAATGAATAGAAAAGGAATCATGCCAAGAAAGAAAGAGATAATTACAGCTCTTAATTTCCATATATTTATTATGCATTGATACTTGCTTGATTTTCTCCTGTTGACTTGTTCTTTTCCTTCACTCCCTCTCAAGTTGGAGTGTGTAGACTCGAAACACCTAACTTGCTCAACAGTTTTTTCAGCTTTTCCTTTCCTAGGCCTTTCATGAACATATCAATCAATTGATCTTTTCTTCCTATTTTTCTTGTTGTATTTCCTTCAATTGAACTCGTTATCGCACAAAGTAATAATCTATCTTAATGTGTTTTGTCTTTTCATGATAAACTGGGTTGGTAGCGATATGTATTACCACTTGGTTATCACAAAAGAAGTTAGTTGGCCTTTTTTGTGGTGCTTGTAAGTCTCTTAACAGCCAGTGTAACCAGATGACTCTACTTACCATAGCTACCATTGCCCTATATTCTGTTTTAGCTGAAGATCATGACATTACTTCCTTTGTTTTCCCTGAGATTGAAGCTCTTCCTAGTTTGATGAAATTGCCAGTTGTCGACCTTCGCGTCATGGAACATCCTCCCTAATCAACATCAGAATACACCTCAAGGTCAAATGTTCCTAACGATGGTAATAATATTCCTTATCTGGGTGACCCTTTTAGGTTGCACAACACTAGAATTGCGGCCTTCAGGTGCTCCTGTTTTGGTGTTCTGACAAACTGACTTAGTATGTTTATGGCATAGCTTATGTTTGGCCTTGTGATATTCAAATACAATAACTGCCTGATAGGTCTCCTATATTGACTCGCATCAGCTTCTGTTCCGTTGCTGTTGGATCTTAACTTGTGATTTTGTTCAATGGGAATTTCACTTAAACAACATCATTGCAAGCCCGCCTCCGTGAGCAAATCCAATGTGTATTTTTGTTATGTAAGAAATATTCCCTGAGGTGATATTGCAACTTCGATGCCTAAGAAGTACTTCAACCGACCCAAATCCTTGATGTGGAACATGGTGTTTAAGTGACTCTTCACTCTTTGTATTATTTCGCTATTATCTCCAGTGAGCACAATATCGTCAACATAAATCAATGTAGCTACAAATTGTTTTCCGGCCTTGGGTATGAAACTATGAATAACAAGTGATCCATCTTTGATTGCCGAAAACCAATTTGAAGCAATGCACCTATGAACTTATAATACCAATTTCGCGAAGCTTGGTATAGGCCATAGAGTGATTTCCTTAGTCTACAAACTCTAGTCTCCCCATTTTGTGAAAAACCTTGTGGTATCTTCATGTATACTTCTTCCTTTAGATCCCCATTAAAAAATGCCTTATTCACATCTAATTGATGTAGCTCCCAGCCTTTAATGGCTGTAATCACCAAGAAGCACCGTACTGTTACTAGCTTAGCTATTAGTGCAAAAGTCTCATAAAAATCTACCTCTTCAATTTATGTGAATCCTTTGGCTATAAGGCGTGCCTTGTATATTTCTGTCTTACCATTTGGTTTGTATTTGATTTTGTAGATCCATTTTAAGTCTATGGCTCTTTTTCTATCGGGTAGTCTTGTAAGTCTTATGTTCCATTTTCTTCCAATACTTGCACCTCCTTTTGCATTGCACACCTCCAATACTGGTGGCGCGATGCCTAGAAAAAGTTCTTTCACTCATCGTGTGAGGTGGTGGCCGTTAGGAAAGCTTTATGTGAATGTGAAAACCTTTCATATAAAACATAATATGATAAAAGATATATCGTCAAGTTATCCAAAGGAGTGGTAGACTTCTGTTTTGAAATGGATGTGGTAATTTAGTTTTGAAGGCTTCCAAATGTTTCGGTTGTCTTTTCTTTCTTTTGCTTCGTCAAACTTCCACCAAAGGGTCTTGTCCCACATTTTCCATAGATTCACATGGCACATTAGCTTCATTCTCTCCTATGATATTAGTTATTGAATCATCTGAGTCTTCCTCCTAAACAATCTCACTTGTCTTTTCCAAGTCATTTAATGCCTTTCTTGTGTAGTGATGATCTTTTTCATCTATACACATTAGTTCTCTCATTTATAATGGTTTTTCATTGTATGGCTCAAACTCCTCTTGCCTGAAAGGAAATTGATCTTTAATGAAGGTTATGTTCCTCGTAGTATATGCCTTTTGTGCTTTTAGGTCAAAGACCCAGTATTCTTTCTGCCCACTTATATATCCAATGAAAAGGCATGGTTTCCCTCTTTCATCGAATTTGTCTTTGTGTTGGCGATTGTTGTGTGCATATACCAAACCCTTCTACTATAGTTGTCCACTATCGTGAGAAAGTAATGAGCACCTGTTAGTGAAGCAACTTTGTAACCTTCTCATATGTCATAGTGAATTAACTCAAAGCATGAATTTGTTTTTATTTGACTATTTGGAAAATGGAGCCTAGTTTGCTTGGCTTTTACACAAGAATCACAAGCCTTCAAATTCTCTAAAGCTCCACTTAATAAAGACTATATGTGTTGAATCTTTCTTATTAATGCATGCCTGAGCCTCCTGTGCCATAGTTCTGATGACTCTTCATTGCTTATTGACATAGCCACATTTCCATGCCGCATTAACTCCAGGCAGTACAATCTACCACAATTCTTACCCATTCCAATCAAATTCCTCGAGGGTAAGTCCTATATGACACAAAAATCCGACAAAAAAGTTAGTATACAACCATACTCTTTTGTTAACTTATTGATAGACATTAAGTTACACATAAAATCAGGGATATGCAACACGTCATTTAGCTTCAGTCCATTGTGCAATTTTACTTTACCAATATCTTTCACTGGCACGTTCTCTCCAATGGGTAATTTGATGTGGGAACTCTGATGATTGTTTCGACTATGCTCAAGCATACTCTCATCATATGTAATATGCTTCGTTGCCCCAGAATCAATTATCCAAGGCTTATTAAAAAGGATCTTACCAGCCATGCTTGTAGTAGGTTGTCCAACTTATTGGTTTGCCTTTGCTCCATCTTGTTCTCTACTCAAATAATGCATCAGTCTATTATATTGCTCTTGCATTAGACTTGGAATTGGACTCTCTTCTTGTTCAACCTTAAGCTCAACTTTTGCTGCCTTAGGTGCAACCTTCTTTTTTGGTTACCTCCATTTTCATTCTTGTTCCAGCCAGGTGGGTATTTTATGATCCCGAAGCAATCCTCCTTGGTGTGGCTCAACTTGTTGCAATGCGTGCACTTTTAAGCCTTTTTTTTTCTGATTGTGCATCATTCTTGCAAAAACTCATCATCTGGAATACTATTGCATCCACTTCCATTTTTTGATTAGCCAAGACCATCATTTACGACTCATATTAAACAACCAAGTGGTATGCTTATCCTAGGCTCGGTGTTGGCTTTACGTTGAGTATTTGCATCTTCATCATTGCATATGCATCGTCAAGTCCTTTAAGGAAATCATAGAGTTGTTATCTCTTTGTCATCTCATTAAACTGTTTTTACTGGTCACAGATGTAGTTGTCGCACTTGCACTTTAGCCGTGGTATAATTGATTGCCCTTTTTCCTATAGGCTTTTTAATTTTGTGTAATATGATGACACCGACATGTCTCCTTGTCACAGTAAGGCCACCACTCGTTTGATCTCGTATGCTCATAGAGCACTTTCTTTGCTGAACCTTTCTTCCAGGTCAACCTAAATCTCATAAGTTGTGTGTGAGTACCTGATGCTATTCCGAACATCTTTGTCCATTGTGCTCTTTAACTAGCCTTTTGACCATGGCATTGCACCACATCCAATTCATTAAGTTTGGCGAGTTCTGTGTCAGCATGGGCATCATGCCGTCCACGAATCCAATTTTGTGTTTGGCAAACAACGAGTAGCTCATGTTATTTACCCACTTTCCATAGTTGTTATCATTAAGCAACTCATTGACATAAATTTGGCCTGGGTTATTAAACGCATGGATGTAATAAGGTGGCATTACATCCATAGTGCTCTGCTATTCTTATGTGAGCATAACCTCTTTGTCATTGCCTATGGTCTAGTTGTCGATGGTAGACATGGTACAACAGTGGATCACTTTGGTGTTTTTAGGGGTTCAAGTATCAAATCTTCTACTCTGATACCATGAAGAGTTTTGTTTGTTGTGCACTTTAATTGTATTTCATCCATTGATTTATACAAGTTTACATACACAATGAATGAAAAGGGGAATCTTGCCAAGAAAGGGAAAGATCATTACAGCTCCTAATTTCTATATATTTACGATGCATTGATACTTGCTTGATTTTTTTTCCTTGACTTGCTCTTTTCCTTTAGACTATCTCCTATAGTGTTTGTAAGATGTCCTTGCCCATTAGATTATAAATACGTAAAAGCAGTTGAGGGTGTACTAGAAAAAAACAGCTGACGGTTATTCTATTACCCTAATTATTTGAGTAATGGTATATATACGAGGTTCATTTGTCCAACGCGTTGCGGCGGTTCAATTTACAATATTACTTAATATAAATATATTAAAATAATTATTGAATAACAAAGTCTAAGGATAAAGAGAGAAAAAATTAGAGTTCTAGTATTTAAAATTGGGTTTAACCATTGATGTAAAAAAAAACTTTTCCATAAAATAAAAAAAAACTTGAGATTTGAAGATAACCTAAAATCAAGATCTAATCTTTACAAAATGAAGTTTTGGGATTAATAGGGTAAAGGGCAAGATTTTAGTAACTAAAAGTGGTGTTTAACTATTGGCATATACACAAAAGTAAAGTAAAAAAATAGTACGAATTGTAGGTTTAAACTAAAAAGTCTAAGTGCAATCTAGGGATAGTTCAAGTCATGACAGATAAATTATAACAACCAAATTTTTTCCTTAGAGGATATAAACAACCTTTCCACAAAAAGTGATATTTAAGCATTAACATAAATGAACAAAGGCAGAATACCAACAAAGAACTTAGTAACCGGAAAAAAACAAGTTTCCAAATACATAAAAGAAAGGAAAACTTTTATTTACTTGTATTAAATATAAACAACTTAAAAAAAATGCACACAATTTTTTGTTAAGGAGGCCTACCGTTGACTTTTGTGCAGATGGCCATGCGCCATCCAAGCAAATTGCAAATGGTTCTTTAAACAACTTCTCACAAAGTCAGTAACACAAGTTAGTAAGGGAACGAACAAAAAAAAAACAAAGGGAAAACTAAGGAAGAGAAAAAATTTAGATTTTTAGTTTTAAACAAAGATTTACATAAATCGATTGGGATTTTCAAATAAACCATTTAGGAAAGGTTAAAGACTACAGAAAGAAGATCGTAAATATGTAAGCCGATCACATGTCTGAGAAAAAATGATTGGCCCAAAGTTCTAAACCCTATCTACCATGACATCCACAGATTAAGAACATATGGCTTTATGAAAAATTGAACAGAAGAAAAATAACCAGTGATTAAACCCAATTTCTTAAAAATTAGGAAACAAAAAAACATAACTTATGGTGCCACCACTACGAGAAAATACATACTCCAGGCGGCGGCGTTACATGAACAATCTTACAATGACGGCACTCACATACATTAAAGACATACTACTGATAGCGAAGAACCGAACCAAGAAGACATTTTGGGTGAGAAAGAATCCGAGAGAGGAGGGAAAAGCAACAAAGAGGCACTAGTTAGGGTTAGGAAAAAAATGCCCTATTTATAGTCCTTTAAAATTACTATTGACTCCCTTAACTATCCTCTATCTGCAACTTAAACCCCACCTTTATAGTGTAACATTCTTAGCACTCTCTCTTGCTTTATTGTAGCCTTGTGGCCGTTATTCTCTTAAGATTTTTAGCTCTTGACCAAGGTTTTAAACCTCATATCGGAGGTCATACCCTTTTTTCAATGATATGGTACAATATCAGTATTATATCATCATGTCTCGGATATATCAGTGATATATTATATATAGTATATATATACGTATGAACATATAGAACATAACAACCATTGAAAGTATAAGGGTTTAAAGTATATATGATATGTATCTAGATTTTTTAAACATAAATATATATTTATAAAATAAAAAATATAACTTTAAGGGGCGTAGAAGAAATAAAAAGGCCAAAATACATCTTCAACCCTCAAACTCGGATGATCAGGACACTTAGCCCCCTGGACTTCAACTTGGAGCAACTCAGCCCCTGAACTTGGTTAAACGGGTCAGTCAACCCCTTTGACCCACACGTGCCGTCACGTGATCATTGTCTTTAACGTCATTCACCTCATCTACGTCTCGACATGTTTTCAGCAGAATCCAACTCGTCTTTCCTCTGGCGTTGGAACCTGCCATGTGGGAGGACGCAATGAGGCTATGCGAAGGGTGAAGGGCAGCGAACGGCGAAGGACAAAGGGCGAAGGTTGACGGATGACAAAGGGCTGTGAAGGACTAAGGATGCCGAAGGCTGAAGGGCGAAGGGCGTTCGATGGCGAGGGGCGAAGGACTAAAGGCGAGGAAGGGTAAAGGTCGGCGGACGGCGGACGGCGAATTGATGGTAGTAGTGCTAATTGAAGTAAAGGAGATTATGAAAGACGGTGCCCTTTACCTGGGGATTTCTGGGCGTAGCATTTAAGAAGGATTAGAATAGGGCAGAGAAATCTTGAGGAAAACGATCGGTGTTTTGTAACGTTTATAAAATTAGGATAGATTAGGAAGAAATCAGAAACTTTGGGAGATGTTATATAATTTTATTTCTGATGTTATCTGTAGAAAATAATTACAAATTTACTCCCTGTTGTTTATATTTAGTTATAGTTCTAACCCTAAGGATTTATTCATGCCACCAAACCTGGGAGGACAAACGTTGTTATACTTATTGAAATCACGTGACTGCACGTGATGGTCAAGGGGGCTGACTGACCTACTTAACTAAGTTTGGGGGCTGAGTTAGCCCGAGTTGAAGTCCAGGGAGCTAAGTGTCCTGGTCATCCGAGTTTGAGTGCTGAAGATGTATTTTGGCCAAATAAAAATAAAAAATTATTTTAAATATAAAAAAATTGTTATACAAGCATTCAATTAAATATAATAATTATATATTTTACTTAAAAATATTTAAAACTAAAAATAAAAATAAAATATGTGCATTTCCCTGTCTCATATCATTCTCCTCTTCTCATACCATTTTTTGACTGACATGGCCAGTATGAGAAGGTATCAACCGGTACGGTATAAGATTTAAAACAATGCTCTCAACCCTTGACAATCTGGAAATCTTACATTCGTTAGTTGTAGATTTGCATTGGCATTTAGCTCCCCTGTGATATTTCTGTCTATCGATGTCTCATCCCTAATTTGGCATTCATACATACATCGAGCTTCTAAAAATTTCTTGGACCTCCTACAATCTGGCCATCCCATTGCTGTCTTTCTCCATGGCCCGCAATATTTCAAGTATGGATTGTTTTTCAAGGGAATATACTTCATCCATATTTCATCCATTCGTGGGAATCCCATAGCAAGAGACCTTTATGCTATCCTATCAGCCAATCAGAGCAATGACTTTATGATCCACTCATTAAAGGAAATGGAGGTTCACCATGGGGGAGACACTATTAGAAGTCTGCGCATTCAAGCTGATGACATTATTGGAATGGTTATTGAAAGGTAGCATCCCAAACTGTTTACTATATGTATTGAACCTTTCAATCCTCAACTCTGTCACCATCAATGTTACGCCAAATTCTTTCAGCTTTGAGTATTAGCAACTGGACACTATATTATTATGAGATTGATGATCCAATGTTGTGCAATGAGTGTTTGGTCGAGGACGAGTTATATTTCTTAACCATTATGCTCCTCGGATTTGAGTAGTTCATTACATTTACTATGTCCTTTCCTGTTATGTTCTATTTAACTAGCACCCTGCACGGTTTCCCTTTTCTCAACTTTACCAGTACTAGGTATGACTCATGCCAAACACGTTTGGTTTGTAAAAGTCATATTGTTACAAAACTAACAATAGTTTAGAAATTGCCCTTCCAATCTTATATGACTTTTCGTTTTAAATCATGTTATGCAAGGTACAGGCTTTCATTCTATACACATCAACCAATTAATTAACAAATTTTCCATCTGATGAACGCCCACATTCTCATGTGAAGCATTGACCCGTCCGTTAAATGGGTTGTGAAACTAGTTATCTTTAAATCATAATTTGAGACACCACTTTATAAAAATATTTTGTTTAGTTATTCTTTTTTCATACGTAATTCTAGAATTATTTGTTCTTTATTTTTACATTTAGTACTCTGCTTAGTTTCGCCTCTTTGGTTTTGGCACTAAAGATTTATAAAATATTGGGGCAAGTTATGCTAAGCTTTTTTTAAAACTGTATTAAATTAATTAATTATTTCTTCAAAATGTACACCAACTAATACTACAATTTAAAACTTTTTGTTGGAAAATGGTAAGTATTTTTTTTAGTTTTTTTTATGGTGATTAACAAAAAAATATAAAGTTTTAGTTTATTTTTTGTCTAAAGCCATTTTTAGCCCTTGAACTTGGACGACTTAAACACTTAATCCCTTCAACATTGACTCAGTCGAACTCACCCCTAAACTTACAAAAATGTATGCACTTTAGCCCTTCTGACCTTGGTACACATCACGTGATCTCTTTCCTCTAATGGCGTTGGCTATTGTTTGTTTCTTAAGCTCTCTAATTGTTTGCAACAAACCTTCTTCTCTTTGCAGCTTTAATCTGCTCTCCACAACAAGCATACCCAGTAGATATATTTATTTACTTGACAACAATGGAGCCCAAGAAATAGAATTAGTCCTCTGATGCTCCCATGGCTAGCTCACGGCCATATCTCTCCCTTCATTGAGCTGGCCAAAAGTCTTTCGAAGAGAAACTTTCACATCTTCTTCTGCTCCTCCCTTCAACCTCAACTCCATCAAGCACAAATTTGGCCAAAATTTTGTGACTTAATCCAACTCATCAACCTGCATTCTCCTCATTTGCCTAATCTTTCTCCCTAGTTCCACACCACCAAAGGCCTGCCACTTCACCTCATGCTAATCCTGAAAATTGCTTCGATCTCTCTGCCCCAATTTTTC
The DNA here is from genome assembly GCA_005392925.1 of Aquilaria sinensis. Taxonomy (NCBI): domain Eukaryota; kingdom Viridiplantae; phylum Streptophyta; class Magnoliopsida; order Malvales; family Thymelaeaceae; genus Aquilaria; species Aquilaria sinensis. The sequence goes on along the minus strand of SMDT01002629.1, from coordinate 141,395 downwards.
CTAAAATTTTGGAAAATCTCATACCAGATTTGATGGTTTACGACTTCCTTTAGCCCTGGGAGCTTGCGGTAGCGGCTGGATTGAACTTCCCCTCGGTAATGTGCTTTACCAACTCCACTGCTGTGACCACTTCGATTTTTCATTGCTACCAAAATCTAGAAACCGAGTTTCCTTTCAAAGATCTTAATCTTTAAGATTGTTTCAAGCCCTGGCTCCATAGATTGCTCAAAGGTACCGCCAATGATTTGAAGGACAAACACATATCGATCCAGTGTGTTGCGGAGCCATAAAATTGTTTTGATCAAATCGTTTCGGGTGCTCGAAGGGAAATTTTTGAATTACACGGTGGAGATCATGAATAAGAAAATGGTCCTCATCGCACCGATCGTCCAGGTTGCCGTTGACAATGACAGAAAACTAAAGCTCTTTGATTTTCTGAGCAAATACAACTCAAGAAACAAACGGGAGCAAGCGCTGTCTAGAGGAACAAGATCACATGATATGCACAAGTGCCAAAAGGGCTAGACTAGAGTGTACCCTTTTTTAAAGTTTAGGGGGCAAGTTGGACCGAGTTGAGGGGGTTAAATGTCCAGGTCATTCAAGTTCAAGGGCTAAAAATGTATTTAGGCCTTTATTTTTTTAAAATACAGTACATTCTCAAAAAGCGATAACAACCTTGACACGGTACGTATAAATGAAGAATAGTGTCGTTAATTTTTCTTTCTTTTAAGAAAGAGGGTCAAATATTCTAAAACTTCCATAAACCGAATAAATGCCAAGCAATATGAAATGGATATATTAAATGATTCTACACACACTTACACACATATATTTACACATATTCAGAAATCAGAATCATATAAGAGAGCTAAGGGTACGTATAATAAGAGACAATATTCATTAACCTAATCCAGATGCACCTAACTACTTCAAGAAAAAAAAAAGATCTTCAAGAGTATATGCTATGACTTAACGCTAGAAGGCTATATGATATTATGATCATCATGCTGATGAAACATCATTCCCATTCGTAGTAGATGATTTCGAAGATCATCTCTCCATTATTTTCCAGTGGAAAGAATTTATATTGTACAAAGATTATTTTTTAGTCACATACCTCCCAAATATATTTTCTCAACCTTTTTTATTTGGAGTTCTTATATACACTTACCATTCGTCAAAACGACAATATGATGGTTGGATAATGGTTCATCACAAGGTGCCGGGGCTGTGGTGGCAGCGTCTAGCTTGCCTATTCCAAGCCAAGAGTTGAGCCATGGGGCTTAGGCGAAGCCCTGGGTCTCATGGCTCATAGAGAGAAGAGTATATTGTGTTAGGCAGGCTTCACTGAGTAGTGTTAATCTTGTGCTCTTAGTAGTGGAAGGGCAACGTGTTAGTAAGACACTCAACCTCACCATGATTCTTTGGGGTGTTCCTACATGAGCCACCACTTTTAAAAAAGAAAAGCCTACGTGTGGTAGTCTAATGGCTCTACACTTGGATTGTCTGACCTCCAATTCAAGTTTGACGCCTAACAAGTACATTGTGTGTCATTTTACGCTACTTCTAACTTGCAGTTCTTCAGGTTTCAAGAGGTAAGTAAATTCACCTCAAATTTTACTTAGTAGTATCTTATCTCTTAATATATACTTGTAAATGCTTATGACTATTAAAAAAAAAAAACTACAAACACGTGACCCGTTTAATTATTTCTTTTATTCCTTGTGTCATCTCAATTTTTATGATTCATTTGCTTTTTTGCACGGTTTTATGTAATTTTCAACTTTTTAACACGGTTTTAAACTTTATACTCAAGCAAATATTTACTGCATATCGGATATCAACTTTTGGAACAATAAAAAATAATTGAATAACAATTATTATTTCTTAAGAAAAAAAATTCATCGTTTTAGAATATTTCAAAATAAAAATTGTTTCATACAATTTGGAAAGAAATGAGTATAAATTACATACGTACCAAAAGCAAACTTGTTCTCGATCCATCATGCAAGTGGGATATCCATGTCCAAGAGAACTACCATGAGAATCCGAATCAGTATAATCGAGAACGACATTTCAATGCATGTGTATAACTCAATGCCACGTTCTAATTTGTTTTACACGAGCAAAAACCTTCATCATGTGAAAAGGAGGGGTTTTTCCATATATTATTAAGGAGTAAAATTGGCTACTATGAAAACATATTAACCTTTTGCTCCCTAATCTTGAGTTTAGAAGTTAAAGTTGAAGAGGATGAAGCAAAATTAAGGCCAAGTCCTAGATATATAATCCCACAGAACAGCAGCCAAGATGCTTGTAAACCCTCCGACTTTAACTAAATTCAAGAAAGTAATTAAAATGTGTGATATTCATTTCAACTTGTAATAAATATATTGAATTTTATAATGAATGTATGCATCATTTTAATATATTTTTTTTCATCAGAAGTCTATAAGGGTAAAATGTATGATTGATCCCAAATTTTTAATTAATGTTGCAAATCAGTCTCCAGTTGCATATTGGTCTCAAATCTCTAAAGTCAAAATACATTATTGATCCCAAATTTTTAATTAATGTTGCAAATCAGTCTCAAACCTCTAAAGTCTGTTGCATAGTTGGTCCATAGCCGTGCACAATTCATTAGCTCTAAGGTAATTGTAAAGCATCAAAATTTTAAATTTTAATTTAAATTATTTAGTAATTTTCTTCCTGTAAAATTAAACTATATCATGATTTTTTTATAGTTAAGACACTATTTAAATATTTTTTTCATAAATTAGATTTCTATGTTAACTCATCAGTCTTCACATAGGACTAGAGACCAATGGCAATACGTAACACTCTATAAAAGTTATGGACTAATATGCAATAAAACAGAGATTGAAAACTAATTACAGTAATAATTATAGAATTAATTAGGACGAATGATAAGTTATCGGTTACTATAACCTCCGACAATAGAAGGGGCAGGGACCTAACTAAATTAGTTAGCGTTACCCTAAACCACATATAAATAAGGGTGAAATCTTTCTTACACTTTAAAGACCTTGTAATTCAAACCAGATCTATCTAGAGTGCAATTAAAACATTTGAAACGCACAGAAGATGGTTTTTCTACTCCTCCGTTTCCACCCAAGCAATTCGCTCTTTATTCCTCTTTGTCTCCTTCTGACACAAAGCGACTTTCTCTGCAATTACTTGCCACTTTTGAACACCTCCGAATCTCTTTCTTTTCTCTTTCTTGCCTTACGGCTTTAGTGCCTGGGGATGAAAGTTGCGTTGGCGAAATTTGTGAGCTCCGGCCCCCGGGTATCTGCCATAGTAGCGTGGTTACATAGGTAAAAATATCTAGGGTACATAAATAGTAAATTACACTCATCTAATGAGTAAAAGATATCTATTACAGGTAAATCTGTCCTACTTACTCGTGTAACTCGTCAGTTTGAATTATTTATTTATTAATTATAATATAATGCAATACTTATACTTAGCTAATATTTTATACTAATTCTTATTAAATATTTTTTTGTATGTATGTTATGATTTTGTTTATTTATGATTTTTTTGTATTATATGAGGACAATGACTTTGTATTTATGTTTCATAGTTTATTTTTATGAAATACAAAAAGGGTTTAAAACTTAGGTAATTTATACTCATGGTAAGGATTACCCACAGGTCGTGGGAGCGTGTGAGATTTTTCACCCTCTTATAGATATCCGCAAGGTTATAGGTATAAAAAAAACCATAAATACAAAAGGGATATGAGCGCCTGATCCGTCCTGTTGTTATCTCTAGTTGCCTCGTATTTCTACCCATCTTTGTGACTACTCCATAAGCATGAAATTTTATATTTAATTAAGTGAGTATTCACAAAAATATATTGAAATCATATAATTAAATGCAATGTTTATTGTAGATGGAAAATCCTTATCAAAAGTATTCATGAAAATATATTGAAATCATATAAATAAATGCAATATTTATTATCTAGAGTGCACCCTGTGTTGTCATATACCCGGATATGCTTTGATACTTATAAAAAAAATTTTGGTTCTAGACAATTTATCGGATTTCACTACTAAAATTTTCTCAATTCCTAACAAACACTTTTACTACAAGAAAAATCGGATTTAGTGACGGTTTAATTAGCGACGGCCAAAAACCGTCGCTAATTAGTCGGTAATATTCAGGTGAGAATTTAGCGACGGCTGGTAGTCGCTAAAATTTAGCGACGGTAATTAGTGACGGTTACACGTCACTAAACTTAGCCGTCGCTAATTAGTGACGGTTACACGTCGCTAAATTAGCGACGATTTGTCGTCGCTAATTAGTGACGTTTGGCCGTCACTAAACTAATAAAAATAAAAAAAATAAAAGTTTGGGTTCTCATGTGGCTGTCATTTTTTATGATAAATTGTTATGTGATTGAACATAAATAATTACTTTTGAATACACTACCAGAAAAATGAAAATATTATAGTTGAAAATTGTGTGACGTCTCAAATTCTCACACAACATAAATTATTTCAGTTGATATAATACAAAGGTATTTAGATTGTAGATATTTTTTTCCTCACGAAACAATTTTAATTAAGATTATATGAATTTTATTTATGTTATTGAGATCCTTCTATCCAGCAAGTTGTTGTATCTTTAGCATTACAACAAACAATCTTGTTTAAATAAACAGAATAATAAAACAAAAATATTAATACACAACGAATATATCCGTCACAAAAGTTTCACCGGGCTTTACGTGATAATTTACCGTTGAAAATTTACTGACTGTTAAACATTGCTAAAGTTTGTGTTTGGTTATCTTCGCTAAATAAGTGATAGTTAAAATTCCTAATTTAGTAACGGCTATGCGTCACTAAATTTTAGTGACGCCTTAACGTTACTAATTTAGTGACGGTTATACATCGGTAATATTAGTGACGGGTTACCGTCGCTAATTTAGTGACGGTTATTCGTTGCTAATATTAGTGACGATTTGCCATCGCTAGTTAGTGACGATTATGCGTCGCTAAAATTAGTGACGGTTTGCCGTCGCTAGTTAGTGACGGTTATGCGTCGCTAAAATTAGTGACGGTTTGCCGTTGCTAATTTAGTGACGTTTATGAGTCACTAAATTTTAGTGACGCCTTATAGTCGCTAATTTAGTTATGTGTATACATCGCTAATATTAGTGACGGGTTACCGTCGCTAATTTAGTGATGGTTATACGTCACTAAATTTAGTGACATGTTACCATCACTAATTTAGTGACTTTTAGCAATCGCTAAATTTAACAATATGATCATAAAATAGTAATAATTCTCATGTGTTAGTTTTTTTTTATTCTCAATCGTCATCTCCTTTAACATAAGCATATATTTTTTTAAAATATTTGTACTTTTGTTGATTTGTGGACCTTAAACTCAGATAAAAGTTTAGTAGATGGTTATGGGCCGCTACCTGACATATTTAAGATGATAAACTACTTTATGATATTAGTCATAAAAATTATTTTGGGAAATGAGTGGTAGGTAAGTTATTATTTTGTTGATACCTAAGTCGAATTAAAGTTTAGCTTCTTGACATTGGTAATTTACTTATAGTTAGCCGTGAAGGTTTGACCACGGTAATTTACCAACTGTTAGCAATCGCTAATAATTTATGTATTAATAGCCTTTAGTACTTGTCGATTATTTAATCATTATAATGTTACCTCCAATTTTTCATATTTTATTTTACTTATTGTTTATGTTAAATATAATTGAATATAAAACCAGTTATCGTTTGTTATGTGACTTGTTTAATTGTATAATTATATTTTTTAATTTGATTAATTAAACATACAAATTTCTAAATATTTTTTGAATAATTAACAAATAATATATTTAATAAAAATTATATTAATTGACCATTGATTTATTGTCAGATAAGGGTTAACCTTTTATTACTATTTTATAATATCACTTTGGGGTAATGGTAATATTTTCTCAAGTAGTAACGGGGAGTAGTCGCTACTTTTAAGCGACACATAGCCGTCGTAAGACTTAATATTTTTTCTCCCCCCAACTCGCCGTGTTCTCCTCTTATCACTGTCTGCGCGATGCCTTCTGTTCCCTCTCCACTTCTAAACCCCTACTGCCCTGCTACAATTTTCTTTCCCTCCCCTTGCCCAGCCTAAATCGCTACCCAACCCTCCTAAGCCCCAATCGTTCTTCACTCCCCTACCTTGCGAATCGGTAGTTGCTCTGTTGGGTCGGCCCGAATCGAAGGTAACATGCTATGGCTGCGCGAAGGATCCCTGTTTCCTCTCCACTTTTAACCCGCTGCTCGCCTGCTAAAATTTAGGGGAACCCTCCCGTTCCTCAGCCTAAATCGCCACCTCTCCTTGAAAGCCCCATCGTTCTTGCGTCGCCTACTTTGCAAATCGGTAAGGGTACCGTCTGTTGCTCTGCTGGGTCGGCCCTAATCAAATGTAATCGATCCTTCCTATCGGTACGTTTAGTCGCGATGTCCTTTTCCTGACTCAGGTTAAGCTCTCTAACTTTCAGTTCACATTGATTTTGGTCTCGAATCGTCTGTTCTAATTAGGGTTTTAGTTGACTTGCATTGTGATTTGGACTGTTTGCGCATTGGCAGTTTCGGACATTTCTCTACTCTTCTGACTTGGTTTATTTGTTGTACGTGTTGGTGCGTGTGAAATCCTTAGGCTGCTCATCTTCGATTTGCACCTGAACTTGTATAACAGCATTTTGAGGTTTGTTTTACTCTGTTGCTGAGAATAGAGCAATCTGAAAAGTTAGTGTGTTCATATGTTTACGTATCTACCAGTCTCTTGTCAATTTGCACTATAACAGCTGCTTCTCCTTCTAGGATTAATATTTCCCAAAAGCTGTTGCTACAGAGGTGGAGTCCCTGGAAGATTCTGGTTAGCGCTGAAGCTTGCAGACCAAAAGTTCCAGTATAACAATTTGATGGGTTTTAGGGATTGTTTTGGTGAGTGACTGACTACAACTTGATTTCTTTTCTTTTTTTTTTTTTATCTCTCTTGAGTGAAATGGTGGCATTGTTTGTCCCACAAATGGCAACTATTCTCAGCCAAATTTTCATGATGTACACATATTTGCAAACGGGGTACTTAGAAAATACATAGTTGTACGTATATGTTTATAGGACTTGTGGAAAATTAAACATCGACTCCTATTTGTTCATTTTTCTATGTTACCATATATTCAGTCATTTGATTCCCCAAGTATCTTAAATACATTGGTTCAGCCGTCTGGTTGAACCTCTGCTGCAGCCTGCTTGTCTGATGCTTTTCTAGTGGGATATTCTTGCAAGTTGTCCTGTTGTCATTATTTCACTGCTATGGTATTATCTATTTATCTGGTATGTTTGTCATGTTAATCATTTACCTGTCCATATCTGATCTGCTGGTTTAAGCGTACTGGAGTAATTTTTTATTTAAGGTTCTGTTTGCTGCTAATACAATGCCTAAAATATTTATTTCATATTTTCTTGCACAACTTAGGCTACCGGATTTGCTACTTGAATCTCTAATTGTGAACCCTTTGGAGACGTTCATTGGATCCCATCATATACTTCAAGGTTTGGTTTCTACTATCCTCTTTTTGTACATTTATCTATGTTACCATATATTCACTCATTTGATTCCCCAAATATCCTAAATACATTGGTCCAACCGTCTTGTTTAACCTTTGCTACAGCCTGCTTGTCTGATGATTTTCTAGTGGGAAGTTCTTCCAACTTGTAAGATTGTCATTCTTTCACTGCTACGGAAGGATCTATTTATATGGTATGATTGTCATGTTAATCATTTCTTTGTTAATATCTGATCTGCTAGTTTAAGCCTAGTGGAGTAATTTTTTATTTAAGGTTATGTTTACTTTTAATACAATGCGGACAATATTTATTTACTATTTTCTTGCACAAATTAGGCTACCGGATTTGCTACTTGAATCTCTAATTGTGAACCTTTTGGAGACGTTCATTGGATCCCATCATATACTTCAAGGTTTGGTTTTTGCTACCCTCTTTTTTTCCCCCATTTGTAGCAGCTCAGAGTTAACATATTTTTTTTAGATATAACGTCTCTAGTTATGCATAGATACTGAAAATGGCTGTCGCTAAAGCACCTTTTTCTTGAAAGTTAATTTTCAGCTGATTTTATTGAATAGATCAAATTTCTTTTGGGATTTTCTTACTTTGAGAGAGATTCCTTAGCTTGATACAAATTACAAGCTATGGAGCTAAGAAGCTATAAAATTCCATTCTTCTCTCTTGGTTCCATATATATTTGATTTCTCATATGTGGCTTCTTAAATGGCTACACTCATTGACTTACTGAGAGCTAGAACAAGTGAATGTGGGCTTTTCAGAGGTAATAGCCTTCTGTATCATGCTTCTGAAGCCATAATTATTCTTATAGTCGTAATCTAGGAGAAGTTGCAACAGGTAATACAATAATTAAGGAACATAATATAAGCCTGTGTAAACTCGGATAAGATTATAAAAATCACTTAGTTTTGACATTGTTGGACGACTAAGTAAGAGAGGAAATAATTTAAGGGAGCAGAGGTAAGTGGCCCAAACGAGTTTCATGGTCTACAGCAAACCTTATTAGAGCAGAAAATATGATCTGAGAGAATGGTGAGGAATAGAAGGGTGGTGAGGGAACTGTACAGAACGGAAGGTCAAAATTTATGGAATAGAAGGGTGAGGAATACAACGGAACTGTACCTAGAAGCATTGTTTTCTAATCCTTGAAATAAAATAGCATTCATTATTCTTATTTATGGGTTTTTTCCTGGTTGACTTGTATTTTATTCAAATTTCTGCGGTACAGTATGTGTCCTAAAAGGCGTTTTTATCCCTTCTGTGTTGATTTCCTCTTAGTTTGCTTAATTTCTGTCAAAGCTTGTAACCCAGAGTTTGAAGCAACTCTTCCTCCACTAGTAGTTTTACCATAAACATAATGGATTTGAGTGTCAGTTCAAGTTCTACAACCTCATGTTATCTCAAATTTCTCAGAAATTGGGATTTTACTATAACAACTTGGTTTAAAACCTTAAAATTCAACTCAGAAAATGTCTGCCAAGATTTTCAAGCAAATCTTCTTTTCTACAGGTTACACTTGTTGGCTAGATGCACAACTAGATTCTTTATGTATTAATCTGGTTTAAGGACATAAGTAAGTCCATTTTTGCAGTATAACATTATCTGCAAAATTTCACTAAAAAATTCCCTTTCTTGCCCAAAGTCAAGTTGAGTCAAACCTGCTCCAACAAGTCACTTATGCAGGTTCCAGTAGCTTGCAGCCTTCATTTCACTGCGTCTTTTGGAGTTCCAGTGGTCCAACTGACAAAATATTTTGCAGCGACCCTGATTTAGATATTTAAGACTTGTTCCAGCTTCAACCCCTAAATTTTGAAGCCTTCTTTTAAGAGTTTGAAGCCTGTTTCGTTCTGCTGATTGTTTTAGCACAATCCTTGGTTTTAGAGGGTATCTTGAGTTGCAGTGTTCCAATTAACACCAAACATTCCAGTCACCATATTTTTTCTATAATAAACTTATCTTGGCCACAATACACCAATTTATAAGTCCTCTTCCAAGGTTTTGAAGTGATTCTTCTTCTGCTGGCCATTTGAGCAATATTTTGGACTCAAAGAGCCTAATTGAGTTCCTATGCTCCAAATCGAACCAAAATTTACAGTAAACTTCTTTTATACATATCAAAGTTTTCCAAACTGAGAAATCCAAAATTTCAGGCCATTTACCTGAAGTTTGAATCCAAAATGTCTTTGCTGGTCACTTTTCCAGCATAACTACATATTAATTGATTTCTGAGTTGTGGTGGCTCAAATTCATTCAAATTGAGCTGAAAAGTCCTAATTATGTAGGTAACCATGACTGTCAAATTTCAGCTCAATACTTCATCCCAATCTTAAAGTCAAACTCCTGGTCAACATTACATCCTTTAGGCACTTGCACAAGTTCCCTTTCTAGGCAGCCTACCATTTCATTTTGGAACCAATTTCCTTGATGAAAAAGTTTCAAGACCTTGTTCATAACCTCTTTTCAACCTCACAGACCCCACTAAACTAGTAACTAAGCATCAAAACCTTAAGCTCAAGCCATAGTCACAATTCTGCCACTCTTGCAGGTTTTATCATCTTGGAACTTAGGTTCAAGGGGGTCATTTTTAGTTCTGGAGCTTCATTTCCAGCCAAACTTTACAGTACCCATACTTTGGCCATAATAAAATTTTATAGAAACAAAAACCTCAATTTAGAAGTCATTCACCTAGAATTAGAAAAGTACCAAGTTCTGCAAGTTGTGTTAGTAGCAACCTTCATATTAAGAGGCCATGTTGAGTTCCAGGGCTTCAAATTGCATGAGAACTTGCAGATAAGTCCTAAATATGTAGCTGAACTTTGCTGCACAATTTCAGATCAACATTCCATTCCAAGCACTAAGTCAAACTTAAGTCAATGTTGTTGGTTCCTCCCATCCTTCATACAGATTTTTAGCAGCTATAAATAAGATGAGCTCCCTGCGCCAAAATTCTGGTTTCAAGCCATGAACTAGTCCATTTTGAACTCATAAACAAGCCAATGCACAGACTACTCTCTCAGAATTCAAAAGAACAAACTTACAATAACACACATTTTTAGCTCGCTCTGCCTTTCTTTGTTTCTTCATCTTCTTCTTCTGAGATGGGGTCTTTGAAGCATCATTATCTTCTTTAGCAGTTGACTTCAAGGGAGAATCATGCAACTTTAAATAGCATCTGCACTTCAAATCAGACCGCTATAGATATCTAAAGAATCAAATCCAAGTTTCATGATTCACAGCAAAACATAACCCTGAGCAAATGTTAACATAGGAATTTGTTATGAAGCCATTCATTAAGCTTCTCTTTATACCGTAAACTTTTACATTTCTTTGCAAGCATGTCCCCGATGTTATACATGCAAATGTGTCCTAGTGCACCCGATGCTAAAATGGGTAACTAAGAAAGTGTAAACCCTGAAATGCAATGTAGCAGTTTGACAGGTTTAATTTTTAGTTATTGGTGATCTATCCTGTAATTGTATGTATGTCCTTTTTCATTCTTTGATAAATTTCTACAGGTCTGCATCATCGATGCAACTCCTGGAAGAGTAAGAGTCGGTGGAGATGGAGAAGATCACCCAGCAAAACTAATATCTTTCTTGAAGCAACTGCCACAAGAGGTGAGCCTTTATTTGGCTGTGAACTATTAATGTTGCTGCTACTCTCCTTTGATGTTCTAGTGTTTCCTTCTCTTCTATGTGGGTTTTGTTTTTCTGTTTTTGTTTTTCACAAAAAATCATTTGAGGAGCTGTTGAAATTTATGCGCCCACATTATGTGTAATCAAACCTTTCTAGTAGGATTTATGTAATAGTTTTTGAATTTTTACTTTGTTGTTAGATGCCATAAATGAATGGGAGTGAGGAATTCTTTTTTCATCTAGTTTTTAAGAGATTATTTTAATTATGTTGCTCTTGAATTTACTTCCTTTGTTGGTGTTGTTCCTTTCTTTTTCTGCCTCTCATGTTGCACTTACTGAGTGTTTCTTGTCATGTTTTATATCAGTCCAACTAGGAATTAACTGAGAAGTTGAAAACTGGGTTGAACTATAAGCTTCATGGTGCATTCCTTTGGATTTATCATTTTTGGAATTACATTCTCTTAAATAATGATAATATGGGCCTTGAGGGATGGCATTTTGGATGTAGAAGGAAGAAATTTGGCCATATGGCTTGCAAACAAAGTAGATCTTGGGCAAGTCTTGTCTGTATTCCTTTTTGCTTCACAGCAATACTTGTCAAGAATTTTCTTTGTTTTATGGAATTTTTAGATTATTAACTGTCAATATGCCATGGCCTTTTCCTTCTTGTTTTTCTTTGTTTCTGTTTCAACTGGTTCATCTTATTCAACTTATTGGTTGGACATCTGTGCATCTGGGCCACCTTTTAATGACTTGGTTTCTGTGATAATGGTGTATAAATGCATGCATACTCCATTTAGTTATACACCTCACTGTGCATCCTGCTTTATGTTATAGATCAGGAAATCAAATCCTCCTTAACCTACAGAATAAATATATGTTTTTGGTTTCAGAGATTATTTAGTCTTACAACATTCTATTGAGGCAGGTATCATCCAAGCGGGGTATTGTGAGTGCTCTCATTTGAGAAGGGTTTTCCAATGATGTTGCACAGGTATATGTTGACAGCTAATTATTGATTTTGTAAGACCTTTAAATTACAGAAATTTGTCCCCGTTAATGAAATTGCTGTGATTGAAATGATTGGATTACAAAGGATGGAAGGGGTTGTGCCACTGTATTCTGCATTAGAACAAAAGTTAAATACAGTAATTAAACTCTAGCTATACAAGGCCTCCAAAATGTAGATGTACTGTCTCCTATTTTTCAAGGATGGGAATGTATTATTTGGGAAGTGTAATAAGATTATTTGTCTATTTTATTTATCTTCAGCATATTGTTTCTTCGATGCTTGTTTGCTGTTTTCCATGTGTCTATAGCCCTTAGTTTACTGTTGATGGATTTGTGTTGGAGTTGCTTTCATGAATATGCTTCAAAGATGAATTAGAACTCCAATGAAGTCAAGACTGCATTTCCACTATCTATCTTTTCTTTGATGCCTGAAATCATAGTTCTGATGTTTCCCTTTTTTTCTTTTCAGTGGGTTGTAACTAACCTTCAACCTACTAGCTTTTTGGGTACTGCTAGCACAAGCTTCTCCCGGGTATTTGACCTGGCAGGAATCTCTGAAATGTATCAATCTTCTGTCAATTTTATTCTGTGATTAACAAGTACACCTAGACGCATCACTGATTGACCTAAAGGAAGCATACATATTTCTCATGTTATTTCAAGTATAAATTGTAGTGACTATAGATATTAAGTGTAATGTTAATGGATTCGTTGCATTGTTAAACTCTTAATTAAGCAAGATAATGCATTCTTATTCATGTGGATTTTCTGTGGTCAGCCCAAATTCACTGACTTACAATGAAATAGATGAAAATTAAATTTGGATTCATTGCATGTAGGTTTAATTAAAGGATGTACAGCAACTTCAGTAGAAGTACAGGGAGCCACTGATTGGACATATTGCTGTTAACTCTCTTTTGAGAAGTAAGGTAATCTGCCTTCCGTCCTTCTAACAATACCTTTTTGCCTTTTATGGAGAAAATGTTCAGCATATGTTGATTACTTAACTGCAATTGTTGCTGTAAAATGTAGTAACGTGGGACATTTGTGGTACAAGGTGGTTTTGGACAGGAAGAGAAAAAATTTGTGCTCAATTGTTTATCTACTACCAACTGTAAGTGTATTTATTTTTTTTGTCAGAGTGATTAAACGTATAGTTTGCTAGTTTTGATCACATGTACATCGAACACTAGATGTAGGAGGACCCCCCCTCTTGTTTGGGAAGATAGTTAACAAATATTGTTAAATGTTCGTGTTAAAAAACTGGAGAATTAAATTTAAGTTAGCACAGTTTGACGTATACAAAATTATAGTATCATGTGATAGCATGTTGGACTGATCATATGATGCTACCATGTAAGGCATGATTCTCAATGTGAAATAAAATTATTTAAACTGTTGTCAGTATGGATAGAATGTGTAAAAATGTGCACAGGAACGTTACAGTTTTGCCAAAGCAGTTAAAGCATTGTAATATAAGTTAACAATAAATAGGGAAGTCGCTGTGAGCTGGTTCGATTAAATTAAATTTTCATAATAAACAGATACACTAATTGGTAATAATAAGAAAAAGTTAAAATTTCATTTTAAAAAAAACAAGCATCCACCACAAAATCAACATCTATATAATTGATGGGTTTCAGTAACGAATCCAAATCGACAAAGTTAAGAATTGAAGTACTGCAGTCCTTCATCATAACAGTTCAAGTAAAAATGTATATCCAACGTCAGTGAAACTAGTTGATTTTTATTGTTTTATTCAGTTAACATAAGAAGAAAAGAAACATGAACGATAGTTATTCCCATTAACATAATACCAACTCATATAAGTAATTTTATTACTATTAATATGTAATATGTTGTTAAAAGGAATAAGAAGATTGTACAGTATGGATGCTATTTAACATATATATAATTGATGGGTTTCAATAACGAATCCAAAAAGGCACAAACGTAGAACTTGAACTCAAATCCGTAATCACACAAGTTTAAGCAAAAATTGATAAAGAACGTAATTGACTTTAGTTGCTTTTAATTGTTTTATTAATTTAACAGAAGTAGATGTAAACATGAACGATAGGTATTCCCATTAATACAATACAAAGTCTAGTAAGTAATATCATTACTATGGTGCTATATGTTGTGCAAAGGAGTAAAAAGAATGTACAGTATGGATGCTATTCAACTATTTGCTTAATCGCATGAGAAAACTAGTTGATGATCACAGTTCATTACATACTACGTTAATGTTATCTATATATGTGTACTCCATCTCTGTGTACTTAGCTGTTCAGGGATAATTATTAGTTATGGCAGTAGAGACAATTGATTTATATTTCTTGCCATGTTCTGATGCATATAGTTTGACATTAGCAGAATTAATAAGGGTTCAACGAATATACAAGTACGGTAGTGTACTCGGACTGGAAGAGAATGGAAAACGAACGGACTTGGATGTATAGTAAACGTTACATCCAAGAAAAATGGGGTTTTACGGAGGAGTGGGGTAGGGGAGTGGAACAGTTTATAAGTTTCACATGTGCTAATGTTCAGTTCATGAATGGGGAGCAAATTAGATGCCCATGCCGGAAATGTAAGAACCTTCAATTTAGATCTTGTGACGACGTAAGGCTTCATCTGTATAAGTGGGGGTTCATGCTAATGTACTGGAATTGGACATCCCATGGTGAACCCGTTAATTTAGGGGGTCTGCCTCAGCCTTACCGATTTCATGAGCATTACGAAGATAATTGTTCTTCGGTTAACCAGTTCGAAAGAATGGTGTTTGATGCTGTAGGTCCTAATCACCCTTCAATCGATGTTGAGGTGGAGGAGGAGCCGAATGCTGATGCCCGACGTTTCTATGACGTCCTTGCTTCAGCGTCAGGACCATTGTGGGATGGATGTGAAAAACATTCCAAACTCTCAGCTGTAGTTCGTTTTCTCAATCTGAAATTGGATTACAATATGTCCATGGGATGTTATGATGGCATTGCGAAGTTGATGAGGGAAACTCAGCCAACAGACAGTAGTATGCCAAGTACATGGTACGAGACGAAGAAATTGGTTTCCCATTTTGGTCTAGCACATATAAAAATTGATGTTTGTGTTAATGATTGCATGCTTTATTGGAAAAGTGACCAAGATGCCAGTAGTTGCAAATTCTGTGATGCTCCACGTTATAAGCCAAGAAATGGTAAAGTGGGAAAAGATCAAGCATTGAAGACCATGCATCACCTCCCACTAATACCTAGACTTCAATGACTTTATGCATCCAATCCAACAGCAGAGCACATGCGATGGCATAAGGTACATGCCCCTTCTGCAAATGTACTCAAACATCCTTCTGATGCTGAAGCATGGAGGCATTTTGACAGGACATACCCTTGGTTTGTAGCAGAGCCTCAAAATGTTCAACTTGGACTGTGTTCTGATGGGTTCAATCCTTTTGGACCCTCTGGTCAACAGTACTTTTGCTGGCCTGTGATAGTCACTCCATATAACCTACCACCATGAATGTGCATGAAGCGTCCATATATGTTTCTAACCTCGATGATACCAGGACCACGTAGTCCAAGGCAGAAAATTGATGATTACCTACAGCCGTTAAAAGATGAGTTGAAACTTTTATGGGATGACGGAGTTGAAACATGGGACGTCTCACTGAAGCAAAACTTTCGACTTCGAGCGGCACTCATGTGGACTGTTAGTGACTTCCCAGCCTATGGCATGTTATCCGGGTGGATGACTCATGGTAGACTTTCATGTCCCATATGCATGGAAAAGTCGAAGGCCTTTACACTGCAGCACGGCCGGAAAATATCATTTTTTGATTGCCACCGTCAGTTTTTGGATATTGAACACCCTTATAGAAGAAATAGAGTTTCTTTTAGAAAAGGGAAACTGGAGAAGTCCGCCCCTCCTGAGCGACTAACGGGGGATGAAATTTGGTCTCGTGTGTCTCAGGTGCCATCAGTCATTGAAACTGGTAACATATGCAAGATGCCAGGTTACGGGGAAACACACAATTGGACAAAGCGTAGCATCTTTTGGACATTGCCTTATTGGAGAACCAACCTCCTCCCACATAACCTTGATATCATGCATATTGAAAAGAATGTCTTTGACAATATATTCAACATTGTAATGGATATGAAGAATAAAATGAAAGACAATGTCAAGGCACGTAGAGATATGCAGATACTGTGCAATCGTCCAGACTTGAATGTGATTGACTTAGAAGGTGGGGGTGTATTCAAACCTAAGGCTGCATTCACACTGACCGCATCACAAAGGTCTGATGTGTTAATGTGGGTAAAGTCCCTCAAACTTCCAGATGGGTACGCCTCAAATTTCAGCAGGTGTATCGACAATAGCTCGACAAGAATGTTTGGAATGAAAAGTCATGATTGTCATGTATTTATGCAACGCTTACTTCCCCTACTGTTTCAGGCACTCCCGGAGAACATATGGAAACCATTAACTGAATTGAGCCAATTTTTTTTTTGGATCTGTGCTTACCTGAATTACATGTTGATGTCGTCCAGGCACTACGAAGTAGCATCCCAATTATACTATGCAAGTTGGAGAGGATTTTCCCACCTGTATTCTTCGACTCAATGGAACATTTACCAGTCCACTTGGCATATGAAGCATTAATTGGTGGACCTGTTTAGTATCGTTGAATGTTCACGTTTGAGCAGTAAGCTTTAATTTAATAATATCAAAATTGGTTCAGTTTAAATACTTCATAACACGCTCTGTAATAAGCAGGTGTTTAGGAAATCTTAAGCATAGAGTCTCGAATAAGGCCCGTGCTGAAGGGTCCATATGCAATGCCTACTTGATCGAGGAGACATCAACTTTTTGCTCTTACTATTTTGAGTCCCACATTCCCCGAATGGGTAATAGGGTCCCAAGGAATGATGATGGTGGGCAAGTTCCAAAAGATGGAACATTGTGGAAAATATTCACATATCCTGGACGTCCACATGGACAGTCAAAGTATCGGTTCTTGAATGATATGGAGCTGCAAGCTGCAACATTGTATATCCTTCTCAATTGTGATGAGATCAAACCATATATCACGTAAGTAGTAACTGACTATAATTTGACCAGTTATATTCATAGGTTTACTATATTACTAACTTATTAGCACGTTCTATTGTGAGTTGAGAACAGAAAGTTTGTCCAAGTCTTGCATCTGATGACACCAAACATATCTGACTTAGAAGTTGATGAGAGAATTGAGAAAGATTTCCCAACATGGCTACAAAATTATGTAAGTCGTGTTACAACGTTATCACCATAAACCATAGAAATCGACTCTCATAACATTGTTTTACTTCCTGTAGGTTAGTGACAGTGCTAATGGCGAAGTAAGTCAAATGCTATGGGATGTAGCTTGTGGCCCTTCACGTCGAGTTGAATGCTGGCCCGTATATTTCGTAAATGGATACAAGTTCTGGACTGTTGCATGGGGTGAAGGGAAATCAACGTATAACAGTGGGGTGTGCATAAAATGCACTGGATCAGCAAATAATGTTGAGACTGAGTTCTATGGGGTAGTTCAAGAAATCATTCAACTGGAGTACCCTGGAATGCCTCATAAGAATGTTGTGCTATTTAGGTGTGACTGGTTTGACACGACACCGGAACGTGGGACATGTATTCATAAACAATATAGAATTGTTGAAATACTTTGCAACCGGAGGTACCCTAAGTATGATCCATTTATTCTTGCATCGCAAGCGGATCAAGTGTATTACACCCCTTACCCAAGTAAGTCAAAAGAGAAGGTTGGTTGGTGGGCAGTTCTTAAGATAAAGGCAAGACGTATTGTCAATTATGAAATAACTGAAGATACTGAGGCTTTTCAAGAAGAAGTTGGGGAGCGGCTTTCACAAGTGATTCATGATGACCCAATTTACAATCTAGGTGATATAAATGTGGGTGAAACTGTTGATGACGAGATCTGTGAAACTAATGATGTGATGGAAGAATATGAGTCAGAGGATGAAGACACAGGAAGCACGGAGGATGATGAGGAGAGTGATGTTGAACTCGATGATTTAGAAACCGAAGATGAAGAAGATGATACTGATGATGTTTAACATTGTAGTCCAAAACTAGAGTTTCTTATATTATGAAAATTTGTAATTTATGTTTTCTCAATAACTTTGTTATAATAGAGACCATGTCTACAACCAGTATGTAGAAGAACAATTCTGAATTATACAGTCTAAATTTTGTTATGCTTATAATAATTGTTTCAGTATTCTGCAATGGCTGAAAGAGAAGACGGTGAGGGTACCCAACCCCACCAGTATAGGAGGCGGGGACTGCCAAAGAAGAGCCTGATGAAAGACTTTGTAAATGCTATTGGCCTTAGAGCAACGAGCAGTAGTAGAGGGAAGCAGCCGTCGAGTCGTACGGTTGACGATATTACTCGTGGTATACATGGACCATCACCTCCAGTCGAAACGATTGTACCGGACACGGGTGTGTCAATGGAGCGTGGAGGCTCAAGATCATCGCACTCAAGTCGGCGTGGTGGTACGCCAACTGAGAGTAGATTGCCTACAGTTCACTCCCACGAGTCATCTGATCAGCCAGACTCCTTGGATGGTGGCATGGATTCTTTGAGCCCCGACCGATCTGGCAGCGTGCTACCCCGCCGTATTCATATATCACCTTATGCTGATACATGGTATAGTAATTATTAAACCTCCTTTTGTTAAGTTATTTTATTCTTTATGCACTGGTTATTAACAATATTGATTGTTGTTTTCATTTTGTAGCTTCGTTCCATACGCTGCGCAGGACCAGATTGCTCATTGCATCAAGGGTCATTTTCATGGACCGTATAGGTCATGGGATGAGGCTGCCATTGCTGGTGCTGTTGACCAATGGTTTAGCGTCTTCCAGGTTCATAAGTTAATTAAAAGTTATTGAAATTATTATATAAAAGCAAACTTTAATTGACTTTGTTGATAATTTTCAGACTAAATGTTCGTGGGACCCTTCTGATCATAATCGGATATTTGCAATTTTCTGCAAATTGGGAAAGAGGCGCTTGATGCAGTCATATGAAAAAATAAGACGAGAGAAAGATCGGACGAAGCGAAAAGAAAAGGCGAACTGGATGACGACAGAGACATTAGAGGCACTTGAAGCTTGGTGGGATTCACCTGAATTCAAGGATATGTCATCTAGGATGAGCCAGATTAGAAGTTCATCAAGTGAAGAGATGGCAAATTATGCTGGAGGTAGAGTCTCAGTTTCAGGACATAGACTGAAGATGGTAAGAAAAATCATATTTTGAGTTAATTGAATTTTGTCACAATAAGTATGTAACTAACAAATTATGTCTTCTTATTACCATGCAGAAGGAGGCTGATCCAGAGAAACACGATCCGGGCTTCTTCAAACCATGGAACAAGTGCTACACAAAGAAAGATGGAAAGAAGGTGAATAAGAAGATGGAAAATTTGGAGGTCAGTATGAACGACCTATTAGATAGTGCTTAAAAAGATATTAACCATATACTACTATTGCTTACTTGATTAACATGGAGCATTATACAGGCTCAATATATTGCAGAGGTAGAGGAAATAACACAGCGGTCAGACGGTGACGTTGAGTTCGATGAGGCATTGCTGTTTGCTGAGATTGCTAGGGGGAAAAATAAGGGCCGCATCACAGGAATGGGTTTTGAGAGTCATTTGGTGCCTGGTCATCGTCATCGTTCATACTACGGTGATGGGTCTAGTGCACCAATATCATTCACTCAGACATCCCAATTCAAGAATGAGGTTGACCGTCGGGTGGAGGAGAGAGTCTCCCAAAGAATGAGCCAATTGCAATCACAAGTACAAGAGGACATGGATAGACGTACTGCACAGATGGAGAGTCAGTATCAAGATCAGTTAGCACAGATGGAGCGAAGACACCAGGATCAGATGGCATCCATCTGGCAAGCAATTGGGAAGAGACCGCCAGCTGCTCCAGAGTCTGATGCTTAGGTACTATTTGTAAGTGTCACTGGTTGTCATTAGGGTTGAATTATATCCCATTAACTTGTTTGACTATAATTATTAACATTGTAGAGATGCCATCTGTAACTTGTTATACTATATGTATTCTAAATATGAATTGCTATGTTTATGATTTTTGGACGTGTTTCACATAACATTGTATGTCTGGGAGAAAGTTTTGAGTCTGCATTGTATTGAACAGATACGTAAATAGGAGAGGATTGGTGGTTAAATTTTTTTACAGTAACTAGCGACGGTCACGCATCACTAATTAGCGACAACCAAGCGTCACTAATTAGCGATGGCAACACGTCACTAACTAGCGACGGTCACACGTCACTAACTATCACTAACTAGCGACGGTTATACGTCACAAACTAGCGACGGCCACACGTCACTAACTAGCGACGGCTATCCGTCACTAGTTACCGACGGTTATGCGTCACTAACTAGCGACGGCCACACGTCACTAATTAGTGACGGTTATACGTCACAAACTAGCGACGACTGCACGTCACTAGTTAGCTACGGTTGTGCGTCACTAACTAGTGACGGCCACACGTCACTAATTAGTGACGGTTATACGTCACAAACTAGCGACGACTGTACGTCACTAACTAGTGACGGCTATCCGTCACTAGTTAGCGACGGATAAGCGTCACTAACGATGAATAAGTTTTGTGCTTTGATTGGATAGAATGGACGACTATGGTAGAGGTTTACGGAATAAAGTTGTATGCAGTATCTGGGGATGGCAAGTGTCACTAACTAGCGACGTACATTAGTCACTAACAACACAAGTTAGCGACGGCAAGACGTCACTAATTAGCGACGGCTATCCGTCACTAACTAGCGACGGCTATGCGTCGCTATAGTTCCGGCCGATGAGCTTCCGGAAAATTAGTGACGGTCTAGGTAGCGACGGTGGGCCGTCACTAAAAAATTAGCGGCGAGGAAATTAGCAACTGACCATTTAGCGATGGCGTGCCGTCGCTACGTCTCGTTTAGCGACGGCAAGCCGTAGCTAATGGCCGTCGCTAAAGCACCTTTTTCTTGCAGTGTTTTTTTTTTACGGCTTACCGCTTTTAGAAGTTTCCAACGAGTTACCACCTTCGAAAATTTCTGTTGGCTAACTGTAAAAAATCATTCAGAAATAAGAATTTTTCTAGTGAACTTATCACCGCCCAAAATTTTTTGAATTTAATTTTTCTGAAGGTTATCAGTCAGAAATCTCCGACAGCTAACTGTTTTGGAAATTTTTTAACCACATTCCCGTCCAGCAAAAAAAAAAGTCACTCAAAATTGACCACAAACATAAAAAAAAAAAAAAAATTATTCCATATTTTTTTACGACCAGTTTTGATGACTATCTGCTGAAAATTGAACAATTTCCCTCTAAACTCTCCCACTAAAAATTTCAATTTTTGATTTTGGATTGAAATTTTCTCTCATCTTCCATGATTATAAAACCATCATTTTCTGTCAAAACCTCTTTTTTTTCTCTTTCATCTTCCTTCTCTTTCTCACAAAATTTTCTCCTCCTCCTTTTTCCGTCATTTCTTCATTATCATTACCTTATTCTTTTTCTTCTTCTTATTTCTTTCTTGTCATTACCTTCTTCTTTTTCTTTTTCTTTTTCTTCTTCTTCTTCTTCCTCCATCCTCTTTCTCTCACCATCTCCTACTTCTTTTTCTTCTACTTCTGTTTCTTATTTTTCTTATTTTCTTCCTCTGGGACCAAACTGAACATTTCTAGGAAATGGAAACTATGTACGTTATTAATTTTTAAAGAAATCAGGTGTGGAAAATGACAACTCCAGTCTGAAACTTATAGTGCATTGCAAACTTTGGATTCTAGTGAATTTATGATAAGCAAAGTAGTGTTTATGGACCCCACTTTTATTTAAAAATGTGAGCAAAAAATACCTAAAATTAAATAAGAACCCCATTTTAATTTTTTATTGGCCCCCACTAATTCAAATAAAAAATAAGAAAAAATACTTTAATATCTTTATAGAAAATTGTTGAAACAAAAGTTTGAGTCAATTGTTACAATTTTTTGTTGTCGTTCTTTTTTCTTATTTTAAAATCATGGCTTACATGCAACATTAGCTCTTGTACTTTACTTAATTAGTCTAATTATCCATTGAATTATGAGTCAACATATAGTCATTAAACTTCACAAACAAAGATAAGCTTAAAGTTTCAAATAAATCATGTTAATCCCTAATATGTGTGTCAGTGCCACCAAAGAAACAAGTCATTGCTTGTTTTTACTGTAAAATTATAAATCCTACTATATTTGGATTGTTTTATTCAAAAAAAAAATTAAAAATAGTATTATAGACAATCCACCCTAAAAAGTGGGAGACCACTCATTATTTTTTTTTTAAAAAAATAACTAAATATTTAATGCTTGACCCATAAAAGTAACAACACTATTTATCTTTGAAATTATTTTTTAAAGTTTCTAAATAATTTTAAAATCATTCAATTTAAAGTTAAATCTAAAGCACATATATTTAGTGACTATAGAAGTACTTTATTTTAAAAATAAATAAAATTTGATAACTTACTTCAAATTAAAACTAAGGATTACTCAAAATAATATTTTTTTCTACATGTACCATTAGGAGTTAACTCAAAGAATTTTTAGTATTTAGAAATTTACAAGAGTGTGGTTATAGGAGATATATTCTCTTTAGATAATTATATTATAGTTTAAAGTTTAGCTTTTGATTAATTCAAATTTTTGGACTGATTGTAACTTAAGCTTATATATAGACCACTTTAGAAATATTCTAGATCTTCCATTATGTTTATAGTGTAATTTATGCACAAGTGATCAGTATGATATATATTACATGGATCAATTCCACCAAAAGTTCTAAATTTTTAATTTCCATTGCAAATTGGTCCTCAATCACCATTTTATTTCATATTAATCCTAAATATTTATAATTCATGCATATTGGTCCATAGCATTAAAAAAACTAAATTGGTATAAAAACCTGATTTATAGATAGGAAAAATTAATAATTTAAGTAATCCATAGCTATTAAAGGATTATGATACAAATTAAATTTATTAGAAGATAGTTACAAAAAAATTTCAATTCTAACTCTCATATAACCATTTGATATCAATTTTTAAAATCCTATTTTAGACTTTTTGGTAATTTTATTCTTATGAATTTAATATGTGTCATAATTTTTTAACAGGTAATAGATCATTTAAACTATCAACATTTTTCTCTCTATAAATTCAGTTTTTGTGCTAGTTCAGTATTGATTAAGGTTAAGGATTAATACGCAATAAATTATAAAGGTTTTAAACCAATATACAATAAAATGGATATTGAGGACCAATTTACAATATAAATGAAAGATTTAGGAATACTGGTCCAACTTACCCATATTACGTTGATGTAGTATCATCTATAATATTACCTAACATTTCTGGCACTTACAGTCTTAATTATTTTATTATAACTGTAAGTTTCCTTTTATTTAAAAAATCTAAGTGATAACTTGTAAAATGTATTTAGGTTTTCTATAAGCCCTAACTAGTGGTTAGACGCACATATAAACTGTCTGTGCAATATCAATTGACAGGCCAAAAACGAAGTAATTTATATTATGACCATGTTCCCAAGAGATCAAGAATTTAATTAATTACTTATTGGTAGAGGTAAATTCAAAACAAAATTCACGAATAGTTGAAGATCCCTCGTAATAAAAAATTCAAAGATAATTAAGAAAGCAATATTTTGAAATAAAGAAACCAAAAAAGGAAACCATTTTAATTGTAATAATATTACTCATTATCCCTCTATGTTAGATACTGGGCGTTACAAGTTTCAATAATATGATCTGATCTAAATTTTGCATGGTGTTATCCACACAACGGACTGATAGAAAAAGTCGATAAGGATCATTCTAAAATCAAATAGCTACCGTTGATAAGATCTTGATTCACCGACGTGGCATCATCATGGTTTTCTTGGAAATCAAATCGTACATACGATAACAGATGATCTCACAAGGTGCTGCTCCTTTAAATGTGTCATGTGTTCAAAACGGGCAAGTGTAACTTCCTTACAAGACCTAGTCCATGTCACTCCCAATTTCGCGTGCCACGTAAATAAAATTAATTTAACCCATAATATAATGCCAGAGAAAAAGGAAATTACTAATATTTTCACAAAGCAGGAGGAATAAAAAATAAAGAATATTTCTTTCCCGTTTGGGACCACACGCTGGCTGGGGCTGGGCGCGAGCCCGCCCTTATATAAATTAAGCACAAGCCTCTAAACATAACCACCATCCGATTTAATTTCCCACAGTACTAGTAGCTAGTAGTGGTGCTTCTTTCTCCGATTCTCTGCTGGAAATGGCTCCGAGTGCAGTGAACCAGTCGATAATGGAGGTGCCCGCCAAGAGAGCGTACGTGACTTTCTTGGCCGGCAACGGTGACTACGTGAAGGGAGTGGTCGGGTTGGCCAAGGGTCTGAGGAAGGCCAAGTCGGCGTACCCTCTCGTGGTGGCGATTCTGCCTGACGTGCCGGAGGACCACCGTGAGATTCTCCTCTCCCAGGGCTGCATCGTCCGTGAAATCGAACCGGTTTGCCCGCCCGAGAACCAGACCAACTTCGCCATGGCTTATTACGTCATTAACTACTCTAAGCTTCGTATTTGGGAGGTGAGTAGTAATTACATACAAATTAATACAAGTGGTAATTACCTGCAAAGGCGTAATTAGGTTTTAAGAGATGAGCACGAAAATTATTAAGGAGAGATTAAAGAGGGGTTGGTGTACTTAATTGTAGTTTGTGGAGTACGAGAAGATGATATACTTGGACGGTGACATCCAAGTGTTCGACAGCATTGATCATCTGTTCGACTCGGCTGATGGATACTTTTACGCTGTGATGGATTGCTTCTGCGAAAAGACATGGTCGAGCTCTCCCCAGTACACGATAGGTTACTGCCAGCAGTGCCCGGACAAGGTCCAGTGGCCGGCGGAACTGGGTTCGCCGCCGCCGCTCTACTTCAACGCCGGGATGTTCGTTTTCCAGCCGGACCTCATGACCTACTCCAACCTCTTAGAGACCCTCAAGGTCACCACTCCGACCTCATTTGCGGAGCAGGTAATCTCTGTCTATATATATATGTACACACACAATTAAAGCAATTACTAGAGCAAGGGTAATTATTAGTAACTGGAGCGGGATTTTGTTTGGCTTGGAAATTTTGCAGGATTTTCTAAACATGTTCTTCAGGGATATCTACAAGCCCATTCCTCCGGTGTACAACCTTGTTCTAGCAATGCTGTGGCGCCATCCAGAAAATGTGGATATTGACAGTGTGAAAGTTGTTCATTATTGTGCCGCGGTAATTGAGGATTAATATTATGATATAGTATCGGTTAATGGTAGAAATTATATAGTTAATATGTATCATGTACAGGGGTCAAAGCCTTGGAGGTACACAGGGAAGGAAGAGAACATGGATAGAGAAGACATAAAGTTGCTGGTGAAGAAATGGTGGGACATTTACGAGGACGAGTCGCTTGATTTGGGGAAGCCTAATTCCATGGAAAAGGAAAAGGAAAAGCTTGTGCCTTTGATAGCTGCCCTCGCTGAAGACGGCATGGTTCACAGCAGGACTGCGCCTTCTGCGGCTTAATTAATTAATTAATTGTTTCCTAATTATGATCGATATCCGCCTTAATGAGGGCCGATCTTTAATTAGGTGTAATTAAGAGCTACCTAGCTACTATATATAAGTGTGCGCGCGTGCTGTGTTGTGGTCTTTCACTTTCCGGCCGGTTAGCGATGTAGCAACCAAAAAGAGTTGTGTAGCTATATATATATGCATGATATATATAGTTTTGTGAAAGGTGTTTGGGTTTAATCCGCTCATCTGATCATTATGGGAAATAAATAACTCTTTTCTTCTAGGCTTCTAGCTGTTTTTATGTTTTTTATCCTTTTGGTGTTTCTGCGCCATATTTAGCGGTTGTGGATGAGTGTTGATTTGTCGTGGATGTTGAGTTCAATTATGCATTGATGATCCATGCAAATACAAGAAAGAGGTAAACTAGCGATAACAAATCCACTACAATAAGGATGCAAAAACTCGGCTGATCATATAATGTAATTTTCGGTCGTTAATCACTTGCCAAAAAAATATTAATGGTTAACATGTTGTTTGCCAGTTGGTATTTAATTGTCAGACAGTCGCAAAAAATAAAAAATAAAAAATAAAAAAACTGACCATTTTACAAGTGAATCACCAATTAAATATTTAATAGTTCTTACTTTAGTTAACTAGTCTTTATACATCTGCCACAAAAAAAAAAATTACCTAGTCTGTATCAACGGAGAATTTGGCTGGGCAGGAAAAATACGTGCTAGTTAGTCATAGCGTTAATTAGATTTAGAAAAATCAATATACGACAGTTTGTAATGTAAAAAGGTTGTGTTTGTAATTTTTGAAAAGTATTTGTTTTCGGGTTGACGCCGAGCTTAAAAATTAGAAATATAGTTTTTTTTCTTCACTTTTGTTGCACACTAAAGTTAATAGGTTCAAGTAACAGTAACCCATGATCATACAATTAAATTTTAGGATGGTAATGGCAACTTTGAATTAGATACTATGCAAAGGCATTTTACCTGCTCATTTACTATTAAAACGGTATCCAATTCGAAAAAAAAAAAATAACGGTGTCTAATTTAAAGTTATCATGAATGACACTAAAATTCTATTGTCTAATCCCGAATTGCTATTGTCTAAACCTGTTAACTTTCGCATACACCCGGTATGTAGGTTTGAGGAATCTCAACAAACTTTTGATAGCCAAATTGATAACCAATTGGAAAACCTGGATCTCCAAAGACAAGTAATAAAACAATGTAGTGACTCTGGAATGCATGTTCTTGGGGATGGTCATCCAAAGTCAAGTTAACCAAGTTGTTGAGAGTATCACTACAAGAGAAATGACAAAAATCGACAACCAGATTTGTGATCTAGTAAGGTGGTTGGATTCAAAAATTTCATATTCACATACTAGATTAAAAAAATTTCAAATGCCAATTTCAAAAAATTTCACTTGATTATTTCACATATCCAAATTCAAACTTTTTAACTTAAAATTTCTCAAGATTTTTTAATACTTCTTTTATTCTTTACTAATTTTTAGTTATTTTCTAGTTTCATATTCTATCAGGCACAAAAAGAACGGAGGCCTTCAAACAATAGAAAAATTATAAGAGGAATAATTTCTTCAGTCAGCTCAATAATCTTAGTCTTGTTTCCGAGAGTTCTCATAATTATTGAAGAAGAGATCAATTTTTTCCTTATGTTAAAGAGATCAAATATTAGGAAATGAACAGACTCTTGTAGAAAGCGGTATAAAAGAATAGGGAGAAAACAAAAACAAAGAATGGGAGAAGCATGAGGAAAAACAAATGAGGAATGGCAATTTATAAGGCAAGGACAAGGAAGTTGATTGATCAGCCATGTTTCTCATGGATCCCAAAAGTGGGATTTTGGGGGAAAGTGACCGGTTTAATGACTGAAATTGGTAACTGATTTTATAATGGTCACCTAATTGGTCACTAATTCTCCCTGGGAAAATACACTTACTTTGTGTTTATCAAATTGACAACTGATAGGCACGTGACTACTTTGTTTGTCACCATTGTCAGTCGCCATGGCAAATTTCTGTTGTAGTGTATTGACAACATGAAAGTGAGCAAGATATGTCAACTACCTTTCATCTAGTCACGTAAAGACCCTTTGTATGGAGGATAAGGCTGGTTGCATGATGATCAAAGATGGGGATCACGAGGAGTCTAGCACCACTAAAAAAAATGTTAATTTTCAATGGCCTTATGTTAATTTTCTAATGTGAGGCATTGAAAATTGGTATGTTGACAAATTACATGGTGAAAAAAAAATTTCAATGGCCCAAGGGTTAATGGCTAGCAATTGGAATATAAGCAGATGAAAATTTACAACGGTCTAACCTCATAAAATTATTTCTAACAGTTGAATGGTTTTATAACAACAGAGGACGTTAGAAAATTAAATATGCAAATGGCTTAGGCCAATGGAAAATACCAACAACCTTAGCTATTGGAAATATATCAATAGCTCAATTCGACGAAAATTTTCAACAGTTTTTTTTAAAATAAAAAATATATAACTCCTGATAATATATTTTATATATTACTAAAATTATATTTTGTGTTTACTAAAAATATATTTTATATTTACAAAGATTATATTTATATTATTACAAAAATTCATAATCACAAAATTGAAAATTAAAAAATTCACAAGATTAAAAAAATCACAAAATTCAACAAATCACAAAATTCAAAAAAACCGTGTGGCTCACGAGGAAAGCATTAATCCATTCTACTTTATTCTCTGTAAGTCATTCATGACGATTGGAATATGACAGAGAGATAATCGAGAGAGCGAAATATAAAAAAAAGGGTTAATAGTACTCCAGTTACCAAGAAAATGGCATCACAGGCAGCAAGAAATAGAAACAACAGGAAACAATAGCTACCTAATAAATTTATTAATTAATGGCAATTAATTACCTGAACAAAACAATGATGGAAATGGAGGCAAAGCAAGCCATCTTGACCGCTACGTGGACGAGCTCCATTGATAATATGTGGAAAACAGACAAGGAAAATAAAATTAAGGTTTAGCTAATTAATAATGCTAAACAAATGAAATTTACCGGGTAAATTACACCCGTAGCCCCTAATTTTTTATTATTATTCTATTTTGGACTCTAACTTTAAAATTTTGCATGAAACGTCCTCAATCTCAAATTTTTATTCCATTTTAGACTTTTGGCAGATGGAAAATGTTAAAATTGATGAAACTGGCCATGTGGCATGCTAGCATGAGCAATTTGTCACAGTGGCACTGACGTGGACAAGAAAGAAAGAAAAAAAGAATAAAAAGTAAATAACAGCCTAGGTCCCTGATTTTTCATTTCCTGCCCTCAAAACCCGAAATTTCCTCAACTGCCGCTCCCCTCCCTAAGGGTAATTATTCGGTTTGTTCGATTTAAACCGAACCGAATTAGTCAGTTTATTCAGTTTTTGATTTTGGATGCTAAGAAACCGAATTAACCGAATCAGTCTATAAAATCGAATTCAAACCGAACCGATATATTTTGGTTCGGTTCGGTTCAAACCGAATTAACCGAAAAAATGGTAGTTAAATTTTATAAAAGATGAAATGAGATAAAAAAAAATATTGTTTTTCTTTTCAAATTCAATTCAATATAGAAGATTCATTATCCATGGAAAGAAAAAAAAATAATAAGAATCCAAGCTAATTTGAGTTACTTGGTAGTATTATTGTTCATGACACAAATAAAAAAAAATTGGTATAAAAAATTTTGGTTATTTTGGTTACCGAATTAACCGAATTCTAAAACCAAAACCGAACCGAAATCAAAATTTTTGTTATTCGGTTTTAACCAAAACCGAACTGAATTACTGAATTAACTGAACCGAATTTCAAAATTATTTTGATTTTTCAGTTTTTTCAGTTTGAATCGAATACTGATCACCCCTACCCCTCCCTCAAAACCTTGGACCACGGCTCCTCCTAGCTGGTCATCTTTGTTTCATCGTGCCACCGTCCCCCGTCAAATCCTTTGAGTCACTACCATCCCCCATTTCCCTCCGTAGCCAAACCCTAAACTCGCCTGAACACTCCCCTGGTTTCTTCCGTTGGCCAGTACGCATTGAGAGGCAATGATCTGGCCCACTAGATCTTGATTCAGTAGCTCTTCCAGAGCTTTTCCATCTTGTGGCGACACTAGACGATGGTCTCAGTAGGGGAGGCGATTGCACAACGCCATAAAATAGCTTCCACCACCTTTTGCCAGTGCATGGTCTTGAGATAGCATACCACTTGTCACAATACGCATTGATCAAGGCAACAGTCTCATTAGGAGACCATCAAGGGGTGATAACCGACACAATTCGACATGCAACCGTGCAGTAGGAATATTGGGCGAGGAATCGAGCAACAGCGCGGGGAGAGCAAGAGCGACTTTGAGAGGTAACTGCGGCGATGTGTCTATGGAAGGATCTTAAAGAGGCGGAGGAGAGGGCGATGATTCATTGGACATGGTTGGGAAAAAGAATGGAAGGTGGAGGAATCGACCAAGGCCAGAGGCAGCAGGGAGGGCTGGAGGCAGCAGGTGAGTGAGGAGAAAGGAGAAATGTGTGCTAATCTCATATAGGCCCTACATTTCTTCATTTTTTGTAACATAGGCCCTAAATGTCTTATATGGCCAATTGCAAGCATCTATAGCTGGTGATTCATTATGTCACGTGGCCAACTGCTGCAACCTGGTATGCCACGTGACCATTTCCATTATTTTTAACACTTTCCATCTTTTAAAGATCTAAAATGGAACAAAAAATTGATGTTAAGGATGTCCCATGTAAAGTTTTGATGTTAAGATCCAAAATAAAATAATAATAAAATGTTAGGGGCCATGGTGTAACTTACCCTAAATTCACCTTCCTAATTCATACAAGGCTCGTGGTATAATTTAAAGGGAAAAGTTACAATTACGCTCCTGAGGTTTACATTAACCTACAGTTTGTCCCATTTATTTTTGAAAAGCTACACTTTGCCCTTAGTTCTTTCATACTGTCCAATAACAACTTCTAATACTGTAATTTAAACTGTATGATAGTCATCTTCCAGTAATTATAGTCTTTTTAATATTTTTTTATAGTTAATAGATTTTTTAAATTATCAATTTTTTCTTTCTGTAAATACATTTTTCTACTTGTAAATGCATATCAATATTTTTTAAAGGCTTGTTAGCTATGAAAAAAAAATATAAAAAAATCTTAAAATTACTAAAATATGATTATCAGATAATTTAATTTAGAGTTTTAGAAGTTGTTGTCAGATACTTAAAAAAGATATGGGATAAAATATAGATTCTAAAAAATAAAGTGAGCAAAATGTAGATTAAACCACATGGGCTTTTGTAATTTACATTAATTTAAATTCATCAGCTTTTATTTGAGTACCTCCAGCGAATCCTATTGGGTTCGATGGAACTGTCTTTCTCTTTATTGATGCCAATATCACGATTGAATGGCCATCGTCCTCGTTCAAGGAGTTGACTAAGTAAATCAGATTGAATCGCGGCAGACCAGATGGAGCAGAAAAGAAGATCGGGCGAGAGAAAAGAGAGAGAGCGCGACAATGAGGAGGAAGAAGCGGTGGTGGCAAACTTGTAAATAAATCTAAACTGTTTGTGTATTGCGCACTCACGGAGTGTTTTATGTCCTTCGCGGCTTCCCCCTCCCTCACAATGAAAACAATATATAGTGGCTGATTTCCACCTACAGGAAAACTCCACTGGCGGAAAGCAGAGAAACGATGTCGGTGGCGGAGGCAAAGGGGGTGGTGAAGCACGTGCTGCTGGCCAAGTTCAAAGACGAAACGCCGCCTGAAAAAATCCAAGAGCTCATTAAAGATTACGCCGGTCTCGTTCCTCAGATCGAACCCATGAAGGCTTTCGAATGGTAACCTCAAACGCCTGCTCTCTACTCCCTTCCCCTGTTCTCTCATTTTCTTGTCTTCCGAATGTTCCAATCCAAGATAATAGTCTTGTAGGCAGTAGTAGTTTTCAGATCCACGCACAGGTAGACAGCTTGCTGATTCAATGTTTATTTCATTCTGTCTTTCTGATCCATAAACTGGGTATTGGTTTACTTATGGTTGTGGAGATTGATTGCTTGCGTTTACTGGGTCAATCATTAGTGTAACTGCTGCTAACCAAAGCCAGCTAATTCATGGACCCATATTGGAAAAAGGGGGGGGGGGGGGGGCGGAAAAAAAAGATAAAGTTCAGCAATTGAATGAACTCTCCAAGTTTCTGTGCTAACTGGTATAAAGCACCACCAAAACAGTTCTGGAATTCCACCCTTTTGTGTCTGGGGCTCTCGCTGTTCCGCTTGCTCCTGTGTGAAAATGCTCTCGTCTCTTTATAGAGAAGACAATTTGTGAAAAAATCTAGGTACAAGTTTCCTATCGTTTTTGTATTGCTAGGAGTACCAGATAGTGCGATAGGTAAATGATTAAGCCATTTTGTTTTTTGTTTAGTCTAGTCATCCTTAATTCTGGTGAAAATCATTGTATGTGTTTTTCAGTATGTATTCGTTCTCTGCCCTAGATCTTTTGACCAGGTGCTTGTTATGGTAAAGATCGACAGAACCATAAAAGCTAACAAGACTATATTACAGTTTAATCCAATTCATTGAGCATAAAGTCTCAACATTTGCATTTCAGGGGTACTGACGTGAGCATAGAGAATATGCATCAAGGCTTCACCCATATTTTTATCTCTACATTTGAGAGCACCGAAGGTATTGCAGAGTATGTAGCTCATCCTGTTCACGTTGAGTTTGCGAACTTGTTCCTGGCAGAGCTGGACAAAGTCATTGTATTTGACTACAAACCAACCAGTGTTCATCTCTGAAAAACAAGGCAAGGGCGTGCAAATAACCTCCAGAATCCAGAAATATCATACACTATCAGTTAAGATCTTTTGAGGGCCCTTTGCCACATTTTCAGTTGAATAATTTTTGAACATCTATTGGATTATATTTGCCTGTAGTTTGTAATACTACTGCCTACAGTTGTGTTGGATGAACATGGAAGGCAGTTCTATTGCAGTTGATAATTTCAACTGTCTTTTTATGTTGATTGTCTATCTTATGTATTGACAGACCTCTATATTCTGTTACATAAAATTTTCTCCACGGCTTTGGAATTACAGGTTTTAGAAAACATTGAAGAGATACTATAACATATGTCTAGCTGTATAACATTGATTAGGGTCTCTGTTGGAGCAGAAAATTAGAAATAACAAGCAGGATGCTACATATATCTTGCAACTCCCTACTGCGCTTGGCAAGAGAAGGATCTGCTGGCAGCCCTTGAAAGCCATCTGCACAGTCAGCAGCATCATCTAGGGCTGCAGAGGCCTCTGCACAAACACCATTGTAATCTCTACCATTCAGATTGTCATCAGCTTCCTCAAGATTCTGGATTGTGTCGTCATACAAGTCCAAACAATCTGTATACCGTTCCTTGAGCTGGAGATCTGTGGTGTTCTGCAGAAGCAAGCGCACCAAATCTAAGTCCGAAGTTGCATTTTTATGTGCTAGCTTGATGATGCTTTGTGTAAGGTTTGAGAGGTCCACGTCCGCTGCCCCAGGGACAGAGTTCAAGGCCTGTAAACAAAATGGAGGATTTGATGTGTGGTAACAGATATTGCTGATGTCTGCCCGACGGTTCAGTTCCATGCTTAGCCTCTCTGATGAGGAAATGAAGGATGGAAGAACAAATAACAAGATTGGTGCTAAGATTTTTAGCAGGAGCACCTCACCTTTTGCCTTCATTATCTCTTCTCTACCGTCTCAATTTTTTATTGCAGCTGTGCACAGAATAGTTGGAACTTGGAAGGGGTCTTATAGATGTCGAGAGGGAATTTGTTCGCATACGCTCAAGGAACTGAAATTGAACCTGCCAACTAAAAGTGTATGTGGTTGGGTGCGTTGGGAAAAGGGAGCTGGGAATTTATTGGACCCTTCCAACTTCATATGATATCATCGCATAAGCTCGAGGAGGGATGGAAGCTGATGAGTTCTACATGAGATACTTCTCGTGAGACAATCAATTCTTGTCTAGACCTTGTGGTGCTCATAAGTAAAAAAGAAACAGAATTTACTTCCATTTCTTTCGTTTGATTAGGATAAAGTATCTTAAATGTGGTTTTCTTCCATCTAACATTATTTGCAGCTGATACCACCAAATTAAGCAGTGACAAATCGGTTCCAATTAATAAGCTAATTGCTGGCCTGGGCTGTCAAAACAAACCCATCCAGGTGTTATTGAAAAGCATATGCATGTTACATTCTTCTGACGCCCCGACAGCATGGCAGGAAGGGGGAAATCATCAAATCATCTCCATGCATGCATGTCGTACGTCTGCTTAAACTAAGTAAATAAAGGAAAAACGAAAAATCCTGAGACTTGGCAAGACTCAGTTCCAAAATTCTCGGAACAAATTACGAAAGTTCATTCAGTTTTCTACACATGAATGGGCTTGTCATAGGTGGCCATCGCAGCTTCCTTCACAGCCTCGCTCATTGTTGGATGTGCATGGCATACACGAGCAATGTCCTCACTTGCTGCACCATAGTTGATGGCAAGCACGGCCTCGTGGATGAGCTCTCCAGCATTCGGTCCCATAATGTGGACTCCAAGGATTTGATCTGTCTCCTTATCCGATAATATCTTGACAATTCCTTCAGCATCATCGATTGCCTTGGCTCTGCTATTTGCCAAGAAGGGGAACTTCCCAACACGGTAACCAGCACCAAGTTCCTTAACCTGCTCCTCTGTCTTTCCAACATAAGCAACCTCAGGATGAGTGTAAACAACTCCAGGGACTTTATCATAGTCAACATGTCCGTGTTTACCAGCTATGAATTCCACACAAGCAACTCCGTCCTCTTCAGCTTTATGTGCTAGCATAGGCCCAGGGATCACATCGCCAATAGCATACACACCTTGCACATTTGTAGCAAATCGTTCACTGACTAAGACTCTTCCAATCTTGTCAGTCTCAACTCCAATCTTGTCAAGCCCCAGACCAGCTGTAAAGGGGACCCTACCAGCAGAAACAAGAACCACATCAGCTTCAAGGGTAGTCTGCTCTCCACCAGCTGAAGGTTCAACTGTCAACTTCATGGTCTCTCCAGATGTGTCAACTCCCACCACCTTAGTTTTCAACATGAACTTCATCTTCTGCTTCTCAAGTACACGTTGGAATTGTTTGCGGACTTCAGCATCCATGGTTGGAACAATATCAGGTGCAAATTCAACAACAGTGACCTCTGATCCAAGTCGCCCCCAAACTGAACCCATCTCAAGCCCAATATAACCTGCCCCAATGACTATAAGCTTCTTAGGGACTTCTTGCAAAGCCAAAGCTCCGGTGGATGATACTATCCTCTTTTCATCAATGGGGACCCCAGGCAAAGATTTGACATCAGAGCCTGTGGCAATAATAATATTCTTTCCCTTGACAAGGGCATTTTCCCCTTCAAGGGTGTCTACAGAAACTTCAGAAGGAGAGATGAACTTGCCATACCCCTTGACATAGTTCACCTTATTCTTCTTGAACAGACCTTCGATACCACGGGTAAGATTAGCAACAGCTTTGTCTTTCTGAGACAACATGGCAGGCAAGTCAACTTCCAGGTTTGAAAATTTCACACCATGACTCTCAAATGAATGCTTAGCTTCATGGTACATGTGGGAAGAATGAAGAAGTGCCTGCAGATAAAGACGAGTAGCAGAAGGATGACCTCCTTTTTTAAGCAACTGCAGTAAGATAGTTTCTATTTCCCAATCATACAGTTGATACTAGCACAGCCTCAAAGTATTATAGTACATCAACAAACAAATATCAGACACCAAACTGAGCTTAAACATGAAGATTTGAGTTATCAAAAAGTTACAGCAACAATAACATTGGTTTCAATCACCTTCAAAAACATGAATATACTTCTTTTTTCACTTCGATTGGTACCAATTAGTACAAGATCATAATACAGCATAAATTCTAAACACTTGCTCACCAAGCATCACCAGGATTAAGAAATTGATATGCAGAATTATGGACAAAAAGGAAAATGAATAAATGAAAGAAACTGTGATCGGACCTTGGAGGGGATGCAGCCGACGTTTAGGCAAGTGCCACCGAGAGTACCACGCTTCTCGATACAAGTAGTCTTGAGGCCAAGCTGTGCCGCCTTGATGGCGGCCACATAGCCGCCAGGGCCGCCGCCGATGACGACGACGTCGTTCTCCTCAGATCCTGACGACGCAAAACCCCTGGAGAAATGACGGAGCGAGAAACTGTACTTAAGAGCATCGGCGGAAGACTTCGGCAAGTTTCTGGAGAGGAGATAGGTTTTTCGTCTGGCAAAGCTAGCCAAAGCCATTTCTCTCACTCTTTCGCTTCTCGATTTCAATACAATCGATTGCGTGAGCAAAACATAATAGTTATACCTGCCTGCGTGAATCGGACGAGCATTTGGCCTTCTAGCCTTCTAATCTGGTAAAAACTGGCTGCTCTTTAGATCGAATTCAATTGAATAAGGCTTAAATCCTGCTGTTGCCATCAGGCTTGCGAGAATATGTCCATTGGCTACACAAACTTCTTCCCATGCCCACTTTCCCATTACACTTTCAAATTTGTCTATCAAACCTTTGAGTGCCTTAACTAAAAAGCTTATGAAGTTAAAGATCAAAGTTTTGATTTTCGCAAAATATGAAAACTCAAAGAAAGAGGAGCAATAATGAAGAACTCTTTCTATACCATTTAATTGTTATTAAGATTTGAAATTGATCATTACTAATTAGGTTATGTTTATTTTGTATTTTTTAGATCTGAAAACTACTTTTTCAGTCCAAAGTTTTAGAAATGTTTTAGTTAAGATGCTCAGACTCAGACGCCTAACTAATGCAACTTTGAAAGTTCAATGGGCTAATCGGCATACTTGTAAAAGTTGAATGGCCACATGAGGATTAGTCTGTGGGGTAGCAAATTTGGCCTAAATGCATCATTAATCCTCCAACTTTGACAACTCACATAAGCTTATCCCTTAACTTTGACTCAATATGACTTAGTCATGGAAAATCATGAGACATAGTCCTCAAACTACATAAAATGGTGTAGCTTAGTCCTCAACGGCCAAGATAAACTATAACCTTAAGTCCTAATTTCAATCTTTCAGCAAAATGACTCTATCGTTTATAAAATTTCATTATCATCAAACTCATGGGTTAATAAACTTTACTAAATTGTTAAATACATAGTTAACTAATTAAATTAATAAAAATAATAATTCAAATAATTATATATAGGAATTTAAAAAATTTCTAATATTTTTTCTAAATATTTTTTCTCACTTTTTTCAATATAAAATGTACAATATTAGAGAATTATGAATTTAAAGATCATTTGGTTGGAGGAGTTTTTTAATTAGATTTAGTTTTCATATAATTTTTCAAATAAATATTTTTGGTATTAATATTTTGTGATTTAGACTTAGTATACCACATCATCTTAAAACTACTTCATCCCTTGCAATTCTTATGCTAATTAAGATGGTAATATAATTTCTTTAGCTTTTAGTAAAAATAAAGAATAAACCACTAAAGTTTCGAGTTGGCCCGATTCTGCCACTAATGTTTTTTTTTTTGCCAAATAAACCACCGATGTTATTGAGTCAGTTTGATTCACCCACTACTATTAAGATTAATTAATTTTTAGTCCTAAAACTTTGCTAACTTTTCTATTTCATTAAAATAGTTACCCAATTCATGCCCTCTAATGCAATAGATCGCAGTTACCCATTTCATTGATTATGAACTATGGGTTTCAGAAATGGGTTTGACTTGCTCTCCTTTGATTGGGGTATGGGAGTTCAATCAGGTTTTTTGTTTTATTCAATCTAGGTTGTGGGTTTTCTTCAAGCTAAGTCCGACGATTTCAAACACACGATGTTTTGTCATCCCTCTGTGACCGTCACACGATTCCACCTTTCTGTTCACGCCAATTCGTCTCTAAGTACACAATTCCGCCTTGTTGTTCATGCCAATTCAAGCCCTCCTCGAATTGATCTCACCGCTGAGCCACAAAGAGAGAACAAATGCAATTGATTGAAGCCCCTCATCCTTGATGTCGTCCTTGAGCTTGCTTGCCTTAGCATCGTCTTCTCGCAAACGGATGAATCATAGATGGGTAGTTGAGAGATCGGGCAAGATCTTATGGCAGCTTACAAGTGGTGGAGAGGTAGGCATGAGAGGCGATCGTCGATTCATCTTCAATTGGTGCTAATTCATTTCAGAGGCAAAAGGTGGGTGCAACGGAGATACGTGCAACGGTGAAGATTGGGCGAACCTGGGAACTAGGACGGCGATAATCATGGTCTGTTCTTCCATATTTGCTTTTGTTGCTTAGTTTTCACTAACGGTGCTTGGTTCTTCACGGATGAGATATAAAGTTATGGACTAATATATAAAATTTAAAAAAAGTTTAAGGACTAAAATGGTAAATTTTAAAAGAATATTCTTTATTTTGAAACAATATTCAACAGGTTAACGACTAATGACTTATTTGAGATGCTTTTAAAACATTAGTTGTTTATTTGGCAAAAAAAAAATATATTAATGGCCAAATCAAGCCAACTCGGAAATTTTAGTGATTTATTCGTTATTTTTGCCTTAGCTTTTTATCATTCATTTCCAATGAAAAATTTAAAATAAATGGTACTCCCTCCGTCCCAATTTACTTGAAACATATTCCTTTTTTGGATGTCTCAAAAGGTCGAAACGTTTCCTCTTTTCGAAAAATTTAAACAATTAAATAATCATTTTACACAAAATCCAATAAAGACACTTTTTTTAATATCCACTCAATCTCTCACTGCACAAATCCAAAAAAGAATCTTTTCTTTTTTAATCATTATTTAAACTTTTATTACATAAAAAATTAACACAAATTACATACACCTTAATCTCCACATTCAAATAAATGTTTCAACTAAAATGGGATGAAAAGAGTAATATTTACCTACTTTTATCTAGATATTAGTTGAAACTCTTGCATTGAGTATTTGAACTTACTAATTCTGCAAGAAATTACTGTATAGACCATCCAAAAAAGAGCAACATAAAAACAAGTCCCCTTCCCAAAAAAAAAAAAAAACAACAACAACAACAATAGTAACAGAAAGATTGCAACGTCATGCTTATAGTATGTATTATTAAAAAGAATAAATTTAATAATTACTAATACAAAATTAGGATTATATCTCTAAAACTAGCTTGCTTGCTTTTTGTTTTTTCTTTGACAAAAGAAAACCACTATTGATTAATACCGCTTTAAAGCTTTGTTTTTGTTATCTTTTTTTCAAGTCAATAACTATTATATTTCATTAGATTTCCTAAAAGATCAATTTTTATTTTTTTTATTATTTGTGTTGCTATTTTTTGTTTGTTTGGCTAGGACTTTATATATTCTGGCTAGATATAAATAAAAGTATGGAATTTGAAAAAAAAATTAAAAAAGTTTATTTAACCACTTAGTTAAAATATTGAATACATTTTTTTTATAGATCCCAGATGGTATGTATATTTGAACAAAAGATTCAAATTAAACAAAAAGTAGACATTAATATGTAGGAATTGAACAAATAAATAATGTAAAGAAAAACTGAGAAAGAAGATAAGAAATTTCCAATATCTGCTCATTAAATATCTGGAGACTTCTTTAGTTAACCAGAGACTTTAAATTAAGTATTATAAGCCCCTTGAAAAAATGATTTTGAAAAATCTGAATGGCTAATATGTGAAATTTCTGTCTTATGTTGGTAGCGTACAATTGGTTAAATCTGTAATTTTCAGAATTCATGTTTATTGGGCAACTATTTTCCCAATTTCTAAAGGTGCTTTGGATCATATTGGGCTTTTGTTTGTCAGAGAAATAAACTGACAGGTAGCCTTCGGCCTTTCGGTAGATAGTTCCATTAAGCGGCTAGAAGAAACAAAAAGCCGGTTGCTGGGCTTATGACATCACATGCAAAACCCGTTACGTGTAATGTCTTTATGTTCCTCCTTTCCCTTTTTTTTTTTTTTTTGCAAAAAAAGAAAAAAGAAAAAGGTCGGCAGATTTTCTACCTCGAGTAAAAATTTCAAAGCTTTAACCATCAAACCAAAAACTGGATGTCTTTAATGGTTCATGACCTCGGAAGATTGGGACCTGACAAGCCCCAGAGCTTATATGGATCAAAGAGACCAATAAGAAGAGCCTCAACCATTGTTACTGATCTTCAAACACCACATGAAATCGATTCCATAGGGCTAAAGAATCTTGCACTTAAGTTACAAGGGCGACTTGTTTCAGCCAATACGCTGAACTCCCATTCCTCAATGGCTCCCCTACATCTACAAAATTGATGGCTGCTTTTTCTACGCTATCCAGAGCAGCCAGAAACAGAGATTCATTTTTGACAGCTAATGATACAGAACAACAAGTACTATTTACGCACTCAATTGCCCTCCAACAATCGTTTCAATCTGCCCCTGGCCTCTTCAGAAAGACGAGAGCACCTAAACCTTAGCGGATTGGAAGGACATGACTCGGCCTGAAAGGGGGAAGAGAAACAGATGACAATTGCGGTGAGATTGTCAGTTGAGTTCAGGCGACATGCTTCCATTACAAGTTCTCGTGCACATTCCTCCGGATCATCATGCCGCCTTAGGCCACGACGGACAAGGCTGACAGCAACCTGGCTTGACATTACATCCCATATGCCGTCACAACAAATTATCAGAAATTCGTCATCCTCTGTCAACATTATTTGTCTGACATCAGGTTCTGCAGTGAGAGGTGATGCCAACTCAAGTGGAAATTTCAATTTCCAGTCACCAAGAGCACGCGTAACTGCCAGATAACCATTAAGGTAGCCATCATCAATGTGACCACCCAACTCCTCAACTCTCCTACGTTCTGGTAAATAAGACGGTCTATGATCTTGAGACATATCAACTGCAACTCCTTTTCTGCAAAGAACTGCCCGGCAGTCACCAGCATTTGCAACCAGCAAATGGCGTCCAAGAACAAGAGCAGTCAGTGCCGTTGTTCCACATAGCGGACTAATACTGCTCTCAGCAGCTAAGGCCTGATCTGCCATTAAGAACTTTTTCCTGTGAAAATCTACCAACTCTTTTGATAATACAGCATCATTACCAGATGCTTGTGGCAGATCAGCATCCTCAAAAAACAATCTCATGGCATTTCTCTTGATATATGAAGCTGCACAAGGGCCCCCATGACCATCAAAAACTGCATAAAAAGCACTTGGAATTGGAAACTTGAAGGGTGGACCAAGATGGGTAGATAGATCATCAATCCTGATGTGCTCATCTTCCATTGACACTCGTCCACCAATGTCTGCAAAACTGCCTGATCGAATAGTTGGGACAAAATCGACAGCAGATGCCTCAGTAATTGGACTCAGAATCCTCTCTGAACAAGCAGCATCCTGTATCACAGATAATGCGGTTAAGTCAGCATTCCTGCATTTTCCTAGTGCTACAGAAATTCTCATACATTAATGCGACAAAAGATTCAGAATTTGGTGTATGCTTGAACCACAAGCTACGAACAACAAACAGAAATCAGCAAATACACATGTGTAATCAGAACAGTATAAAGCGTCTAATTGGAACACTTAGTCCACAAGGATCCATAAAACCGCAAAGTATGTAAACCCTTTTACATGTGACAGATCTGTTATCTATCTTTGCTTCACAAAATCTCGTAAATTTTCTCATCCTCAGCCAGTGGAACATAGATGGGAGAATGATAGGTAATATCGAGTTCGAAACACGTCATTCAAACACAACACACAACATAGACTGCCCTACCTAGAAAGTGGAGTAAATAAAGAGGAAATTCGAAGACCAAGTTAAAGACTAAGAACCCGCAAAAGGAAATTAGCATCAACCCTCAATTTGAATTAAGCTTGCTTGAAGAAACCAGATCAAATTTCAAAGACAATAAACCCTAAACAGGCACAGAAAGTTCCAATAAATAAAAGCACGCCATTAATTCGTCGCGGAACGAGTAGAACCAACAAAAATTAAAGAATGAAGACAAACACGTACGGAACCAAAACGCGAAATTTCTGTTGGAATCGCCTCCGTGACCTGAAAGCAGACGACCTTCGCTTCAGCCACCATAGTTGAATCCGCAATCGTTTCTTCGAAAGAAACGGAATATTGCTTCCAAACTATAGGGCGTCTTCAAATTCGACTCTTGAACAACAAAAACAGAGCTAAATCTTGAGGAATCAGAACTTCGCTTGTTTTCTTTCTTTTTTTCTTCGTTCTTATGAGCGCCCTCTCACCGGCGGTTTGCTTGCTTCTTTGGGAATTTTAGCGAATCTGGAAATAAAAAGATGCCGGGAGATGCTAGTCATTGAGAACCGGGATTAGCCGGTTTCTCGCTTTTGGAAGGCTGAGCCTGACACTTGTCCTTGCGAGTCTAAGTAGACTGAGATAGCGTGACGAATACGCGAAGGATTTGGGAAGCTTGAGGACGCGGTAACGCAACGCTGGTTGCTGCTAAAAGCAAGCCATTCTTTTTTCAAATAAAAACCTTTTTTTAAAACATTTTAAAGCAAGCTATTTTTTCTTTTGGAATTAGGGTTTTGATATTAAAATACTGTATATTTTCATTGAAAATAATGCATTATTGTCATTTTTTTTTATTCTAGAACTAACTTTTTGCTCAGAAGCATTTATAAATAGAAGTATTTATATGAATTTATAAAGAATAAAAGTTAAATTTTTAGAATGTTGGAGTCACGATGACAATTTTCTTTGCCTTTGGCAAGAATGAAGTTTGAATCTAAGCTAAGGCCTTGGGTTGTATCCTCATTTGCTAGTTCAGCTAAGTAGCTGATAACAACTAATATAATTTGAGAATCAATATTTTATGTGCTTAATAATCATTGGAATAAGATTTTTTTATTAAGTAATAACTTACAAACATTTTGGAACCCAACCTTGCAAAAAGGAATAGTTTTTGAGTTTCTTAATGTCTAAAATT
This sequence comes from Aquilaria sinensis, assembly GCA_005392925.1. Taxonomy (NCBI): domain Eukaryota; kingdom Viridiplantae; phylum Streptophyta; class Magnoliopsida; order Malvales; family Thymelaeaceae; genus Aquilaria; species Aquilaria sinensis. Next base: position 98,306 of record SMDT01002629.1, on the reverse strand, counting down.
TCAAATAACTTACAATTTGAACAAATAATTATTGTTTAAAAAATGACCACTTTTAATCCATTTTTAAAAAATTTCCTAAAGGCACAATAAACAAATTGGGATGTTATCAAAATGTGACGTATATTAAGTGGATATTGTATGTAGGATCCGTCAAAACTCAAACCATCAATTAAACACTTAACATGCCATTTAATAAGAAATAAAGTTTATAAAATTTTTGTTATATGTAGCATTGTTTAAAAAATGTTATGGGGCATCATGTACGACTAGTGTCCAGTGAGTCAGTGATATTTATACCTTCAAAATTCCATGTTTCGCTCGCAACCGTAGGTGAAGTGGCAAAGACTTTGTCCTGTCATATTCACTGCCTGAGTTCAAGATATGTCAAGCTCCTTATCCTTAAAAACTCTCCTTTAATGTAAAAAATTTTGGGTACAAAAAAAAATCCATGTCTGGTTGTAAAGTTAATCATTAGCTTTTTTTTCTTTTATATATTCGGAAGCATGTACAAGATAGATAGAGCATTAGAGAGATATCAATGAAAGTTTGAGAGAAATTTATCTACTTCCTGAAATTTGAAAGATAGGACGCTACAAATTAACAAATAATGATTCACAATATACCTAGCGTAACTCTCTTAAACCCTGTTGACAGGGGTGGATGTTCGAGCACAATACTAACTAAGTTACATACTGCGGACAAACATCACTAGCTATTCTATTGTCAAATGGACAGTATACAAAATTATTCTAACTAGTATCAAAAGTGCAATCTCAGACGTACGTCTGACAAATTCACAATTTTTTTCTTAAATCCTTGTTTCGATGGAATTTTTTTCTTAATTAAATCAAATGAAAAAACTAGTAGAAACCTTAATAATTTTAAATGGGTCCGATGGATAACTTAGAAAATATGACCCTTCCGATATGAAATAAAGCAGTTGCATTTCCCCGGTAAAGCAAATAAAATAGCAATATTAAATGGCAACCTCCAAGCTATTGGAGCCATATTAGAGCCATTTTTAGAAGATTCTCCTTATGCAATTCTCACTTTTGAAGCTCGTAAAAGATACGATAAGCATGTCCTATAAAGGTACATCCATATGACCTGAAAATATCTTGAATAGTATTTGTTTCGGGAAAATTACCAGGACCCCAACCTACACTTGTGTTTCCTTTTTTTCACATACCTACACTTATCATTTTAAAAAATTAACACCGTTAATAGCTAATACAATAGAACAGAAAAAAATATCTGATTTTATCCTCTTAAGCTTCTTTGTTAGAAAAATTTATCCCCCGACTTATGCATCTAACAAGAGCAGTACCAATACCCTAGGAATCTGGAACCAAGCCAGAGAGAGTGATGCATTGCCGGGACCAAGTCGGAAAACAACGGATCTTGTCCTAATCGACGACCTTGGTGGCGATTAAGCCAGAATGTTAACACTTTGCTAGCTTCGATCACCAAGCTAACTTCTGTGATTGTTTCCCCAGAGGTGGTGGCACATCGAATTCTCACTATCAATTTCAATTCACACCACGGACCTCCGGTAGATCTGGTGCTTGATATCTCTCGCTCTCTCTCAGTTTCCACTTCTCTCTCACATGAACATCAATGGAATCACCCGATGGATTCATGAAGGTTGCGCTCGGCCTCGTCTCTAGCTGGACATATGTGTACAAAGAATTGGAGCACAAATCAAAGAAGTGCCTAGGTCTCGTTTGCTCCTCATCATTTAATTCCGCTCCTCATCTCTCCCCCTCATCAATCAACATCATCATCCTTGTTTTTGCAATGCCGATTGAGAGGAACCGAAAGTTCTACCGAAACAAATAGAAAAATGAATTGTAAAAAATTTGGATTAGAAGTGGCAAATTCAGTCACCTAGTAAATGAATATTGCCGGGAGGAAGAAGGAAGGAGAAGCGGAGTAGATTCGCAAATAACGAAGGAGAACCACTGCTGCTGCTAGCTGTTCACAATCTATGACGGCGAATAACGGTGGCAGGGGGTGGAGGCAAAGCCGAAAAAGGAGGGGAGGCACGAAGGTAGATGTTGCTTAGCTTGTTAGATATAGAAGCTGGTGGGTAAAATGTTTAAGGCAAAAAGCTAGGAGGGCTGAAATAATTATATTTTTTCTTTTCTTTCATAACACGGAGTTAATTTCCTAAGGGAGTTGGTGTATGTATTTGAAACAAGAGGGACATAAGAACGCATAGGTTCGACCTAACCTCAAGGGAGGGGTCCTAGTAATTTTCCCTATTCACTTCCCTTCGCCGCCAAGATTCAATTTAACTTGTTCCACACGCAATCTTCAACGTTTGCTGCGTCCAATAAAAAATCAACAAAGAAACAACAACATTTGTGCAAGGAAGGCACCTCATAAGGTTAATTGCATATTTCAAGCCCTTTCTTCTTTACCTTTACTTGATGAATAGCCATAAAGTTGGCAAAGTGACTGATGTCTGGTAAAATAACAACACAACTCATACTTTACCGAACCTCAGATCTAAACTTTATTGATCTTAAGCCATCCCCAAGTAGAATAGAAAATAAGGCAATAATAAAAATCATGATGACCCACTGAGAGTTGAATAAATTAATTAAAAATCATATGCTTCGTTTTAAAGTACTTTGGTTTAATACTTTGCAGCACAACAATTGAGCTGATGGTATGCCCTAAGCTATAACCCCTTTTATCCAAAGTTTTGATCCCAAATTCATATGAGACGCAGATATAGGGATGAGTGAGTTGGTGGTATCATTTCAATGCAGCATGCTGTTATATTTCACCTGTGTGGAAATGTAGTCAGCTAAAAGAGGACGTACTTCCCATTCACCCTTCAGCAACCATATTTGATTCAAGAGAAAACAAAACCGAAGTGATTACAGAATTTGTATGATGCATGTCGAGGCAGTTTGAATCTAGAAGCATATGACCTAACTACACATTTACAGCAAACAGCTCCATCAAAAGAGGTTAAATGCTACTCACAGCAAACGGCTTGCTTCTCTTTCTGCAACTTCTCCCAAAGGCATAAAAGCAACCGCGGACCTTGATAATGAGCGAGCACATAATTTGACTCGCATCCGACATTGTAGAATTTTTCATCATTCACATAATGAACTTCTTGACCACTGTTCTTGAATTGTTCAATCCAGATGCCCATTGCAACATCTTCAAGCTTAAATAGCTGTTAAGCAAGTTTTGGAGAGAAAGGTTTCAGAATTTAGGAGGGAAAAGCTATTAAGAAGATTCTTGAAGCCAGAAACTGGCATTTGGAGATTGAAATATGGTTGTCTTCCCAAGAAAAGCTTAATCTTTGTTTCTACATTTGCATCATGAGGAGTAATGGAAAACGCTAAAGTGATTGAACTTTGTGATAGTTTCAAAAGCTATGATAAAAGTTTTTGGGAACTCTAGATTTAACCTTTTAACATTGCAACCAAAATGTACCTTGAGATTCCTTTCCTGATGACCTTGAACAATGAATTTTGCAATGTCACGGGAGATTATGTAGCCTGGACCATGGGCCCACGGGGGATACAAAGAGTGTGGCCATTCCTGCATTGGAGAACTTTCAGCTACAGAGCCTGGAATGAATTGACTTGCATATTGAAAACTTGAGAAGATCACTACCTCCTTACTGATGTACCACTTGCTATCCTTCTCTCTATGAGGAGCTGATTCAAAGGCTATGAGGCCATACAATAGGCCATCAGTTGGTTTTCCCTTGAGGTTAATGAGAACTTCATCAATCCTTGCAAAAGCATCATCATCTGTTTTCATGATATACTTTGCAGGAAGGATCCTAGTCTGCATTTGTTCATTTGAAGCGGTGGAAAAGAAAAACAAAGGATGTTGGTAATAGTGGAAACAATGGAAGACAATAGTAGCAGTTGTAGTACTTAAAGCAATAGAGAAACATAAGCCAAGAAATCTTATCACATCCCAGTGCAAGTACATATTTACTTTGGTTTTGATGGCTTTATTAATTTATTCATTACCCAGATCATCTTTTCAATTTTTAGAACTCTTAAGAAGTGAGGAAAACAACAATTTCTTAGAGCATGAGCAAGCTAATGATGTAGTTACTCTTAAAAGTAACAACAGCATGACATACCCCCATAATGCAAATAGAAATTGTTTTTAAGCTGATCAGACTATAGTAGTCAACAAAGGGCATCAACTGGATGTCTCCATAGATTTGAGCTTCTCTCCATAGCTCATAATTGACCTGACTGTTCTTATGCTGTAGATACAAAAAGCGACAAGTGAGCTATATTATGGCATGTTTGGTTTTTGTAAGTTTTCACAGATAAACTGTGTAGTATGATATTAAACAAGGACAAGGCAGTAATCACTTACAAGGCCAATGAAAAATCGGACTGCTACATCCCCAGATCTCACAGCCTTGTATTGCATCCAAGATCTTCTTAGTGCCATTCGACGCTCAAAATTATTTCCCGTAGAGAAAATCCCAATCAGCAATTTAAGTCTTCTCCTTGTAATTGATGGCGCTTTCAGTTGCTCAGCATCAAGCAATAAATCATGATCTTCAGAAACAGGCAAGCCTTTAGCAAATACTGAAAAAAGGTCCAAGCCACCTTTCACCCTGACTATATTAACTGACCATGGTTCAAGTTTCTGCATCCAGTTTCAAATGTCTCAGTTAAATAATGTTTGCAAAGCACAAAAATCTTTCCTCTTCTGCTTCGTAAATCTTTCTTTTTTTTTTTTGGGGGGGGGGGGGGGGGGGGGGGGGGGGGGGGGGGTTCATGTTCTTTTCAAAAGGGAGGGATTGAATTCCAGGTGTGCACACATACCTTACCTCCCTGTACATAAAGGATGTCTCATGCCTGCCATTCACTGTCATATGGAACCCCTCTAGGCCAACCCACAATGTAGCAGTAAACGGGTTTCCTCCAGAGAATGGGAAAGGAGCACTTTCATGGGTAGCTCCTTCAGAAACACTGATCGAGTTGTCCATAGTGTGGTTACTGTTTTGATTCTCCACAGCACTTCTGGCAACTAGTTGGTTACAAATACTAAGTCCATCAACTGTTAACATGTTAGGAAGTGTTAGACTTCTAATAAAAAGAGCTTCCTTTTAAAAGGAAAAGATTAGCAGACACTAACAGCAAAACAATCAAGCAACTAGAAATTGCAAAAGCCGAGCTAGGAGCAAGCACAAAGATCCTTGAACACAACAAATGATGCTATTCATTCTGAAATGACCATGGACATAATGTAACTCATCTGAAGATCACAATATGCACCCTTCTGTTTGCCCCTTACTTTTACAAAGATGCAAATCATTAAATATTTTTAAGATATCACAAGCAGGTAATGGTGAATTTACAAGGAAACAATTATTGAGAATGACAACCAGAAAATCACTTCGATCAAGAGAGAGCTGACCAGGGGTTTGCTATAAAAATAGTCATGGGTTATATTCACATCAACCCCTGCACCCAATGGACTGCATACAGGATTGAGGTGGTTGGGTGCTTGCACATTTATAAAACGACAAAATGCTTGGTTGGTGGAGGGGAACGGAAAATCCAACCACAGTACCTTATTCAGGTGTCCTTTTTCATGCACAATATAACTTGTGCAATTTCCACCCCGGTGATTAGAACCGAAAAGAAAGAGCAGATATGCTCCTATGCTGACAATTTGTTGCATTGCATGCATGGAAAAGGGACATGGATCAATACCAAGTGACTGGAAAGAGAAAAGGCAATATACCTGTTAAGTTATTCCCAAATCCATATGCAGGACACCTTTCCTCTTTGCCCCAGCCAAGTTCATGGGTCCATGTATTTTGAGCTATAAATGGCTCTTCTGTCATATTTTCCCCAGGAAGGTTTACACGGTAATGCAATATGACAGGTGCCTTCACCTCACCTGAAAATTTAGGTCCTACAAGTTCAATGTCAAAGCTTTGAGAGCGTCCATTAGGAGTACCAACAACTGTAATTGACGAATCTTCAACAAGACCACAAGGCAGACCAAGAATCCTTTGGTCAGCAAGTAATGATTCACTGAGAGTACTGACACCAACAGAAAACGGGCATCTATCCTTTTCGAATTTTTCACTATTGCTAAGCCCAGTAGCCATCTCCTCCTCGATCACACCCTTCAATTCCTTCCATGCTATGGCTGCCTCTTTTATCCCCAGAGCAGTCTCAGGCAAAGCATCAGACCTAGACAGAAGAGCACCGATATGAGGCCACAGAAGGAAGGCCTTTGATGCTTCTTTACTAATGTTCATTGCAGAATACAAAACATCAAGCCCTTCCATCTTCACAAGATGTGGTTTCGTCACTGATTTTGGTAACCATTTCACTTCCATCTCAGGAGACTTGGCCGAAACATTGTGCTTCATATGGGAACCCTTGGCTGGATGGTTTCTGAAGAAATCATAAGCTGACTGCCTTTTGGGTGGCTGTGTTTCCCGAAGGCTATAACTGGCAAGCAAGATTAATGCTAGAACTACAACCAACACCCCACCATACCACTTTTTCATTCTGAATAGACCCATTACTAATAAGCACGCATTGATCGTAAACAACAACAAGATTGGCGTCCAGTTCAGAAATTCTACTCCATTTCATTAATGTCGTGTTCGATTACCATCTTCGTCTCCTAGTTCCGAAATACTTGTATTGAACAGGAACAGGGCGAGGAGGATGCGCTATGTGCAGTATACTAGTGGTAGAGGAGAAAGCTACTTAATCGAAGCAACAGAGGAAGTTCAATTCAGGAATCAAATCAAAGCTTCTTATTCAGCAAAGGTTCGTAAGGGCTTCAGAAATCATTAACTAAGCCACCAGTGAAAAGCCAAACCCTTGCAGATGAAACAAGAGAGCGAAATGAACGTACTCTTCTAGCTTCACGGATCTTCTAATCTGCCAGATCTGACTGAAGACACTAAAACAGGAGCCTCATATGGAGCGCAGAGAAGACGCCCGGATTCATCAACAATTCGAAGCCGGAAACCGACTACCCATGTAAAAGACCAGAAATAGGCGTCAAACTAATTCGTAGTAAATGATTTTAAGCCCCGAATGAGCTCTCCGGCAGAGTAAGGCAGACGCCTTTTTGAGTGACAGTAACTCGCTAAGTGCATCGGATGCGACATGATAGCGCGTCCTGGTCAAACCGAGATTATCCCGCTTCGCTGAAGTTTGAGGGTTCAATTCAACCGAATTAAGGTTCAGAGAGCCAAGTGTCAGGGGTGGACAAGCTTTAGGTGCTAAAGATGTAATTTAGCATCAGTTGGGACGACTCCGGCTAGGAAAGGATGGGTGGACAGTAGGGTATGGAGGCGGCGACGATGAAACATTGAGCAAGCGGACAGGACTCTCCGGTGATCGCCAGTTCAATTAATCTGAATAGGTACACTTATTGCTCCAGCGGGAACGATGCTTAATGCGCACGGAATCAGGGGGGTTCTTGATAAAGCTGGTAATTCGACACAAGGCCAGCTTCAGATACAGCTAGCGTTTCTAATTTCGGCTCGAAACCGTAATAAATTAACAGGATAGTAAGAGTTCCTTCTGGCTCGAATCATTTGACTCTGATTGTTGAGCCAGTTGTTTGATTGGGTTATAAGAAATATTGGTGACTGGGCGCATGGGCGGCTTCACACTGGGGTGAATGGCCGCACTTGCGCCGCTAAACTCTTGGAAATTATAGGTTATACATGTTCATAGTTGATAAGTATAGGTCCTTAGTTATGATTTGTCCCTCAAATTTTTTGGGCTTTTTTGAACCATAGGACACTCACACAAACATATACTAAAATTAGGTCCTTAATACACACGCACACACACACACAAAAGATGTTTCATTCCAATTAAAAAGTGAGTCGAATAACATCTTACAAACCAACAACAGTATAAAATTTTAAGGAACAATATAAACATAAAACTAGTCATAAAAAGGCTACTCGTTCCTATTATACCAAACAAAAATAAGAAAATTAGATCAAATCAAACCTTCAAGATAAATCAAAATAAATATATAGTACAAAACTTATAAATAAGTCTATACCAAACCAATAATAACCAAGCAGTGTGCAAGAACCAACATGGCATTAGAGTCCCAAACAAAACTATTTATAAAAATAAAAAAATTACATATAAAATAAAAAAACTGATTTTATTTTATGCAATGACCTTAATATATGTTGCCAATAGTGGGAACACCCTAGTAGAGTTGATATCCCGATAAATATAAAAAAAAAACCTAGATCTATCATTGTATGTTTTCAATTGAAGATCTACCCAGTAAGAGTCTCAAATCACTCTTTAATGCTAAGATTTGAAGGATAATGCATTCACCATAAAATCAGATAGATAACATCAGATATGGTTAGTCAAGCAATAAAAGAATTGAAATAAAACGAACCAGATCCGGACCGTAGAAAATTATGGGGGAGATGGCAAAAGGGAATGAGTTGGGGGATAGTTAACATATTATTTAGTTGTTCCATAATTGACTAATATATAGCAAGTTGAGGACATTACTTATAATTCGACTATAAATTATGCATTGTTGCCCAACAAATTCACTTGCTCGATGTATTTTTATCTCACCTCATCCCATGAATAGTTCTTACTTTAATTTTATTTGTTATTTATTTGTATAAGCTATAATTTTTTTATTTAATTTTTATCGAGTATTGGGTCTTTTAATGTTATCTTATCAATTTATTCATATATTTTCTTAACTCAAAATGATATTATAAGCAATAGTAACAATTTAAATCATACTATAATTCTACCGTATACCTTACTCCATCCCACCTAAATTACTTTAACCAACCTAAGTTAATCCTTTTGACCACAAATAGAAAAATCCTCTTGTATTGAATATACGTAAATTCTAATATATTTGCTCTTGTTTTTTTTGTTAATGCCATAATTATTATTTAAAATAAAACATATTTCTCTTATACAACTTCAACCAATAAAATATTCTGTATCACCATCATAATTATGAAGTCACAAGTCATACAATTCTATTTTTTGGGGGATTACAAATACAGAATTATCTATTTCTTTTATTTCTTAAAAAATAAAAAAATTTGAGTTAATTACTTTTATCTCATATTGCAATATGTTAAAAATTTGTAAATATCTCACAAAATACAACATTTTAGAACACATCTCAAGTGCAAACAATTCAAACCAAATTAAAAAAAATAAAAAAAAAAAGAAGAAATGAGCCTATTAATTATGAGCCAATGCATTTTCAAGCAAAAGAAATATCTATATCGTCAAAATAAAAAAAAATACATAGTATTTATACATGTAATTAGTTTATTTATATGCCATCTAGATATAAATTGAAACAAGAGTCAACCTTAATACCAACTGCATAAAAAATGTTAAAGTCTTTTAAATAGATAAAGCACTAAACTTACCCCACATTATATAATTTTTGGAGTTGCCTCTAATTGGTCGAGCCTTATGTTAGATATATTCAACAAAATTGGTTGCACTTTTCCATTCACTGACTATATAAGGATGTTTGCCATGTGTGTTAATTGGAACTCATTGATGCCTAGAAAGGTGGTTCCAAGATTTATGGCTTTGCTATCTGACGAGGACCAAGGTGAAACCTTTCATGGTTTCAGCATACTTTTAGAGTAGAGAGTTTATCATTTGAACCTTCAAGAATCTTTAGGCAAGTTCAAGTTGACATGTAAGTCATCTCATGATTTGCAGGTGACAACGAATAAGGATCTAGAAATGGGTCTCTTGAACCTCTTTACAGGGGCTCAGCTTTATCTTTCACCCAAGATAATTTTTGCAAATATAAAGGATTATTGCCATCACAATCTTGACAGGGAATATGCCATCTTAAGGCCGAATATAGATGGAGGTATTGATTACTACAATGAGTCCAACATGCTTGAATTGTTTGTATAGAAAGTTATTCTATCGTCAACCCTTGAACACAATGGTTACATTGCTACCTGGGTTGTATTTTGGATGCTATATTCCATGTAGGAAAATTATATGCCATCAATCAATAGTTTCATGTCTATGTTTTTGACATGAATGTTCCCTCACCAAAGCTCATTAAACTTCTTGTAAACCCACTAAAGCGTGTTGGGGGTTGCACTACATACCTAGTCGAATATAGTAATGAGATAATGATAATTAGTAGAAGGCTTTTTGACAATTAGGATGAGGGTTGTTAGTTGTACAAAACAACTAAGTTCAGCATATATAAGTTATAAGGTAGAAATGTACAATAGTGAGAGGTTGAGCTAATGTACAATAGTAATGAGATGTTCGGGGATGATGCTTAATCAATGGCAAAATCGAGGGACGAAGGAGGCAGCTAGTCAGTTTTCTTTAAAATTCATTTTTAAAGTTTCTAAATAATTTTAAAGATTTATTCAATTTAAATTTAAATTTAAATGTAATGAATATATAGTAGTGAATATAAAAATACTTTATTTTGAAAATAAATAAAATTTAATAACTTACTTCAAATTAAAACTAATGGTTGCTTAAAATAATATTTATTTCTACACATACAATTAGGAATTAATTCAAAGAAATTTTTATTTAGATGGTTATATTTTTTTAATACTTAGAAATTTATAAGAGCATGGTTATAGGAGTTATATTCTTTTTAGATAGTTGTATTATAGTTTAAAGTTTATCTTTTGATTAATTCAAATTTTGGACTAATTGCAACTTAGGCTTATATATAAACCATACTTTAAAAACATTCTAGATCCACCACTGTGAATGATCACCTTGACTATTGCCTAATTTTGGCTTGATTTAAAGGTCATTCATGGCTCATTTAAATTGCTATCAAACTAATTTTGAATAAAATATCAAGTTTGATACATAATTCAAACAAAGCTTGATTTACTTATTACTTAACTCAATTTTTTTTCCTTCAAGTGAAAAGTTTGAGCTCGACTCATTAAACGATCACTCATGGCTCATTTATATTATTTTTAACCTAAGTGTAAACAAAATATCAAGTTTGATATATATTACAAGCCAAACATGATCACTCTACCGTTTGGCTTGGCTTTGCACTTGGCGCTAAAAGTGGCTTAATGCTAGCCCAGGTAAGCCACCTTAACACCTCTAGTACAAAAGATTCCTTCACTTAAGCCACCCAAATGTCTTCCCAATTGAGCGCCCAAACTTGCTTTTACACCATATGTATCCTTACTTCTCAGCCAAGCAATATATGGACTTGGGTAAGCCGACCATCTGAGCCACCCTCATGCTTCCTCTATAACTTCATTTTCCAAGTTCATAGAGTACTTTCCTAGGTTTCCCTAGCTTGATACTCCGTTATTCCTCCTAACCTATGACCTATGTACATTGGGTTCTAAGGGTCATAACAATTTCAACCTAGCACATATGGCATAATATCATGAACACATCGACTGATTGTTTTATGAATCATATTTTTTTAAAAAAAAAAACTTTCCTTGTGCAACTTTAAATAGGACACAAATTTCACACCCAAAGTGAGTAGGAAGACATCATTGTCTTTGGAAATTGAGATTCTTATTAATGGAAGAGGCAGCAAACATAGATAAAAAAACTTTCACAGTTGAAGTGGCAATGAAAAATGATCGAATAAATCTTTAATTATCTTAATCGAGTTAGATTCGATCAAAGCCATTAAGTTAGATTCAATCAATGTTTCTTGTGATCAGCGTGGCCTTGTAATAGCTCCCCCTACTATGTGATCGTTTCCATAATTGTAGGAATCATTCCTTCTCGTGCTGGGCCCGTAAGCTTACTTTCAGTGGACCTCTTACTTGATGGATTGAAGCCTAATAGTACATCAGATAGCTGCATCATATTTTCTAGAACAATGTTGAATTTTCATAGGTATATTTGCCTTGTCAGGGGAATATTTTTTGTGCGAGCTTTGCAAATCAAATAGATAAAAAATGGATGAGGTTTGTCCCTTGGGCTTAGGTGAGGTGTAGGCGGGGGTTGTAAACCTTTTCACATGAGGTGAATGAGTTTGATCCACCTTTTTGATTTATTTGTGATAGATATGCTGTTATTGGGCTAAGGTCTGAGCAACATGTGATTTTTGTGGACCCATCTAATGTGCTAAATCTCATCTCATAGTCTCTTTCTAGGTATTTTATTAGTATTTGTCACAACTATTGGGACTTATCCTTGGCTGCTGCTACTATATTTTATTGCATGAGTTGGCTCATGATATGCATTTATCCAGGGGTTTGAATTGCGTGACAGGTGATAGACAACCCAAATCCATCCGTGACGTCCGTCATCTATCACTGTTGGATTTCCCTTTACCTAGCTTACTTTTATTTTATTTTATGAGTGTAAGGCCCTTGGTTCCAAACTTCCAATCCCTCTCAGCAAATCCCTTCTCATGTCTTACCAAAGTTTCTTATGTTGGCACATATGATGCCTCTTTCCTATTGAGCAGTTCTATTTTTATCTATGCCGTAATAAAATTTATAAAATTAAATAAAAAATATAAAAAAAACTAAAGGTTGTATTCTGGCCACCTAAAAAAGCTGTTTTAAAATTATTTATTATTTGTTTTGTTTGTATCCAACCCTTACTCTCTTTTTTTTTTGTGCCAATCAATGCTTACTTGAAATTATCAATTCGTTTTAACTCAAATCTATTAAATCTACAATGACTTATTTTTATTTTGACATATTTTTTGAGTGAAACTAATTTTCCTTGAAAACCAATATTATATAGATATAATAACCCATTTGAAGGTAAATTTTCATGATAATACTAAATTTTTTATTAATTTTTCTATTTTTAGATATTAAAAAAATCATAAAAAATTAATAAGATTGTAAAAATTATATTTTGGATGGATTATTACACCTACATAATATTGAATTTTAAATAAAATTAGCTCCAAACAAAAAAGATATAAAAATAAAAATAAATTATTTTAAATTAAGTTGATCTAAATTAAAATGAATTGGCCATAAAAGTTTATACACCTAACAATCACTTTGATAATACTTTTTTAAAAGAAATTAACCTTGACTAAATTTTTTTGTTCCTTACCCAGCTTAAACAAATTAATAAAAACTGTTTGAAGTGTAAGATTTCAATGAATATACAAATTAAGCAACTAAACATTCCCGCTAAATTAATGTATTTCTTTCATTTTTGTTAATTTTTTAATCTAAAATTAATGTCATTTTAAATTTAATTTTATATAATTAATAATTACTTGAATGAAATTTTCAGTAACTAATAAATTCTTTATGAATTTTTTTCGTACCTAACCAGGAAAAAGAAAAATAAAAAAATTCCTAAATTTTCTTTAAAAATATTTTAAAAGTACTCTTCCAATTTCTTTTATATAAAGTTTAAATTGAGATATAAGTTAAGTGAGTAATTAAAATAAGTCAAAATAATTATTAATAACTTTGTTAAAAAATTAATGTCGAACACACACACACGCATAATCGCTTATAATCGTTTTCTAATACAATTTTGTTTAAAAAAAAAAGGATATTTGCACAAGTAAATGCTACGCTGACAGTATAATGAATAAAATTTTAGGACTTTAATAAGGGTGAATAGAAAGAAATTTGATGAGTTGATGATATATTCATAAAAATTGTACAATCCGTCCATGGTTTAAGCGAATGGAAAAGCTCTTTCATCACCGTCACGCTAAGGCTTTGGCTCGGTGTCTCTTGCAAGCGTGAAATTAACTTATCACCAAGTAATTACAATTTACTGGCCCATCAGAACAGGGTTTACGCACATTAATTGTCACCCGTGACACACAGAAGACACCAACCCGTGAAATGGGGGCGGACACGTGGCAGTTCCTGGTATTGCCATGACAAAGAGAAGGCCCCAAAAATATTAAATTTCACCACCAATAACAGACAGCCCTAGAAAGCTACCTAATTAGTTGCATGTGAATTCTTTTTTTGTGTTCAAAGTTGGAGCTCTGAGAGGGAAAGGCGGCAGCATTAGCCACTCGCTCTGGCACGCGCCTACCTTTGCCAATAATTTGACTCCCCAGTAAAAGAGGAGCGTTTGGCGCGTGCAGCTCTGGTCATCCTACGTGGCAAAGCCCAGGCCACAAAATTGAATTCGCTCGAGGTACGAGAATCGCAACCCAATTGCTCGCCCACCAATCCATTGATTTTGAGCCGTTGAAGCCAACCCGTGAACCCCATGCATGCACTAAAAAGGAATTCCATGAATTGCTGTAGTTCACGTCACAATAACTTCGTTCCGTTCCATTCTACCCCTTATAAAACCCTCTGCCTCTTCCAAGTCCCAAACTTACCTTCACCCCGATGTACGTAGTATTAGCAACACAAGCCACTCTAACATCATTAGCTCCAATTTGACCTTCATTACAGTGGTGGTCGGGAGTTGTCGATCAACCACGAAAGAGGCCGATCGACCGCGAAAGGGCAACAGTACAAGGCACGAAACCAGACCAGTACTTGACGTCGATAGTTTCTCGTGACATATTATTCAGGGGTAAGGTTACGTAATTTTCTTCGTTGTAGAGTTTTTTTTTTTTTTTGTTTTCCTCAAAATGTGCTTCACGTGTGACACAGATGAATGGGATGGGAGGAACTTGGTTATTTGATTGGGATTTGGTTGCTTGTTAATTTAATTATTATGGGATTTGGGGGATGGAGTATGTGTTGATGGGCCAGCTGCATGGGCAAAGTATGTTGCATCAACTCGTGATGAGTTTAATTCCCTTGTCGGTCTCCTAGAACATGCTTCCTACTTCTACGGCCACAAAAAGGAGCTAGACAACAACACAGGGTCACGGGGACTGGCCTGTTGATTGATGGCTCTGTGGATTTCGATCATCAATTCAGTCGAAAACAGCTTCTGCTTTGCCTTTGCCAGCTATTCATCATTATTTTCAGCACCACCTTTGCCAAACCCACTACTATTTTAATATGGACACTGCATTCCTTCAAAACTATAGCATCATCATGGACCAATTTTTACAAACATATTAAATCTTAGATGCATAAACGTTAATTGATCCTTCTTACTTCTTTTTTTTTTTTTTTCAGAAACCAGTGATCTTATTGTAACATGTATGATTTATTAAAAATTTCCTAGAAAAATTTTAGTACGTCTAGCATCGCTATTCATTGATCCATAGTGTTTTTTTAAAAAAAAAAAATACTTTGCTTATTTTACGTCCCCTTCTAAAATTGGAAAGTCAATACAATATTAATGGAGAACGGAAATATATATTAATTAGTTGGGACTAAATGATACTCTATCTCTATCCCAAATTGTTAGCAACATAATTTATTTCGGATCATCCAAATATTTTGTAAAATTTTCATATTTACTAAATTATTTTATTATATTACACTTCAACCAATGTTTAATTTGCCATCTTTCTTGCTGTGTGTGTAAAAAAAAAAAAAAAAAGAGTGAATGGGAAAATGAAAAACAACAAACAAATTTTTTCTTAATTTTCACACCAAATATTTCAACTAATACGGGACAGTGTGAGTAATATTAATACGTTATTCTTCTCTATATTTTATAAAAGTTGACTCGTTTACTATTTATAATAATTAATTTATGATTTTATTTTTTTAAAATTTTATAATAAAAATATGAATTTTTTATATGAAAATAAAACTTTAAAAATTATAGTTTTTAATTATCATTTAAATTTTTTTTACAATACATATTAATATGAATATATTCAAATCAAATTTTAATTAAAAAAAATAAAAGAGTAAACTGATATAAAACAGAGAGAGTATTACTTCAGAGGAACATAATTTTTGTTATTGTTATCATTTAGCACATTGGCCACAAAATAATAGTCACAGTCACTAATGATGAGGAAACAAATTGAAACAGGATTCTTTTCAATATGAAATTGAAAAAAGGCTGACTGCGTTGAGCCAATCTACTTGGACGACGCTTGGAAAAAAAACCTGATAAAGACACATCCATTAAAGATTAAACAAACAGTAATTGCATTTTATTTCTTAAAATTTTACAATAATGATTGTTAAGGGAAAATTTTAAGTTCATTCGGTAGATCTTATTTATTTATGGGTAAAAAATTAAACTAGAATCAATTTCACGAAGTGGGAAATTATGTCATGGTAATTAATAGATAAACATGCCTTGTTGCAGATAAAGGCATCGGTATAGCAATAGAATTTTGAAAAAATTATCTAGGCTAGCTTTTAACTTTTAATTTCAATGATTTTATCTTAACACACAAAACTCTAACATTAATTGTAAAAATTATTTAAAAATAGGGTAAAAAAAAAGTAAGTAAAATTCTTATTAATTAAATATAACTCGTTAAATTTGAAGCAAAATTCTTGATTTGCTTAACTCATATTTAGTGGAATTTTTTTCATAAAGATATATTTAGTACACTTTTCTTTATAAAGATATAAAGTGGACTTCATTTAACATTACAGGTCTACATCACACGAACATCTTTTAGCCGAGACTCTTGATTTTTTCGTAATTTTCATTGGTTACTCATTTTATTCGAAGCAATAGTATTTTACCTTACATATCAATTATATCACTAAACTTCAATAATTTGATGAAAACCATGTCTATTATTTTTGTTTCTCTAATATTATAATTTTTTTTATTACTCAAAATACAATATAATATAATACAATAATGCGTTAAAGGATTAATAAAATAAAATTGATGATTGAGTGAGTTTTTAATTACTTTCAGAAAGACTTGAACTCCGGCTCTCAGGTTGAGGGCAACCCTAACATACTTGAAGTGGTCATTGTACAAAACATTCAAGTGCTCTATCTAACCTAACTCTAGCTAAATATATATCCTTCCACTGTTAATGAATGCGTTAATAGCACTTCTTTTCTTAGAACAATATTCAACTCAAAATTTAAGTTTTAATAATTCTAGAAATTTGGCTTGATGTTTGAGAAGAATGAATGGAAAGTTTTAGGCATTCTTTGTGATAGGAAGGCCTGCATAAATTGATTAACCTTGCCTGAGAGATCTCACAAGGGTTAATTAGTACACCTAACCCCAAAAGTTTTTCGAAACTACAGTTACTTCTTAAGTTTTCAAAATCTACATTCTGGCTCCTTATTTCCAGGGGCTGTGCCAGACTCACAGTGTATAAGTGTCAACAATAAGAGGGGAAGTGTAAATAAAATTAATCGTAATTATGAAATGCTTGAAGTGTAGTAATATAGCTGAACATAATGAAGCACTGGTAACCTAATTGAAAATGTGTTGGTATAGTATTAAGTGGGAAAATCCTAAATGACCAAGAAAATAAATTAGTAAAAGCTTTATATTATGATGAAATCTCCTTGTCCATTATTGATTGATTTTATATAAGATGTTTAAGCATGGATACTTGGAATTTCTCTCAACACTGGGAGAAGTATACTTCAGAGTCCATACATGTTACTTCGTTTGACCTTTGTCGTGTAATACTGGCTTTGGTAAATGTGGTTTGGGAAAACCATATTTGACGGTCCGTCCAAGGCAAGAGCAGAGATGAGTTCACACAGGCTTGTATCACTGTTGAAATCGCAATGAATGATGCCCTCCAGTCCAGCCCCAGCTTCACAAGAAACAACAAACACAGGGGAGCAAAATATTACCAGAAAACATTGGAAATTTGGGAAACATTGGATCTGTGGACCACATGACCAACCAGAAAAACAAAAAGCATCGGACATATTAGAGAAAGTATTATATTATTTTTTTTCTTTTTCCTTTCCATCCAATTTTATTTTTTAAAGGCCAGATGTAAATCAGCCTCTCGACCCACAGAAATCCAAACGAAGAACCAAGAGTCTCCTGACAAATTTGCCACACGACACGACACGAGAGCAGAGGAAGGAAAGACCCCATCAGCCCCCACTGCCACTTCTCTCCCTTTCTCTGTGTCTCTCTCCCCCCTCCGTCTCCTGCATCCTTGAACATTATGACCGAGAAAACGATTTTCTTTTCATCCAAAACCCGACGCGTGTCCTCTTCTCTGCTTGGGAACTGCTTCTGTTGGTAACCCCAACGTTAGTATAAAGGAGAGCCTCTGCTTCTGCTGCAGGGAGCTCACTTGTTGTTCTTTTTTCAACGTCTGTATTGCATTTTTATTTGATGCATTGTTGATGATCTTCAAGGATGGGAGATTTTCGTTGGATTTTGATCATCTGGGTGGCTTCATCTCTCGCCTTCCATTACCATTGGTGCAATGTGGAAGCTAGATATCATTACCACAAGCCGAAAAACAGAGTTTCCCCTGTTTCTCCGCCCCCTGGACCTGGACCTTCTCAAGGGCCCGTTCCTTCTTCCCCTTCTAATCCTCCTTCCGTTCCGTCCGACCCGTCGGAACCTTATCCCAATGACCCGGGACACTCCTCCTCTGGCTGTATCTTCGATGTCACGTCTTTCGGCGCTGTTGGCGACGGCGCTTCCGATGACACGGCAGCATTCCGGGCGGCTTGGAAAGCTGCTTGTGCTGTGGAATCTGCGGTTCTTCTGGCTCCATCTGATAAAACATTTATCATCACTTCCACCATCTTCTCGGGGCCATGCAAACCAGGACTTGTGTTTCAAGTAAGATTTCCCTAACTCTCTTATTTCTTTTTGTTTTATTACATCATCATTGCTAGTTGTTAGGAGAGATCATTAATAGCTTTTCTATTTTTTGGGTGGGGTTGGGAGAAAAGGTGGATGGGATTTTGATGCCTCCAGATGGACCAGATTGCTGGCCGGAAGCAGATAGCCGGAAGCAATGGCTTGTGTTTTATCGACTCGACAACATGACGCTTGCAGGGAAAGGAACCATTGAAGGGAATGGAGAGAAATGGTGGGAGCTCCCCTGCAAACCACACAGGGTAATTTAGTAGATTATGTTAGTAGTATTTTAGTTTCCTGATACTATTTGTATTTGCTTACAGAATTCCAATTGTTAAATTCCATTGCAGGGTCCAGATGGTTCCACAATGCCAGGCCCTTGTGACAGTCCTGCTGTAAGTAAACTTACGATTAATCAGAATCAGAGCTTTCTTTGAGTGGGGAGAAAATAATTAGATTTTTGGTTGTTGGTCAGATGATCCGTTTCTTCATGAGCTCTAATTTGGCGGTGAGTGGGCTAAGGATCCAGAACAGCCCTCAGTTCCACATGAAATTTGATGGCTGTGAAGGCGTTCTGATCGACAGGTTATCCATATCTTCCCCTAAGCTCAGCCCTAACACGGATGGGATCCACATAGAAAACACCAAATCTGTGGGAATATACAACTCCATGATTAGCAATGGTAGGGAAGAAACCGAGTTAGTTGTATCTACCATCTTTTCTCACTTCTTTGGCTATTCTAGAGTTTTATATGTGACATTAACCTATCGGCTTTGTATGACTTTAATCAGGAGATGATTGCATTTCAATCGGTCCGGGTTGCGCCAACGTGAACATTGAGGGTGTTACTTGTGGACCAAGTCATGGGGTCAGGTATGCTATGGCACACAACACAAACGCTAATTAAGATTAGATGGAAATTATGGGCTATTACCTCTTAACTGGATTACTCCTACTAGTTCATCCATTCTTTTGGCAATTCCATATCGTTTTCAGCATCTGTCCTGAAAAGGACAGGTTTTTCTTGCCTCAAGTAGCAACCACTTTTTAACTGATCCAAAGACTAGTGTGTGTCAACAAAAGCCAAATCATGTGCATTGATTTAATGTAGCTCTCAACTGTCCTTTTCTAAGCCAAGTGAGGGAATCAGTTATTAATTCCTGAGGAAATAATGACTCTGTCACAACCATAACAGCATGGTCATAAATGAGGGGAAATAAGAGGAAAAGGATTAGGCAAAATGTTAAATGTACTACAGATCTTTACTGAAACTTATTTTGGTACTACATGATGTGGTAGATAGTAATTGGGAACAGAAATATGTGTTGGCATCTGTCCTTGTACAAACAACTGGCTTGAGCTTGATGAACAAAAAATTTGTCCCCTCCACTTTGCAGCATTGGGAGCCTAGGGGTGCACAATTCCCAGGCTTGTGTCTCCAACATTACAGTCCGCAACGCTGTCATAAGGGAATCGGACAACGGGGTTCGAATTAAGACATGGCAAGGTGGCACCGGTTGTGTCTCGGGCATATCATTCGAGAACATCCAGATGGAGAATGTTAGGAACTGCATAATAATAGACCAGTACTACTGCTTGTCAAAGGCTTGCCTCAACCAAACCTCGGCTGTGTATGTGACAGACGTGGAATTCAGGAACATCAAGGGCACATATGATGTTAGAAGCCCGCCAATCCACTTCGCTTGTAGTGACACAGTTGCCTGCACAAACATAACTATGGCAGAAGTTGAGCTCCTGCCTTATGAAGGGGAACTGGTGGATGATCCGTTTTGCTGGAACGCGTATGGAACTCAAGAAACTCTCACCATTCCCCCGATAGATTGCTTGAGAGAAGGGATGCCAGAGGCCGTAGAAGAAATTTCTGCTTATGGGTGTTAGATACTTGAAATGAGATTAATTGGAGGGTACAATAATTTTTTTCTTTTTTAGGTACTATAGAATACTGTATAGAGCCCATGGGAGGGAGAGCGTCTTAATTATGGGGCTTGTTAGTTGTCTCTTTACATATAGGTTTCATCCCTGCTAGGGTCATTCCCCTTATTGTGTGATGAGATGAGATGGGGCTACTTTTTTGGCTCCAGACTGGTAATATTAATAGGTTGGTTTTTATATATTTATTCGTAAAAGTAGCATTTAGCTCAAGTTCTTTTGCTACAATCAACTAATGGAAATTAGTGGTTGAAAATTGACGTAACGAGTTGCGTGAACAAAGATAAAACACATCTAGTCTTCAAATAAAATAAATAGTTTCAATCCAAAAACTCAAATTTAAAGAGAAAAATCTCAATAATTTTATTGATCAAAAGTTATGTCTCTTGCAAACATGCATAAGCCATTATATAGGAAACCATTAAAGTCCTAAACTAACTAGAATAGGAAAAATCAAAATTAACTCTAGATAGGAAATCTAACACTTATTGATATCTTTTTCCAATAAAAGATCTCTAGGAAAATCCTACTTGATATCATAATAGATAAGGACTCTAATTAACCTAATAAAGCCAAAAAATAACTCTTGAACTAGGGAAATAAAAT
The DNA here is from genome assembly GCA_005392925.1 of Aquilaria sinensis. Taxonomy (NCBI): domain Eukaryota; kingdom Viridiplantae; phylum Streptophyta; class Magnoliopsida; order Malvales; family Thymelaeaceae; genus Aquilaria; species Aquilaria sinensis. The sequence continues at coordinate 77,108 of SMDT01002629.1, read as the reverse complement.
ATCCCTAAAAATAATCATGAAAATTACTGTAAAATAACAAAATATTAAATATCCCGCCCTCGTCATTCTCATCCTCTTGAAAAAAAACTTGTCCCCAAGTTCCTCGGTTGAAATTGAGTTCTTCCATGTCGCATGAATAAATATTTGGAACACAACAAACTCTCTTTAAGTTTCTGGAATATCAAGCAATGTTGATGTCTTTTAACTCCCAAATTTAGCCAGACGCAAATCATATTATTTTTGGCTTTAGAAGATACCTTCAATACCAAGAAAATCCACAAAAAGCAATTTTGGCTTCCTAACCAAATCATTTAGCACCAATTTGCCAATATCACATGCAATTTCTTCTGTCTTCTCTCCCTTTTCCATCATTTGATTGTCACAGCTAACAAGTTCTGCAGCACTCGCTTTTTGTTGCTTGTCTTGAATTATGTTAACTACAAATTCTTCCACGGATTCAGTATTAAAATTTTGCTCATATTGCTCCACGCTCTCTTCATAACCTTCATTTTCTCCATCTAACTCACAAATAATCTTTTCTTCCTCCTATTTACATGGACTACCATATGCAAAACTATTGGAAATTAAAATTGCTCATGTCACCATAAACTTCATAAATTTTCCTGTTGTAATTCTTGCAACTATAATCTCCAACTTTGGGGTATTTTCGGAACAAGATCTCTTCAAAATCCAAAGAAAGAAAATATTTCTGCATCAACCACTCCATCCAATACCATGTTTTAATTATATATTTCCCTTGACGATACCTTATGACCTATAATTTCTCCTACCAAGCTAAAGCTCGTCCTTTTAATCTCCAAGCAACATACTGTACCTTTTTACTTTCGGGCACCATATTATACTTGGAAAATTTTTCAACATCGGCAATCAATTCTAGAAAATCTTCAATATCTAAATCTTCATAAAAGAAAGGGATTCCTACCTTTAATAATTCTCTAGTCTGCCACCCACATCTGGCGTGTCCTTTACGCTCAACAAGATAGTTATCATCATCTGATTCAGAATCCTCCATATACCACTTTGATTTAAAAGAATTGTCATCTTTATCTTCATCTGATGACTCTTTCTCAATGTAGGTACGACATCTATGTTGATAGGCAGGAAGGGATCTTCCAATAGGTTTGTCAAAGGTGATATCCTCCCAAACTCACAATCTATCATTACTCCAATTCTTGTTTGTGTGAAAACTTCGGCCATCAAATTGATCTGCAAAGTAATCGTCAAAACACTGATATTTATGATCCATCTGTTACTCCCAAGATCTCAACACATTTTTTGATCTTGCAATCTTAGGATCTTAGTCTCACAATCAACGTCGTAAGAACCGCCACTTCTTTGACTATGCCAACTGCCAAGAGAAAGCGGCGCTTCCACTCACTCTAATACCACCTGATGCAACGAGTTGCATGAACAATGGTAGAACACATCTAGTCCCAAAATAAAATAAAGAGTCTCAATCCAAAATTTAGATAGAAAAACCTCCATAATTTTATTGATCAAAAGTTATCTCTCTTGCACACATGCACAAGCCTTTATATAGGCAACCATTAAAGTCCTAAACTTTCTAAAATAGGAGAAATCAAAATTAACTCTATCTAGAAAATCTAGTCCTAATTGATATATTTTTCCAATAAAAATCTTTAGGAAAATCTTACTTCATACCATAATTGATAAGGACTTTAATTAACCTAATAAAACCAAAAAATAACTCTTAAACTAAGGAAATAAAATATCCCTAAAAATAATTACGAAAATTACTGTAAAATAGCAAAATATTAAATATCTCATCCTCAAGAACTTTTATTGGAAGGAAATATTAACTCTTAAACAGGATATTTAATATTTTTTTGTTTCACAGTAATTTTCGTAATTATTTTTAGGAATATTTTATTTCCTTAGTTTAAGAGTTATTTTTAGGTTTTATTAGGTTAATTAGAGTCCTTATCAATTATGGTATTAAGTAGGATTTTCGTAGAGATTTTTTATTGGTAAAATATATCAATTAGGATTAGATTTTTCTAGCTAGAATTAATTTTGATTTCTCCTATTTTAGTTGGTGTAGAACTTGAATGGTTGACTATATAAAGTCTTGTGCATGTGTGCGACAGAGATAACTTTTGATCAATAAAATTATTGAGGTTTTTCTCTCTAATTTTAGGTTTCTAGATTGAAACTCTTTATTTTATTTTGGGGTCAGACGTGTTTTGCCCTTGTTTACACAACTCGTTGCTTTAGAAAAAGGGGTCTATGGACCCTTACAATTTATACATAGATCCGCCTCTACAACTTCCTTCTTTTTTTCTTTAGTCAATTCTAAATAATCCCCATTTTGAACTATAGTAACAAGTAAATGTGAAGGTATAACAATAATCATGAGAATGTTAGCACTGATAATGGCTTGAGAAGAACCTGCCCCAACATCGGTAGGAAAAAGCTCCAACAATTGCTCTGCTTATCTTGGTATATGGTTCCTAGTTTTGCATCACTTTTAATAAGACCAAAGTGACTAACAAGTCTATCTGAATAAGCATCGATATCCTAATCATTAAGAAGGGATGAAGACATACTTAGAAATAACCAAGATGATGGTGGTAGAAAAGGGAATGGTGTGCAAAACCTATGACAAACACTCGATCCTATAGAGAGAAACTATGGAAACTTCAAATCTCCCAATGAAGCAAATGAGAAACTTCAACCCCTTGATATAGAAGGAAAGTGGTTTAAGTAATTAATATGCCTCTAAAAGACTAAATGATCTGGAAATTCAAATAGAAACCGTTAAGAATGAAGAAAAAACTATCTTTCTCTCAAGAAAGGTTGGAAGCTGAAAATGTCATAGGAGGAACCTCTTATTGCCATCTTTCTTCAAGTAGGTGAAGGCTTCAAATGACACTAGGAAGAGACCTCATGTTGTTGTCTCCTCAGACAAGAAACAATTAAAACGATGGTAAAAGAGACCTTATACCATCATCTCCCAAAGAGAAAAGAGTTCAAATAAATGTTAGGAAAGACTTTTTTACCGGCATCTTATCCAAAAGAAGAAACACTGCAAATTCTGGTATAATGGACCTTTTACTGCCATGTCCCATAAGGAAAAGGAAGGTTTGAATGGTGATAGGGGGATTCCCCTACCACTGTATTCTCAAAAGGAAAAACACTTGAAATGGTGGTAGGAAGAGGCCTTCCTACTATCATCTCCCTCAAAAGAGAAAGAAACTTAAAATGATGGTAAGAAATCCATCTAATACTTTTTATGTCCTTAACATATTTTGCAAGCCTTTACTGCGACCAGATAGTCCTGTTGATGTAGGGGCAAAATGTGATACCCATCCTAATATTATTGGGCTAGAGTAAGTCCAAACAAGCCTAAATTGATTTAAGGCCATTTTCATATGAGGGCCGATGACCTATTCTCTTAAGAAAATGTCACTTTTGTGCCTCACCATAGGACATGTGTCTCATTAGTCCCATGTTCTTGAAGCTATGGAAAGCAATCACCTCATCCAATAGCCTAAATAAAAGGGACATAACTTTCAAGGCCTATATAGAGGGATGGGATCACTTCATTGATATTTATGCATTACCTGAAATTTTCATTTACTTGAGCATTAAAGAATCTTTTGCGGATCTCCACACTCTATTTCCTAGAATGTGCTCATGTATGAAAACCTTCTTTGTAGCATTAATATATTATACTAAGAATAGTGCATCATCAAAGAGCAAACATGCAACCAAAAGAAAAACCAATGCAACATAAGTGGAAATTTTGGCATGAAAAGTTGCTACAAGCAAATCAATGTTTGGATTTAGAAGAGTAGTTTTGGTATATAAAAAAAAATCGATCTTAGTTAATTAAAATTTTCCTTTCTAATAATAATCAAATGTGTATTAAATACTTATGTAACTTAAACAATAAAGGTTTCTAAAAGAGTTGGTTTGTAAAGACCATGATTAGCCCAAGATTTGGGGTTCAACTCATAAAACCCCGTTTTTCCCTTAAACTTTTTTAACTCAAATTTTTAACCTTTTAAACTTTAAATTGAATTCACTTGTCCCTCAAACTTTGGAAATTTGTCCCTTTTACCCTTCAGTCCACTTAAATGGTTTTTTTAGTTATATGAGGACCAAAAGAAAAATAAAATAGAGCATGAATGACTAACTAGTCATTTTTCCTACATAAACTTTAGTTTTTGGGGAATGTGAAAAAATGTCCTATAACTTTCATAACTTTTCTAGTTGAGTCTTATAACTATGTATCCTTGAAAACATGGGCTATGTTAGTCCTATATTGGATGATGCTGATAAAAAATCTTTGTTAGCACTTCACGGCCTTTAAGTTCTACCCAATAAGTTTTTCTTTAGCCCAGTTGGCTTATTGATAAAGCCACTTAAGCATATAATGAGTGTGACAATGTCCTTGATCACCTACCATAAAAACACAATTAGCAGCCAATCCTTCATACTGTCGTCCATATTCATCGCCAGCACCGATGTCTTCTTGACCAACAACAAGATAGCCAGATTAAACGTAAAGCCACAAAGAGAATTGGTCCTAAAAATGAAGCAATCAAAGTGAAAACTTGAATTCTTCCTTAAGCTACATAATTCAACAAACATCGAAGAGACCAATTGAAAAGTAAAACAACAGGCCGCCATATAGTAGGAGGATATTATAGGATTTAGATTTATCCTTTTCAAAGTAAGCAAAATCTAGATCATAACCAATCTAGTGAACTTGCATGCAATGACACTAAGCTGCAAAAAAGGCGCCCCAAGCTTCAAAATTGGCCTAATTGAAGGCAAGACAATGTTTATTTAAAGAGCCATTTTGAAGTGTTTGGCATTTGTAACTTGAGGACTAGAACATTCAAGTATGAATTAGTCTCAGAACTCTCACGTATTCATTAAAAGAGAGATCATGGTGGTGGTGGTGTTGAGTTGGAACATAAATTTGCCTTTGATGTATCTATAGTTGACACATCATGTTGGTCGACCCATATACCTACACTTCTGAATTAGTTTGCTCATGCTACTTCATCATTTACAAATGGAGCTCTTGGTGATAATGGCCACCAAATTTTTAATTAATTTTAGATTTTGATTTCATAACATTTATTTCTTCTTGTTCCAATAAATTAGGTAACTCAAAATATTTTTGTTTTTCTCTATTCAAAACATTATGAAGTTTTACCTTTATCGTTCTAAACTTAAGGGTATTGGTAAAAACATTAATCTATTTAGTTTTTCAGTTCACTTTGAAAAAAAAACTTTGAAATTAGAACATTTGATTGTCATTTGTAAACCACACTTTACTTTGACTTTTAGTGCACATGTACTTGATTGAATTACAGTAATTTTATTGCATTAGATTATCTGATATCTACTTGAGAAATTGTAATTTGTGCTTTTATGTTTAAAATTATGCTTGGTGTTACCCTTGTAACCATGCCAAAAATAAAAATAAAACCAAACAAACAATTTTATTTCCTTTTCTTATGTCATCAATCCCCTTCATTTCTTGGTTTATTGTCATATACAGTAGTATATCTTTCATGTAAGCAACCAATGATTCCTTGGTCTGTCTTTATAGACAAGATGATGATTACCATCATAGAGGTGGTAAGTGGGCCAACCCAGCTTGGTCGAGCCTGGGCCTGGGGTAGCAAGGCCTGGGCATAGCCTAGGTATAAACGGGCTAGGCTTGGGCCTATGTTGGGTTTTTTTTTTTAAAAAAAGCTAAAATTAAGTTTGAATTATTTTTTTTTAACGAAAACATCACCACCGGTGCAACTTTTATAATTAAAAAGTTAAAAGGCACTTACAATTAAATGGAACATGCCTTATAAACGAAATTGGCGAAATAAAAAAAGCCATATACTGGAGGAAGGTGTTTTACTGAATTATTATTATGATATGATGTAAAGGATGAAGTAGTCAGAATTCAAATTTTGAATCTCTTATAGATACTACATTGCTAAAAGTTGAACCATATACCGAAGGAAGAAGTTTTACTTTTACCCGTGAACATGGTACTAACAGATCTGGAAAAAACAAGAGATGGGTAAAGTTCGTAAAAACTACCATATTGCGTAGAGTACTGTGCCATGTTTAGCATATCCTTAAGACCAATTGCTCAATTCTTGATAGTCCTCTTCGCATTATTGTTTTTCATCAAGATTTGCTGGGTCTTTCTTACTTCTTGGCATAGCTAGAAAAAAGACTTTGTTACTTCTCTATTTAGTTATTACTAGTTGTTGAAGTGGGCAAAATGGTAATTTAAGATAAAAAAAATGTTAGTTGGAGCCATTGGAAGGCGATAGAGTGTAATTTGCCAACTTTTATAGAATTTGAAATATATTGTTTAGGTGAACTCGATTAGGCCCGGCGCGTTCAAGGCCCACCGTGCTTGGTCCCAGGCTCTATTTGCAAGCTGGGCTAAGCTGGGCCCACACAACACCTCATCCTCCCTTAGGCCGGTAACCAACCCACCTCCTCATGTGCCTCTCCCCCAGGCTAGGACGGATTTGACCCCGAGCCAAGAACTCAGCTCAGCCGACTGCCCGCCTCTACACCATCACGCCTTATTGTTATTATTATTATTATTATTATTATTATTATTATTATTCGTTTCTGAGACCAGCAATGTGTAAAAAAATACAAGCAACCAAAGAACTAGACCACTGTACGCTGGTTAGCAAGCTCTTAGGTGTTGTTTGGTTACACATGCCTACACGGTGTGAATTTTAATTGGGATTGGTATCCTCAGATAACTTTGGTTCCCATGTTTGGCTTGCATGAATATGAAGATGAAAGTATGGATGTCAATGAGTCAGGTTTGGAGAGAGTAGAGTCTTCTCTGCAATATAGATCTTTATCCAAACCCTTAATGCAATCCACATCGGATAGGTTTTGTCACCAAAATCCTCCCTGCAAGACGGGTACGCTCAAGGGATATACCCACAAAAGTTGAACAAATAATTCACATAATATAAAATAAATTAAAAATATGAAATTATTGTAATTTACCACAAGCATCAATAGCCATGTTGAAAATTAAAATAAATATCACAAACAAATAAGATATTCAAACGCATCTAAGAAGTTTTTCAAATAAAAGTGAAAACATCATCAGATAAAAAACAAAGTTTGAACTAGGTGTCAAACAACATTATTGTAATTCTAGAACACATACACAACAAAGAAACAAAATGAAAATGATGATTCACACTTAAATTAGAATGTATACCTTATATGACTCGTGAATTAAAGGAACTTAGAATTAGATTGTATTTGCTAATATTTGTGTATGTATGGTGTATGTATTATTTTAAATACTCAAGTATTATACATTACTTGCCGGGGATGGTTTAGATTGGGTTTAGGGAGGGTAAATCTCTAAACCTTGTAAACCCCTTATACATTATTTAGATATGATTAGTTAAACATGTACCATTCCCAAAACTTTACAAGTAAGGGTAGGTTCGGGTTTAGGTGATGGGTAGGGGTGAGTACGACATTTTCTGACATCCCTAAATGAAAGTTGCTAGTCATTCTTTACTACATGTAGCATTCAACACTATCTAACCATTCACACGTATCACTGTACCATTGCCTTTTACTGAATTTTGGATATCCAATATTTTTTTAATTATTAATAGAAAATGTAAATTATTACTTCATCCATCTCAAGTTCTTTATACCATTTTAGTTTTTGGACTTAAGTTTAACTTAGATTTATTTATATTAATATTTGTTAAAAAATTTTTAAAAAGTTATATTTAGATACTGCAAAATTTATAGTTTTTAAATATAATTTTTTAAAAAAATTTAGCTAAATATTAATATAAATAAATTTAAGTTAAAAAAATTGAAATGATGGAAAAAAAAAAACATGGGCACGGAGGTGGTTTTTTTTTTTTCTGCTTACTGGTCTAACGGTGCTGAAAAAATGTGAGGGGCAAGTGTAGATTTTGAAATTTTAGATGTAAATGGTGGATTGCGCTTGCCCTCCTAAGGTATTACACTTGCTCCTTGTACTTTCGAAGATTACACTTTCACCTTTTGTTCATGCAACAGGGAATACTAACCAACAAATTAATTGTGTTTGTGTCCGTTCACCGTTGGCTCAGAATTAGAAACGGGCAAAAAAAACAAAGAAAAAGAAGAGGTACGGGTTCTGGTTCCAGATAAATATAGACGCCGCTGCATATTCCGAGTTTTTTCGAGTTGCCTCCAAGTTCGAGTTTTTTTCAAATTCCCTCGAAGTTCCAGACAAACATAGACGCCGCCGGCCCCCCGCATCAGTCGCAGCTCGCAGACTCAGAGTCGCCAGCGAACCTCTAAATCTAGTTTTCTCTGATGAGTAACGCTTAGTTGTTTCCAGGACGATTAGACGCCAAATGGACTGATTCAGAAACTGAGCACCAACCATGGAAATAGATGACCGCCAACAGCAGCAGCAGCAGCTGGAAGAAGACGATCCTTTTCTCTCATTCATCGAGTACGCAAGGTCCGTAATGTCACCGGAAGAAGACGACGACGAAGAAGAACAAGACGGTTCCGGTTCAAGCTGCCCCGGCTGGAGCTGGATTGCATCTCGGATCCTCAAGACTTGTATTGCTTATACAAGCGGCGTTACCGCCGCTATTTTGCTCTCCGTTTTATCTCAGGTACAGCATGATTTATGCCTCCGCCTGGCTGGCCAGTAAATGCAAATGTAGATAGAATGGTCGCACAAATTCTTTGGTGCTAGAGAAAGTTTTTCATATTAGTTGTTCGGTTCAGACATAGGGTTTGCGAAGTTACATTCTTAACAAATTGATCAAATCTTCATATGAAGACAAACCGATTTAATGTCAGATCCTAATTGTGCCTTTTCGCCTCTGGAGCTATTGTTGTTCTGTCTTCATTCTCTTCTTATAAATAGGAAAGCGTAATATATAAAATTTTTAATTAGAACTTTCAGAATTTTGGGAAGGAAGCTTCTCATTGACCTTGAGGATCTTTTGATTCTTCGTAGGCGTGGAATGAACAACACAAAGCGCTTGCTTTGAAGACAATGCCTGATTTTATATTCCCAGCTTAATTTCTGATGTGACAGGCTGTAGAAGCTGATAATCTCCTGCTTGAAGCTTGTCTTGCCTCAGATTTGTTCTCTTCAATTGCTGTAGAACAGAATGACACTCATTGTGTGGTAGGTTGGCTGCAACATTTTCTTGCCTTCCTTTTCCCTCTCCAGCATCCTTGTGGATTTTCATATCTGCATTTAATCTAAATTGAATATTTGATAAGATCACTTAATCCCTCTGGAAGATTGAAATCCTGCAAAAACACGACTCTACACTACACAAAGCATAATTATGAAAATGAATTGCACCAATGACAGCACGCACCATTGGTAACAATTGATGAGTAGCTTCTGGATCTTATATCCTAATGCCAGAAGGATTGGTTTTTGTGGTAGAGCCTTTGAAGCAAAAATTGGCACAAGAGCTGATGATATATTAAGCAGGTAAGTTATAGGAATGCTAATTTTTTGTACAGGTTTAACAGAAGTTGCATTAGTTGATCTTCTAGCTTGAAATGCGTTAGCTTATCATCTTTACTCATTTCATCTATCTCTCTGTAGGGTTGCTTCAACTGGATCACTTGAAAATCAAGATAATTCTGGTACTTCAAAAAGGAAACAAGTCACCCTGATTGATAATGATGTGTAAGAGTAGAATCTGTCTTATGGAATGAATAAGTAATTCTACCAAATCTTTTTAGGTAAACTCTTGAAGTGAATGCTTCATTCTTGTTTATTCATGCATAATCCTTATAATACTTTGTTCTTGCAGTGTTGGTAGCTTGCTTGCACCGAATACGCTGTATGTTGTTGCATCAGCAGAGAGTGGAATTGGCACTAGTGTTGAATGTTTCCTTGAATATGGAAGTTCTACACAATTATTTTTTATGCCTTCACTTCCACTGGGGGAACAAACAAGTCATTTTTTGTTATCCAGGGTAAGTCATTTCCATTCAAAGTTTGAAATATAAGCTGACCTCTCATGCATCACAGTTTGCATCTCATTATTGCAAAATCAACCACAAGGATCAAGGCTACTTAGTGCAGTTGATCCTACTCAACGTCCCGGATACTCTCAAGTCAAGTGACCTGCAATGTGATTCCCAAGGGAATAGAACGAGTTCCACTTCTATTGAATAGAAGCGACTCTGTTGTGCAATATTATGTTCACTACCTGTCAGGCATTCAGCTGTACATAGACCCATCAAGACCATCTCCAAGGATAAGGTAGAACCCATGTTACTGATTTTCTTCTATTCACTTGCTCCTGTCAACCCCTGGGAAGCTTGACAGATGCTCATCATTGTTCGATCACAAGGATTTTAGTGCTCGCCTTTTTCGCGTACTTCTTTATTCCATGATTTCGGCGTATATTTAATTGTCTTGTCATCAGCAACAGTTTAGTTTTATTTTGATCCTGTGCCTATAAATCTGTTTTAGCAGTGAGGATTAAGCGCCTCTATTGTAGCAAAAGATTTCAGTTTGGTATATTTAATCGCATCATGGATTAATGTTACTACGTTTTGTGGCTAAGTGATGCTCTGTTACTGTTCTTATGGTGTCAATTCTTTAAGTTATCCTTAAGCTTATTTGCTTTCCCTGTGAAACATTACGTGTTGGATGGAAAGATCACAAAAAAATCATCTACATATAAACCGTGCATACCCAGGGAACATCATTACTTAACTTTTGAAGTGAACTAACTAGAAAATGAAAGAAAAACTCGTTGAATTTTGCAGATCCTGCTTCTTGTGTTTAAGAAAATAACAAGAATTTGGCATTTCAAAAACCAATTAGATTAGCATGTTTTTTGCCTTGTCTGGTTGATAACAGCACCATTGCATTGCAATTACCATTTTGTTTCTTGATTCTTTATACATGAGTTGCTCTTAACACGCAAGAGTTCATATGGTAAGACGAAAATTCATTGCTTCATGGCCATCCTTATGTTTGGACAGGAGACCTGGCGAGGAGAGTGATACCAGCGAGACAAGTAGCGATGATAGTTGCGACTCAGGGGGAAGGAGAAGAGTTGGCACTATTATGCAGGGGGTTTGGATGCACCAGAATATTGCAGATTCAAATGTCCAGAGACTGAATAGATTATCCTAGAAAAACAGCGGCTCTGTGGGGTCATCAAGTGATGAAAGTGACACTGATACTAGTCCTGGTCAGCTAATCTTTCAGTACTTGGAGCATGAACTACCATTCAGTCATGAACCTTTGGCAGATAAGGTTAGCTTTTATCCTCTAATAATGTTGTTACGCTGCAATGCAAGCTGCAAAATGATCAAATCAAGTGTAGGAACTCCATCTGAAGCTAATAATACCTTCCATTGAACAGATTTCAGTTCTTGCATCTCAATTTCCGGATCTAAGGACTTACTGGAGTTTTGATTTATTGTCTTCTAGCTGGATGTCTGTTGCATGGTAAGCCACCCAAAAAGCATGACAATATTTCATATTTGGATGTTCTTGGTGTTTTATTGCCGTAAACTTAATTTTTCTTTAAAACATTGATATAGGTACCCTATTTATAGGATTCCAATGGGGCCAACGCTGCAAAATCTAGATGCCTGTTTTTTAACCTATCATTCTCTATCAACACCTTTGCAAAGTAAGCACATCTGATCTGTCAACTACAATTTAATCCCTTAGCTTTCTCTTCTCTAGTGCTTGCCTACAGGGTTGTGATGTATTGTCCAATTTGATACTGCAGTTACAGTTGCCAATGGGTTCCCCAGACCTCTTCCTGTAAGGGAGTTTCATGGTGCCAGCATATCTTCAAAGCTACTGTTGCATACTTTTGGACTTGCTTTTTGTAAGTTCAAAGTTTCATTTTGGAATCCTGAAGGGTTTGATGAATGCCAGAAAGCCACTTCACTTCTGCAAGCTGCTGATAATTGGTTAAGACTTCTACAAGTCAACCATCCCGATTTCAGCTTCTTTGTTTCACACAATTCATACTGGAGATGAAAATGGCCCAAGCTGCTGAGGAACTGACCCTCAAAGGGACAGATCCCATTACCTTAGTGTTTGATCTTCTTTAGAGGTTTTATGAATTGAAACACTCCTCCCACTTCTGGTATATCCCATAGTGGTGCCATTTTGTTGGTGGCCTTTGCTAATTTGCTTGTGACTGCAGGAGCCTAGGAAATGACCACGCCTCAAGTCAGTTAAGTGATTTGTGTTTTTAGTAATGTTCCATGTCAGCGCTTTTAGAAGCAAATGTGGTACTAACCGCTAAGGTGGTAGATCCATGCTCTAGTGTTTAATAAGTTTTTTTGACGATAATGATGAAAATTTCTTATCATCCATGCCAACTAACTACACATAAACCTACTCTAGCGGAAATACGACTATCCCGAATAATGCATCGACGGGGCTGATCCATGGACGATCGTATGCCTCCGGGATGTCTGGGAAATGTGGAAACACAATTCTCTGGTCCAATAGAGTATAACCAAAAAATTCTAAATCGGTATTGTTAAGATCAAGTGCCCACTGATCTGATTCATGAAGGAAAGTGCCGAGTCGTAACATGAGAGCCTCAGGGGTGTTAGCTCCCGGAAGTCTTGGGATATACCCGACGAGCAGCTCGACCATATTGTCCTGGACCACTGGGTCGATTCCTGCCTCGTCCGGGAGTTTTCTTCGGACTAAGATAGAATCTCCGATTCCCAATACAGGTGGCACACCACCCAACGGAGCCACATTCTCTGCAACATTAAAAGAACTATGGTAAAGAACCAATATGAAGTACAAACAAGAAAAGAAACACGAACAAATAAAAAGAGTACTGCTACCGACACCAACAAATATTCAGCACCAAAAATACCGTTGGAATTTCAAACTTTTCTAAGCTATTCAAACAAGGGCTCAAGGTTTAAACTTTTCATGATACACAAGAAACAAAATAAATACTGTTTAAGCAAACATGATTCTGATATCAGTACATGTCTCGGTTTTTGATTGTGCTAGTCTGTCTTTCAAAATAAGCCAGCTCATTTTCTTCTGGAATATTTTATTATTGTGCATTTTTTTATTTTCATTTTTTTCGGAAGCAATTTTATTTGAAATGCAATACTATATAAGTATGATAATCATTTGAGCAGCATATTTTTAAAAAAGTAATTTTTTTTTGATTTATTAAACCTAAAAAATAAAAATTGACAACAAATGCGTAACTTTTACAAAAATTCTGTTAAAGGTACTTTTTAAGAATTTCTAATTATAGAGTTCCACTAATCATACAATTTGATATAAACACTAGTAATACATTATTATTCATCCAAAATTATTCCCCCCCCAGTATTTTCAATCTTTTCACTCCTTGAAACTTCTTACTCATCATATCTTTTTAAAATTGGGCTTAGAAACATTTTTAGAAAATTTGAGCAATTAGTAACTATTGATAAGTGTTAGTTTTTTAAACTACTACCTAATCTTACTTCACCTTATTGTCTTTTTAACTGAGCAACAGGTCTTATATACTGTGGTTATGTGACTTGGGTGATAGGCCAGCAACAAATTTAACAATGATCTTTAATTTTACCTGGATAAAATCATTTAGAACTTGAATGATCATTACGTCAAAGAAATATAATAGAAAATAAACTTTAAGGACTATAATTAGTAATAGGTAGAACTGATGGCTTCTGCTGTAATTATCCCGAACGTAAAAATGCACCAATTGAAAGTTGACAAGTGGTATTTAACGGTGTTTGAAAAGTGATGGTCATACTAGCATTTTCGAAATAACAAAATTGAGCGCTGACCTCCTCCCACAACAATATTTATGTTCTCTGCAACATCCACCTGAGGATCGTAAGCAGGCCTCCCCTCTTCATCAAAAGCGCCGAACTCTACCTTCATCATAATTGCCTTGTGGCAGTTAGCCTCGGTGACGCCAAAGCTTCCTCGGAAGAATTTGTAACCCCACCTTCCAAACCAATGATGGCAGTATACAACCCCATAAAGCAACCGAAGATCCATACTCCGCTTCCTTGACAGATCAGCCACAGTGATCAGCCTACAAAACCAAAGGAAACCCCAAAAATCAATAGCATCTCTAGCACTAAAAGCTAGTCCGGGTTGAATCCAAGCCATAGTTTCAATACCTGACTCTGAGGTTTTGGCAAATGCGGTCCCAAAGATCCATGATCTCCCTTCCACAAAGGAACTTGGAACCACCCTCTATTCCATTGATGCAGAGCAAATGACCGGCCCCGTTACTATGGATCAAGCCATGCAATAGATGAGTCTGAAGATCGATAACACCGTCATCCAGAGACTTATTCCACTGTCTGTCGTTGGGCACTAGTATGTGGTATTTACTCTTTGAGACAAAATGATTGCTCCAACCTATTAAAGAACACCCAGTCGGACAGAGTCATATCAGTCAAACAAATCAAAAGCCCAATTAAAAGAACGAACCAAGATGAAGTTTAAACAGGAGAAAAGAAACACGAACTCAATTAGCAGAATCAACAACAGAGAAAAGAAAAAAGAAAAAAAGGATCCTTTTCCAGAAAGAACCATGTTTAGTGAAAACTGCGCTGACCTGCAGTGCGGCAGTGGTCGCAGTAAGGGTCCGTCGATCTATGGAGGTTCTCTTCGATGGTATAGAGGGGGACGACGAAGCTCTTGTTTTCATGGAGAAGAAGGGTGCACCAAATCGACATTCCATCCTCAGGCTCGGCGCATTCTCTGAGGGAAAGGCGGATATTTTCCCGGAAAGGACCGACTGTGTCGATTCGGTAGCCGGGGTGATACGAGCTGCAAGGCTTCGGGGGAGGACCCAAAATCGAAGGGAGTTTGCTCGTACAAGCGCTAGAATTAGCCTTGACCTTCCTGGTCTGCGGGTTAAACATTTTCACAGGGGTACGGATCTCCTCTTTTAATCCACTCAAACATAAAACGATGCCCTGTTCTGCACTCAACTGGACTCTACTGCATAAAGCATGGAAGCTACTCTGATAATCAGTAACAGAACCCCATTGTTTCAAATTAATAAGCTCGGGAAGAGGATTTGCACGGGGCTCTCGGCTGAACCTTGCCTCCAACGCCTCCAGGTATTGTTGCCACGTGACTCCTCTAGGTTCAGCATCTCGGATGAATGATTGGTGCCATTGCAAGGCAACCCCCTCCAAGTGAGTAGCCACCATCTTGATTCGATGAGCTTCACCGTCATCCTGAGGCTTATTCCACTGTCTGTCGTGGGGCACTAGTATGCGGTATTTACTCTTTGAGACAAAATGATTGCTCCAACCTATTAAAGAACTCCCAATCGGACAGAGTCATATCAGTCAAAAGAATCAAAAGCCCAATTAAAAGAACTAACCAAGATGAAGTTTAAACAGGAGAAAAGAAGCATAAACTCAATTAGCAGAATCAACAACCAAAAAAAGGACAAAAGAAAAAAGGATCCTTTTCAAGAAAGAACCAAATTGAATGAAAAGTGCGCTGACCTGCAGTGCGGCAGTGGTCGCAGTAAGGGTCCGGCGAGCTATGGAGGTTCTCTTCGATGGTATAGAGGAGAACGACGAAGCTATTGTTTTCATGGAGAAGAAGAGTGCACCAAATCGACATTCCATCGGAACAGTAATCCTCAGGCTCGGCGCATTCTCTGAGGACAAGGCGGATATTTTCCCGGAAAGGACCGACTGGGTCGATTGGGCAGCCGGGATCGGCGAAAGAGTGGAATCGGAAGAGCTTCGGCCGTCTCTTCCGCTTCTTGCAGGCTTCGAGAATCGGCAAAGACATAGCGCAAGCAAGGCTCCAGGGCTTCCTAGGTTCTTGAAGTTTCATCTCCGTCGTGAGGATAGGGACGAGACGAGAAGAGGACTGGTTCAGTGTAAGTGGAGGGATTTAACGGGTTTTCGGAGCCGCTGTTTCTGCGGTTTGCTTTCGCGCTAAAATTCGGTTACCATCATGGTCATGAACTGACGCAATTGCCCCTAGTCGTTTCTGCACTCTGCCGCAGAAAGTCAAGTATTCCAGGGCTATGCTCTGGCTTCCAAGGCCAAGGTAACGTAAAAAACGTATTGAAAATTCCCAAAAAGTCGAAATAGATTTCAATTTTCTACTCTAATTTTCTTTTACGTCAAAATCACCAAGATTCGTTTGTTCGTATTACGGTGAGCAGGAATCAGGTTGGGTTAGATTTTTTGTAGAATTGAACCAACATAAAATAGATATGATTATAGAAAAATCTAACACAATTCGAGAATCAAAAGTTGAAAAGAGTCAGAATTATGAGTTTGATTTTTACATTTTTAGATATCAGTTCTTTTCATTTTACATTATAGACTTGTAACAACTATAAAATCCAATAAAATTAGTACACATTCAGCAAATTAAGAAATATTTAACAAAATCCACCATCACATTCAAGTTTAAATACTCATTTAATTAGTACAATTTAGAAGAATAGCACATTAAGTTACAAAATTCATTAACAAGATGATCCTCATATGTTTAAGTTACAAAAAAAAAAAAAAACTCCCCCATAATATAGTTTTAAACAAACTAGTGTATGGGAAATAGGTAATAATATGAATCCTTTAATATATTTAAACATATACGTTGTGTTTGGTTCCATCTTAGGTTTGTTTCACATGAAGTCAGAACTAACTACAATAATTTTTACCACTCCAAACTAATTTAATAAAAATAATTTGGGTTGGATTTCAGTTCTACTCGACTCATATTTACAACTCATCCTTATAACTCTATAAAGTTTTTATATCTCCCTAAAAAGGCTTGTCATCTTCATGGTTCTCGTGGATCGAACCATCTTTAATTTTTATCTCACGTAAACAAAACATGCCAACCATATTTGTATTTGCAATTGTCAATTTATTTTTATTTTTGTTTTTCTTCATAACCCATTGATCCTCATTTGATAAAATGGAAAAAGGAAGAAAATGAGAACCCACCATGCAAATTTTACTGCCAAATGATATGGATCTTGCCAAGTTCGCCCAAGTTTGCCCAAGTTCGTGAGTCATGAGGGTGGAGAGCTGGTCTTTATCTTAGGAATTTGGGAAGAGAATACAGTTGGAATAAGATGGGATTTTCGGGGCAGAGATATAATAAAGTTTGAAGCAATTGGTAAGAGTTTGAAGGCTGATAGTTCTGATGAAAATAAAGTGAAAATGTCGTGAGTATTAATGTAATCACTAGCAAGATTTTTAACATAATCATATGCTACGAAGTGTCAAAAGGTTTGTAAAATGCTCAAAGTACGCGAGTTGATTTAATGTTTCATTTTAAAAAATACATTATTATTTTGTTATCACTACTATACTACACTATCTTCCTGGTTACCATCTTAATTTTTTCAAGAGATAATTAATTTTTTTATTAATTTTTAATCTTTTTAAATTAGTCAATAAATATTATAAAAAACTTAGTTTTGTTAAAAAATAAAAATCAATGGTTCATTTCCCATTTTTCCTCTAGAATGAATCCCTTTTAAAAAAAGTAAAATCCACCGAGGGTCACCTAACTTATTTTTTTTTCCTAAACGAGTACCTCACCTTCACTTTGTCCAAGCGAGGTACTTTTCTTTTATTGTACGTCCTATTTAACTACTTTTCGTCAATTTGACCGTTAACTTGAATAAAAAATGCTGACATGAAAAAAATAAACATTAAAATAAATTAAAAATATCAAATTTAATCCCTAAATTTTTACAATCACTAAATCTAACCATGTATTTTACAATAGTTCAATCAAGCCTTGACCATCCAAGGTATTGTTGATCGTCGATGGACCCAACTACTTATTCTCCGCCGTTAACAATGGCGTCGGTACCAACAAAGCATGGCTTTTGAGATCCTTGTCAACCACAGCATCGCCCTACCTCGAGTATCAACTAGCCACCACCGCCCTTTACATCAAGCCCTTCTAGGTTGGTCGATTGAGTTGGATTGAAACGGTGGCAAATCAAGTCAGACATCGGCAATTGAGTCCGGATAAATACCCATATCAAACTTGGGAATTGAGTCCAGCTAAATACCCAGATCATTACCTCTTCTTCCCTTGCGTAAACACCATCTCTGAATTCTACTTCCGCTTACTCCTTTTTTGAATTAGGCTCA
The DNA here is from genome assembly GCA_005392925.1 of Aquilaria sinensis. Lineage (NCBI taxonomy): Eukaryota > Viridiplantae > Streptophyta > Magnoliopsida > Malvales > Thymelaeaceae > Aquilaria > Aquilaria sinensis. The sequence goes on along the minus strand of SMDT01002629.1, from coordinate 58,913 downwards.
TCGATGAGATCCAAATGACACTACCATTGGATTGCCGTGACAGAGTCTCCATCGTACTCGGAATCGGTGAGTTTAGGTTCTGATTATGTTGCCCAATTTTGCCACCAACCTATTTGGACCAAGATTCATCACTATTGCTGACCTTCTCACCATTGTCACCCATATCTGAAGCTGTCTGGAGAGTTGGGCAGGGAAGTCGCCCAAAGAGACTAATAGGGACACTGTCAGTGATGGCTTTAAACAACCTTGTGTAGCAGCAATGAGGGGCAAAGCAGATTCAGCATGTAGGGTAGGGCGGAGGGGTATGGAGGATTATGAGTAGATTTGGCAAGCAGGAGCGGCAGTCTTCTAGAAAAAAAGATACAAGTAGAGGTGAAGTGAGCAAGAGAAATAGGGTGGTTTAGGAACATAAGTAATATGTTTAGAATTTTAGGTTTAAAATTGTTGGTAGAAAAAGGCAGAGGATTATAAGTGTTATTTTATAATTTTTTTAGTGTTTTTTATGCCATGTTAGCATTTTCTATTATACTTAACGATGATATCGACGGAAAATAGTTGAATAGGACGGGCAGTAGGAGAAAAGGTACCCCGCTAGGACAAAGTGAAAGTGAGATACCCATTTAGGACAAAAAAAGATAAGCTAGGTAACCCTCAGTGAATTTTACCCCTTTTAAAAGCCAACTCTATTACGTAATATTCATTTGAACAAATTTTCAGTAAGTATCTATTTTTTAAGAATTTCTTCCATACCCAACTTAAACAAAGAAAAATAATAAAAAATAATTATTTCTATGAAAAAAGTACCTTTAAAGTGTATGATTTCAATTAGCAGACAATTTATATAAATAATCGTAACATGTAAAAGTCCCAGCTAAACAAATATATATCTCAAAGTCCAGCCAGAAGATTACAAAATTATAAATATTGATTTTTTATGCATGGAACTTATAAAGAATGCATTAATTTTAACTTTCCTTTTTTTTTTTTTTCTAAAACTAGAGTTATGTGTATAGTTCTTTTCTTTTCATTTTGTTTTAGCTTTTGACTGTTTGTTAAATAATTTTTCAGAAGAAACAAATAATTAAGTATCAACAATAATATTGACGTTTTGCAACATTAGCATGTTAAACATGTTTGTCTAATGGAGTATTACATTTTCTCAATTTGTATAATTATAATAAAAATTCGTAGATTTTGCTTAATGAGATTGATATATTTAAAAGAATACGCAAAATTAGATAATAAAATTGAAAAATATTTGGGACAGGAAAAAATATGATGAAAGTGAAAAAAAAAAAACAATTTAGGACGGGTGAAGTATGTATTAATAAAAGTATGAAACCTAAACATATACTCAAATATGATTCGATGTTTTTTTATCGCTTTTTTTTTAAGAAAGAATAATATGGAGAGAGATTGAGAGAGATGTTATAAATATTCCTTAATTTTCATCCCAACAATAATTAATAATGTATAACAATAATTCGTAAACACATTCGTTAAGAAATAGAGCAACTACAAGAGCATCGGTATATAATTATCGATGTAAACTTAAAATTCGATTTACGTTTTAACTATAACTTAAAAAAATATTTTAGCTTGTTCTTGTAACTTCCCACACTAACAGATTATAGAGCATTGTCAATTGCTCGTGTCAAAGGTACACTATGCACATCAGTGTTCAATATTCTAATGAAAAAGAACAATCTTGTTTCCACATAACATTTTTTCGACTTAAGTCATAAAGTGCAAGTATGACTAATGATGAGCACATCAGTAGTCCGCAATATCACCAGAACAAAACGACTCCAACTACGTCATTTTAGGATCCAACACTTGAGGGTGTGGCTCCGCAAACTCTCTATAACAATCTTCTTTCGTTGACTTAACACATCAGCTGGAACAGTATCACAAGAAGGTTGGTGGTGGAGGAGAGAGAGAACAAAGCGTTGGTGGGATATATGGGGCTAGGACAAGCTGGCTTTTTTGTAGGTAAATTTTGTTAAATCACACATATTAGTCCCATAAAAATTATCCTTTTGTCACTTTAGCCCCTAAGTTATATAGCACTTTCCTTATTTACCCCAACATTTGAAAAGTGACAGATATAGTATTGTTCATATGTTCAATGTATTGGACTTTGTTTTCCTTAATTTTTTAGGCACCTGAAAATTAATGATTTTTGTTCTTTGGCCCATTGAAGTTGGGCCACCTATCAAATGTCATTTGGGTTTAATATTTTTTTCATGCCCAACAGTTTGTGCACTTAAATTAAATTGGTCCAATTGTGTGCCACTACTTTGTTAATTTTTTGGGCTCTTTTAAAGTGGCCTATTTTTTTTTCATTTCATTGGGCTTTATTTATTTCACCCTTTCTGAATTATGTTTGTTTACCTTAAATTTAGCCCATTTATATATGACATTGTCACTCATGCTTGATCTAATAGTAAATGCTTTACACTTTATTCTTAACGCTGAATCAATTATCAACATCTTCTGTATGAAGTGAGTGAAATGAATGTTTATATATGAATTAGGCAAAAATATCAAATTTGCTACTAAAGTTTGGGGTCGGGAGTAGATATGCTATTATAGTTTTTTTTTCCCAATCTCCCACTAATGTTTTAAAATGGGCCGGATATGCCACTAAAGTTTCAAATTAAAAGTGAATACACCACTGTCTGTTAAAAATTTAACGAAAAATGTTAAAAAGCTAACAAAAAATGTTAAAATTAACAAGTTTTGAAATTTTAGGATGATAATGCAAGTTTTAAGAAATTTCAAAGACTTTTTATAATTAAACTCTCTCTCTCTCAAGAATGTCAGAGAGGAGATTGAGACAGAGAGAGGGCAGCGATGAGGTTGGAGTGCTAGTGATAGAGACAGTAACAGGGCTAAAGTGTTGATGGCAGAGATCAGACACTCTTTTAGTAAAAATCTCAAAGATCATGATATTTTTTGAAAAATGCATAATAACCTCAAGATTTCAAAACATGCTATTTTTACTATTTTCTGTTATTTTTTCTAAACAGCAGTGACATATTAGGCCAATTTTAAAACATTAGTGGGAGATTGAGAAAAAAAAACTATAATGGCATATCCGCTCCCTATCCAAAACATTAGTGACAAATTTGATATTTCTGCCTGTGAATTACTATCCTGTCTATTAGACAAGTTTTGAAACTAATTATATATTTAGTGAGAGAAGACTAAACGGAGATGTGTTAAGAATGAAAATGAGAATTTGATGTCAACCATAAAGGGAACGGGCAGCATTGTGAAAGGCAAGCTCACAAATTTTGACTCATATATGCTCAAAGAAATAAAGTCATCTTTATGATATAACCTTCATAGTTATTATATTGTAGACATATGTCTAATTAGACATACTAATTTAGCTCTAATTCCCTATATATAACCCACAATTCAATAAATAAATTGACCAATTTGCCCCTGGACCAAAACTCATCCTCACTCTTGAAAACTCACATCTGTCGCCGCTTCTGCTACCGCCGCAGCCGTCCTCTCCTCCGATGAACCGTCACCACCTTCAAATCTTATAGTCATCATCCGGCTCCAGATCTCGCAGCTGCTCGGCTCTGGATCTCGTCGTCACCTACCGGATCTCATCGATCACCCGTCGGATCTTGTCGTCACTGCCGGATCTCGTCGTCACCCATCGGATATCGTCGATCGGCCGCCGGATCTCGTCTTCACCCGCCGGATCTCGTCGATCACCCGCTGGATCTTGCTTCTGATCGTTTCCTTCAAGCGCATCCTTGTTGCTTCCGAACAGCAAAAGTGTCTGCAATAAAATATAAATGTATCTATATAGTATGTGGAAGTGTCTACAAAGTAATATAAAATAAATTATTATAAGGTTAAATTAAAACTGTCTAAAGCTATGAGAATAAGTGTCTGATTGAATATTGTAAAATGTCTAAATAAACATATAAAAGTGTCTGAACAAAAAAAGACAGAATCAACTTGTGAACAATTTATTATATTTAAAATATAATAAAAAAAGTATCTGAATCAATAAGTAAAATTGTCTAATTAAATATTAAAAAATGTCTAAAGAAATATATAAAAGTGTCTGAACAAAAAATGATAGAATCAACTTGTGAACAATTTGTTATCTTTAAAATATAATTAAAAAAAGTGTCTGAATCAATAAGAAAAAATGTCTGATTGAATATTAAAAAATGTCAAAAAAAAAAATATATAAAAGTGTCTGATTAAATAACTTGTGAACAATTTGTTATCTTTTAGAAAATAACTGTTTGAAATAATTTTGAAAAAATGTCTGACTAAATATGTAAAAGTGTTCAAATAATAATGAAAAATTGTCTAAATATTTAGAGAAGTGTTTAAATAAAGGAATATGATTCAATGAATAAAGAAATGCCTAAATAAAAATTTAAAAATGTCTAAAGTACAACATAAAAGTATCTGGACAATAACAAAAAAAATATATATTTTTTCCTGTTGAAAAACAAATCAATCTTTGCGAATCTTCTGCCTCTTCTCCTTCTCCGCCGCCGCCTCCCTCCACAGCCATCGCCTCCACAGTGGCCCTCCTTCCACGCGTGTTTGCCTCTCCCATCCACCTCCTCGGCTTCACCTCGGATCGCCTGGGATCACGTGGCCTCATCTTGGATCATGCCGTCTCTCCTCCAATCGCATCGCCTTACCTCGGTCATCGCTGGATGTGATCACGACGTCTCGCCCTGCCTTGGATGTTGGTGCGTGATGGAGATCGGTGCGTGACGAAGATTGGTTCATGGCGGAGATCAATGCGCCTCCAGATTTGTGCGTGATGAAGATCAGTGCACGATGTAGATCGGTGCGTGATGGAGATCAGAGTCCACTACGGCGGCCGTCAGTTGCAGCGATGAGAGAGAGAGAGAGAGAGAGAGAGAGAGAGACGGCAGTAGGAGGGAAGAAATGAGAGAAATTGTTTAAGGAAGGGAATTTAGGGTAAGGGGTAAAAATGTAAAATCTATGCTATGTCTAATTAGACATATGTCCATGATATCCATGGTATTACAAAAAGTACTACTCATATACCAAGGAATGTATTTATATGTACGGAATAAGGGATGCACTAGCGTGATAGAATTACATATATATCTGCGCCCAGATCACATCAGACTTGAGTCTTGATGCCCTTCTGTAACCTCTTTTCGATTGGTCCCCAAAATGACAGAAAAGTGGATCGAATCCGAAGAGAATTGAGCCATGAATTTGAATTTCGCTAGCATAGCAGAATTCCCATGTTTTAGCCCCTCACCCGTCGTTGATGAACCGTCGATGATGCCTAAAAATAGAAAGCCTCCATGATCTGTGATTGGCAGGGTTGCAGATCCCCACTACTAAATCCTAGCCTAGATCTGACAGCTTACGGACTGTCGAAAAATCTGACTGGTAGCAATTGGTTTTCGGCGGGGAACCGATGGCGGCCTTGTTCGACGGCCAACAGTCGGTAATGGCTGCCAGCAATATCTCCTCCGCCATTAATTTTGAAATTGGAAGAGGAAAAAAGAGAGAGAGGAAAAATATTGAAATGGAATCGTTATGTTCAGAACTTCCGACGGAAATCCGCCGTCACCATTAGGCCGCGACATTTTCAGGCGAAGATGCTGACGTGTGGTGGCCACCAAAAAACCTAAAACCAGGAAAACGATGGCCTTATGTTTATTGGAATAACAAAAACGGTGTCACTACAGGGACGAAGCCACGATTCGTGCTTAAGGGGGACAGGGCAAAGGCGTGGGTGTGAGTATATTGTTCGCTCGCCGTTCACTTTACTAAAGTTTATGAAACTTACAATTATTCTTTGAGATTTGCCCTAATTTATAGTTTGCCCCTCTTTATTTTTGAAAACCTACACTTTGTCTCATGTTTTCTTTATACTGTTTAATAATAACTTTTAAAATTGTAATTTAAAATATATGATAGTTATCTTTCAATAATTTCATTCTCCCTAATATTTTTTTATAATTAATAAAAATTATAAATTATCAATTTTTTTCTTTCTGTAAATGTATTTTTCTTCTTGTAAATAGATATTAGTATTTTTTTAAGGTTAGTTAGCTGTAAAAAAAATATCAAAAATTTTGAAATTTCTGGAACATTAATATTAGCTAGTTTAAGTTAAGGTTTTAGAAGTTATTGTTAGACACCGTAAAAGAAGGAAGGTGTAAAATGTAGGTTTTTAAAAATAGAAGGGATAGAGAAATAGAGTATGGGTTATACTAAACCATAGTGGGAGTTTTTGTAATTTTCTCACTAAAATTTCTGATTTGCTTAAGACATTTAAAAAAGATAAAATCCACCAAAACCCATAATTAATTTTATAATTTATAAATAAATACCCAATTTTAAAACTTTTATAATTTTATATCATATTAACTACCGCCTATAAATAATTTTTTAAAATTTAGGGCCGGCATTCTCCGTCCCTACACAGCTTCATCCTTAGACGGCAGTTCGTTAATTGGCAAAGGAATTTTTTTTTTTTTTGAAAAAAGATAGACCAAAAACGACGCCAAACCATGCCGCTTCAGTTATTGAAGAAATTTTTTTTAAAATGATGGCCAGAAAGCGACGTCGTTTTGGGTATTTCATAATCTTAACCCGTCCCGTTCCCGGCAACTTCGCACAACCACAGAGGTAAGAGATACGGCGAGCTCGATGGTCCCTCTTCACCCAAATTGCTCCTAAGCTCTAAACTAGCTCCTTTACACGTCGAATTCCTCCTTTCTTTTTCATTTTCACTCCAAAATGGCCTAGCTCAGTCTTCATTTCAGGTATTTTCGTGCATTTCTTTGTTTTTTTGTTTTTTTGTAAAGTTAGGGTTTTTGTGAAAAATTTAGATTATGGATTTTTTATGTTTTCTAAGTTGGAAAGAATATTGGTTTTGGTTGTTTCGAAGGTTGGAGTCATATTCTTTTGCATTTTTTGGATGATGCTTTGATGATCTGGAGGTATATTATAGAATTGGAAATTTTTTTATGTTGTAATATATTTTTATTTGATGCTCAGATCGTGATTCACATGATACATTAACGATTTTAGAAATTCTATTTGAATTTTTTAATATTTTGTAATATTTTTTTATTTGGTTCACATGATGCCCTGTTCCTCTTTCTTTAACTTTGAATTTTAGAAATTCTCAGGCTTTGTATCTTAACGATTTCCATCATTTTTTGTAGACATGGATATGAATTAAAAAGAGATGAGGCTGTCTCTACCGAATCCAGTAGCGTTGTGCCTCATTAGGTATCTGTGAGTTCATTACTTCTTGTGAAACTTGCGCTTGCTACAAAGTTTGAGCGGAAAAAATTAAACTTGCAGTTCCATGGTCTAAAAGTTAATTAATCAGTGTATTTCAGATGGGACCTTTTATTTTAATAGTTAGATTATAACTAATAGCTATATATATGCCCGTCTTTTTCATTTGGCAGCACAGAGAATATAGCTTTACGGACTTTATCTAGTTTTGTTAGGTAATAATTAGGTCAAGTTAAACTATACATTATTCATGACATATTGTTTCATCTCCTGCCTGCGTATATATAGTGAAATATATATTTGATTATAATGACAGTCCCAAAATATTGCTTTATATTTGTCATATCTAACATAAGTCAATAGATAAGTTGTGTTGATACACCTGCACTACAAAGAAGAGGGGCTTGCTTTAAAGTTTGAGTGGAAAAAATTAAACTTGTAGTCCCATGGTACCAAAGCTTGACTGGAAAACATATATTTGTTGCAGGACATCAATGTTTGCTGTCAATCTAAACAACATCTTTTAAGTGCTGTTTTGGAGTTTCCTTGTGTAACAGAGATCACGTTGTAGCTTCTCCAGTGGAACATTACTTTTTTGTATGTTGATGATCTTCCATTTCTTGAAAAGAAAATTTTCTGAAGACCTTAAACTTCTTGTCAAACTGAGATTAATGGTGATATTTGCTCTACCATTTGTGAGAGAAAGAAGCATAGAAAGTTACACAGCCTTACTTGGATGCTCTTAGTTAGATTATTCTGCTTCTTGCCAAGGTACTGTTTGATTTTAACTTTCCGTGTAATTCATCAATCAATTTCCTCACCATGTATCACTATTAGGCATGCTATATGAACTTCATGGTATTCAAGTGTTTATTTTGAAAATTGGATTTTGAAGTACTGAGTTCTATTTATGTTATTCTTATTTTTTCGCAGGAACAATTCTGCTGTATTCTGTTGTTTTAAGGCTAGTGTCCAACAAGTGTTCTTGGCTCTCTTGTTTCAGAATTCTTTTGAACTTAATTCTGACTTTTGGCTTGGTACATGACAGGGAAATTGATTATAATCTCTAACAATTGCTTGCTTTTGTGGAAGCCTGAGATTAAGTGCTATGCTATGCTCGCTAAAGTTGGGGTTCACCATTACAATGGAAGTAAGGGTTTGCTGTTTCATTTTCCCTCATTTCTAGGTTGTTTCCATGAAATTTAGCGCAAAATTTATTAAGCTTAGCAACTAGTTTGTTTCTTTTACGAACTGGGTAGAAAAACCTTTGCTAATACCTAGAAAAGGTCTTGGATCGTATTGAATGACCTGTAAATGCTAGGTTTCCAGTTGTGTCTGGCAAAATGCAAATTATTGTATTCTAGTTTGTTTTATGATGAGTGTGCTAGGTGTAACATCTTTCCTTAATTTAGATAGAGAGCTATCTAAAAAGTTCCAGAGTCTGTGAGCGAAAATGGAATTATGTAAGGATAAGGTCAAGAAGGAAAATCTGGTCAAGTAATCTCTAAATTAAATTCTTCCTACATATTAAAAAGTGTGGGTTGATCTGCTGTTCATTGAACAGTAGCCAGACAACGTAATTTTTTTTCTTCTTTCAGGTTGATTCAGGTAATGTCTAAACCCTGTTTAAGTCCTTCATCGTTTGATGTGTGTTCACTAGGTTTTGAAACTTTCTCATGTGTGTTCACTAGGTTCTGAAACTTTCTCATGTATCAACTGGGCCCCTAAATGTCATACACGCCTATAGAAACGACATTGTTTGTTTTCCCTGAACTCTACTTCCGATGTCAGTATTTTCCCTCTTGGCGAAAGAACACATTTAGTCCTAAACCTTTGACACTACAAAAAAACAACAAAGTAATTGAAAGTTTAGTCAGAAATAGTCGCAAAAAATGAGTAAATAATAATTACAGTATTTAGTCGCAAAAATCCTAGCCGTTAATAAAAGTGACTGAATTGTGACTAAAAAAATTGATTGAAAGTGTTATCGCTTTTTGTTGAGATGCTTGGGGAAAAGGAACTGGAATGTTAGTTGCAAATTAGCAACTAAAGAATTCATTTGCTGTTTCCTAGATAATATTTTGATGAAAATTCCTTAATTTACATAAATTATACAAAATTACAGAAAATTCCTAGAATTCCTGAAATTTCATAAAATTACTAAAATTAGAAAAAATAACAAAAATTACAGCCAGATACTAAAATAATTAATATGGCATAAAATTAATGAAATTACAGCCAATTACTAACATGCCCATAAAGTTATATAAATTACATAAAATTAACAAAATGACTAAAAATCCTTAAAATCCTAAAACTACATAAAATTGCTAAAATCTGAATTAATAAAACTGCATAAAATCTGAATTAATAAGAATATAAAAATACAACCATAACAGTAATCTTCAACAACAATTCAACAGAGAAAATTTTGAACAAAATGTGCTTGGGGAGAATATTTAAGAGGAAAAAAAACAGAAAAGGAAGCATGTAAGGAAAGTATTTGCAGAAATTGAAGAACAGAAGTTGGCTAAACCGGACGTTGAGAGTAGAGGAGAAGTTGCCTGGAACTTGTGAGAAGAAGAAAAAATTAGATTTGGAAAGAATTAGGCAGTTGCTTGGGATGGAGTTAAAGCAAAAAGAAGAAAATGATGACCATAATGGATGAAGAGAAGAAGCAGATGAGTTTTTGTTCTACAATTATGACTGAAAAGTGACTGATTTTTAAATTTTTAACCTAAAAGTGACTATTTGGCAACTACCACATGGTGACTAAAATATACGACTGAGTTGCAATTGACTTTTAATTTTCTTTTCCAATTTGCAACTGAAAAGCTACTAAAAAAATAACTGAAGAGCTTCAGTCACAAATCAATTGCAATTTTTGTGAGCCTCACATAAAAGAAGTTTATGACTAAATTAAAAAGCAACTGAAGTCCAATTGCTCATTTTAGTCACTTTTTTGTTTTTCTATTGTAGTGTGACCACTTTTCTATTTGAGTCCTAAAACTTTCAAAACCTATCAACAGTTAGTTTCTAAATCGTTAGCCACCTGTTTTTGGGCTAATTTTTGTACTAATTGTTTACACGTTTTGTAAGCTTTAATATTCAAATAGAAATTCATAGAGCTTTAGCACTTAAATAGACATTCACAAAGTTCTAGGACTTAAATAGAAAAGTTTTAAAAGATTTAGGGCTAAAAGTGGTCTTTCTGGCTTTTGTTCCTTTGGCATTTATTTTATTATTCTTTTGAAAATTTTCCAAATTCATTAATAAGCGTCTTATTTTTGTATGAGTTCAGTAGCAATTATTTTCTAATAACTAAATATATTTAAATTAAGATATATTTTGTTCTTTGAAACTTTTAATTATCTTTTAAGATATTGAAAAGGTATTTTTAATTTTTAATTTTTCAAAAAAATTATTTTTAGCTTTTTTTTTCTAAATCTGAAAACATAGAAAATTATAAAAAAAAATCTCAAATGAAAATTAAAAAATTACAAGAAAGTCTTACTTTTTATTTTTTATTTTTCAAGTAATAGAGGACAAGAACTTTTTCAGTCCTAAATCTTTTTTAATTTTTCTATTAAGTCCTACAACGTTTTGAGTTTCTATGTAAGTCCTAAAACTTTTTGAGTTACTATTTGTATCTTAAAACTTACAAAATGTATAAATAATTATTTCTAAAGTTAACCCTGTAATAGTTGGCTATAACTGTTTAGGACTAACTGTTTACGCGTTTTTAAAATTTTATAACTGAAATAAAAACTAGAAAGTTCTACATTTGAAAAATGGTCAAAGTAATGTGTCCTTCACTTTTCCCTCTCTCGCCCGAAGAACCCCAGCCCGGAACGAAGAAGAAAATACCACAACCGTGTCTTTCATCCTTTCATAGTTTTGGTTCGGGCATCTGTTGTGAGAGATCGGCGATTTCTGACGGGCACCATTCGTAGTCATCGACGAAGGATTGCAGTGAGCAGGTTTAGGGATTTGTAGGGAGCTTGATTCGAGATAGTCAGTTTCCGGGAAGCTTCATTAGGAGGCATCGGCGACGGATTGCAATTGGCAGGTTTAGTGATATCTAGGGGAGCTTGATTCGTGATAGAGGGGGATCTTCGCCGGAAAGTATTTGCTGAACGGCCTTGCGAAGGCCAGGAGCCGATTCTCGGTTCCTTGGAGCTCCTCTAGAGTTTTGCCATAGCCGGTTAGGCAGATCGAGATTCGGTTCTCGACGGTGGCCTTCTCGAACAGCGATTGGATCAGCGACGGCCACTGGAATCCGTATGAGACATTGGAATCGATGACGTGGATGGCACGGTTGTTGATGGTCTCCTCCCTCTCGATTATGGCGGCTTGATTCGAGATAGAGGGTCGATTGGGGGTTGAGAAACTCCAATTTGGAGAACTGGGGTTTGTGATTTCTCGGGTAAGTGTCTATCAATTTCTGGTAGTTTTCTTCTCTGATTTACTAATTTACAGCAAGAAAAAGTTTCTCAAGCTGAAGAAGCCATCCAAACACTATATGGAAAAGATAGAGTCGCAAAGATTATGCCCGACTTGACAGTAGGAAATCTGGGCTCCGCAGAACCAGAAGCTGGATGGTTTGATCGATTCAGCAGCCGGTACTGGAAAGGTAAATATGTAATTGTTAAAGTCACTAGAATTGCATTTTGCATATCAACATTGATATAGCAATTATGCTAGCTTTCTCCTTTCTCATATTCTTTAATTTTATGGTGATTTTGTGTATAAAAAAAACAATTACCTTTATTCTTTCTTGACCGAACAACTTCCTGTATTCATTTGATATCGCATGTATGCTATTATACTTGACTAAGCAGTTAGGACATAGGTTAACCACCCTAAGACTAGGCTTCATGCTTCAGCTTATAACTGGTTGGAGAATGTTGATAAGTACCCCTTTTATCCACAGCAGCCAATTAAGGGTGTTGTTACATGGAATTCTTTTGTTCATTTATTTGCTTGCTTGGAACAGTGATGATGAGTCTGGCCAGATTATTCTTGCTAAGAGGCACTATACACGAGCAGAGGTTGATGGGAAGGACACATATGATCTCTACGATGATGCTCATGTATATGTAAGAATCTTCTCTTACATAGAAGTTTATGCTAATTGCTGTGTAATGGTGCCATTATTAAGATCTTCAAATATATATATATATATATATATATAGTTCAAATCACTACATACTTAAAACAGAGAACATATAAAGAACATTTTTTTTATTCTTTTTGCAATGTTCACTAACAATAATATATATAATTGTGGCTGAAGCTGCTCTTTTATTTATTTATTTATTTATTTTTCTAGTTGTTTGCTGGAGGCAAAGTAGCATTTGAACAAAAACATAAAAATAGTTAACTTCCATAAGGAGTCTCTGAAAGTCACTTGAAAAAATGACTTCTTCAATACTGGGCAAGTTTATAGAGAGTTCTGGTATCAACAAGGACTTAGAAGCTCTGGTTCTGACATTGTGTGGGAAAGGATAGTAGCCAGATTAAATTTGACATTGTGAATTCTTAATAATTTCTTAATTCTCATGCTTGTATGTTTAGAATAGGAAAACTAAGTGGCCTTGATTACAGTGTAAGTTTCAACTTCTAGATATTGCTTGAGTTTATTTCTCATTTTGTGCGCATGGATGGTAAGTGGTTAGTATTGGCAACTTTTAATAATTTTTAGGAAGATCTTTCTATTTCTATGGACTCTGGGCAATATTTAGCTGTGAAGTTTAGTATGTTTGAAACTTTTAATTTGAAAAGTACACATGCACAAGTCCCTTATGTTTCTGGAACTGAAGATTTGGCTGAATCCTCCTCCAGTTCCGTTGAGAATGAACTTAGTTTAGAAGATCCCAGCATACTCGAGATCTGGAAGCAGCAATTTGTGGATGCTTTAACGGTACATAAGCTATAGATTTTTTCAGAAATATCCCTGATAAACTGTGCTGAAAAAATTCTCTTACTTTTTCTTTGAATCAAAGGTTGGAATAACGTTTCTGCTCAACTTGCACACTGGACCATGATGCAACCAGAGTATGTGCAAGATTGGTTCTTTTTTCTGTCATTTTTCTTTACGCAGAGTTTGAGCAACCTTCCAGTACTACTATTCATCTATGTAGGGTCAAGAAAAAGAAATAGGAAAAGGTTGCAGATTTTTTTTTCTAAAAAAAATTGTTCACTGCAAGTTATACTGTTTAGACCATTTCATTTATCTATATTTTCGAGAGTGCTCGGCCATGTTGTTATAATTACAATACCAAGTTTCTTGCCGGTGTAGTTCGATTCATTAATTTTACAGTGTGGGTTGTGCAACTTACTTATATGTTTCATCTTATGTTTAACTTATTCGTTTGATTTGAGGGAATGCTTCCTGTCGTCCTCGTCTAGGATATCTATACAATATAATAATAAATTTTTGGTTTCTCATACAGTTGGAATGGGCAGAACCAATGAAGTTTGACAGAAAACGTATACAGATAGCAAAATTGCTCTGGCACTTGCTTTTTGCGCCATGGAGACTTCTGTTTGCTTTTGTGCCTCTGTATCGAGCTGCTTATGGGTGGATTGCCTTCATTTCCTCTTTGTTATTTGTTAGTGGGGTAGCATGCATTGTAACGAAGCTGACAAATCTTATTAGCTGTGTCATGGGTTTTCCTCTCTTCGAAAACTAAAGAAGGACTCAGATGACTCTTGAGCAGTAGCTCCAACCACAGTATAATTAACCCAATACGTTAGCATGTAGATGTCAGCAATTTAATATCTTCTTTTATTTTCCGTTTATTTCAGGAGTGAATCCTTATGTTATTGCTTTTGAGCAGCTGCTGGACTTTCAAGGTTTGGAGCTTTATGTAACAACAGGCAGCCTCAGAGTTTTCGACAGCTGATGCACCTCTAAAAATGATGGAGAATAAGTTTGAGTGATCAAGCTAGGGTTGAGGGAGATAATAGGTACTATACCCGAAACCAAGTAATTTCTATTTATCTATGCTTCTTTGAAGTAATTCATGTATGTTACTGCTAATTTCGGTTAAATTATGCATTTTTGCTTCTCATTGCTTGGTTCGTGAGGTTAGTTGTCAAGGGCTTACTTTAGTGTATTGAGACACATGTTTGATGGTGAAATTTTTGGTGTTACCCTCTGTGTGTGTGTGTGTGTGTGTTTCTTATCTCAAACAAGGGGTCACGTTTTGGATGGTCTGTTGTAACTTTTGAGTTTCAACAATAGTTTTCTAAAATCAAGCTACTGCTCCTACAACTGATGTTTGCCTGAAATAAGTGAACAATGGCAAATTAGAAATATAGCCTGGATGGTTTCATTTCATTTAGTAACATTCACTAGACAATCGGGTGCTATGTTACTGATTAACTAACTTACAGAGCAATGGAGCTTGATACAATGAGCTGATTCTCATAATTGGTTCTCTATTGCTAAAAAAGCTTTATCTTTTTTGATACAAAATTTAGAAATTTATTAGATATACTATTCGATATGGGTGAATGAGTTGGTCTTTTATGTTAACTACTTGGCTTCAAGTAACTGAGAATTATTACCATAAAGTGGTTTTGCACTATAACAAACATTTTGCTTTCAAATTTTGATTGTTCCATGTGATATGAGCAGATTATTTTCAATTTTTACGTCTTTGTTCCAGCTATTATTTTCAATCTTTACTTTGTTTGTTCCAGCTACATTATTTAGGTTGTGTTTTCTTCCTGTTTTGCACAATATTTCTCAACTTACATGTGCCTATTTGTTTCTATTGCAGTGGCCAATCACCAAAGGGGATAAATTCTTTTGGAAACATTCTGTAGGCAGCAGATGTTATTTCCGTAAGATAAGATTATAATGATGCAAATAGTATTACGGTCTATTAACTGTATCACTATATTGTTGCTACCATGTAATCAAGAGCTGCCGCGGAGCGCGGGCTTCTTTTCTATTCAGCAGTTTAGGGTTCAAAAAATTTAGTTTGAACTGGTACATGAATTATTGGCTCAAACTTTTGTTGTTTATATGATTCTGTGGGGCTTAGTGACTGTGATTAGTGTGGAAAATGAATTATTCTCAGTGTTGAAAGTAAACCCTGTAAACAGTCTGTGGAAGGTTCAGATCACCACTATGATTTTGGGCCCTCGTCTGCTAAGTCTGTTAGGGAGTTGCATTACACGACCAGTTTCAAAACATTTATTGGACACTTTCTCTTAGTGTCTGTTTGAGTGCTTTATATTGGAAAAACCCGAAATCCCATTTCTGAAAATCCTAGCGTTCAGTAAAACGCCAGTGCCTCTCCCACGGAAACCTGATAAGAGTGGACAAGAAGTCCTAGCAAAATCAGCCAACTTTTGATTATTGACCAAACTCCTCCTAAAGCTTCAGATTTTGAGGATGCATGTTATCTTCTACGCCAGGCAAGGCCACGAGACAACAACCAGAGAATCGAGGAAGAAGATGGTGAATGTCACACCCTACACAGGCCCAGGCCCATGCACACTTTGTAACATTCACCCATTCTTGTTCAGGGTTGCCAAACTAATATGTTGCTTTCAAAAGTTGTTATCAACCTTCCAATTCGGCCAACCTTTGTTATTGGGCTTTAAGTCTTATTTTCTTAAGGTAATGGGCCTGGGAGGTGGCCCAGGAGGCTTTTAAGGGTACTTAAACAATAACTTGCAACAGAAGCAAGGCCCAATGCTGCTAACTTGCAATACAAGCAAGGCTGTAATTTATAACTTGCATAACAAGTAAGGCATACGCTCATGTAAATAAGTGTCTAGGATGTGTGACTTTTCAAGTGTGCTAACTTAGTATATGGCAACCAAGAAGCCCACATATTCTTTAAGGTTTGAAAACCATCTTTCATATGCAAATGAGCATTCGGCCAAACTAATGCATAAGAGATTTTTCAACATAAAACACAACCATCAGTTCATATAATACATGCCATAACTTGGCTCCATAAGCATTCATCATTTACATGTCCAAAACCAACATCAACAAGCATAATTTGGTATACCAAAGTACTCCAAGTACTACAAAACCTAAGTGTACCCGAGACTTACACATACATATATACAACAAAAGTAGCCTATAAGAGTACACATAACATGGCTACATGCCAAGGTTCACCAATAGTTCAAGTTCACCAAATTATGCTTACAACCCGAGAACATCACTCTCCAAATAGCAACCTTGAGTGTGCCATAGAGCAGCACACACTGCAGCACAAGACCTATAGCCATGTTCATTGTCATGAAGGTGAAAACCACTATCAGAGCAATAGTCCACACATCCATAGCTGCTCACCTAGACAGTCCCACACTACTCAAGCCTGCACAACTTAGAACATAAGTTTCGGCCAAAACTAACTACATAAGACTTGTGAATGTAACAACTTAATCATAAGCCAAGCACAACATTGGCACTTACCTTGAACTCCAAGGTACACTAGCACACAAGCTAGCAACTCAAGCAAAAACTACTCAATCCGAATATCCTTTCCTGAAACACAAATGTATGGGCAATGAGTAACAATTACTCAGTAGGATTCACTACCATAACAACTCATTTATGAGTTTATTTAGTTAAGCCGAGTATTAAACTCAAGACTTAACCTCCTCAAGCTTTTTATATCCTGCAAAAGAAAACATAAAAACACCAACAAAATACAAGATACAATGATAACCGAGGCATATACGTGTGAACATAAATATAATGGGTTAGCAAGCACAACAAAAGCACCCAAGTACACAAGGTACACACTCACACACCACAATATTCATTCGGCCGAAGCCCTAGCATGTGCCCTTGTGCACCATTGCACATAATTCTTCACAATTTTAGTCCACCATCCACTAGAGCTCCGAAACTTCTAGCAAGTTGGCCTTACTCACTAGAGTTTCTAGCAAATGCCAATATTTGATTAGCTAACCAATTCTCATAAAACCAAATCACCTTAATATGCCCATCAAGTAACTAAGGTCATTTAGCATATTCTAACTATCACTTAGCCACTTTACTACTTGAATCATGGTACATTACCAAGCAAACAAGTATATCAATGAACCCTACATTTTCACAAAGCTTGAGTCTCCTCGATTAGTGCTTAAACATCCAAGTTCAACTTTAACTTCCAAATCGAAATTGCCTAACATAATTTGTTCATTAATTAGCCATCACATTTACTTGCTCATGGAATCCTTACCAAGCATTCAAGTAAATTCATGAATATCTACCACAATCCGAAGCTTGAATGTCTCGGCCTCCTCTTGCAACTTCAAAATCCAAGCTTTAACTTGAACCTCTAGGTCGCCTAGTGCCGAAAGTAAGTAAACCAAGCTTGATTCTTGCTTCAAGCTTCAATTTCACTACAATTTGGATCAATTCAACAGCAACCATCCAAGAACATCAAGAACCATTTCGGCCGTGCAAATAGGAAGAGTTAAGCTCAAAATGATGGCAATTTGTTTAGTGGAAGCATGCAAATTTCGGTAATGAGCCACATGGCACTAAAATGGCCTAATGCCCGCTCCCGGCCTTGTTAGCTTTGCATGGCGCCATTAAGTCCTCAAGACTTCATAATCTCATTTAAATCACTCGGTTAAGAGTGCAAAATGGCCACAAAACTTTGTTTCCCACCATTTACCACATAGTCATTGTTTCATGTGCACATTGAACCCGAGACTTCTCGGTCTTGCACACACATCACTTCTCTCAATTTCATTAAAGTCCTTCACATTTATTTTCTTACCACAAACTTCATGGACATTTTCCTTTGTGCATTTGGAACCTGAAAGTTCTCAAATTGGCACATACACTATTATTCACATGCTCAAACAAGTCTTTCATGTTTTCATGGCATTTCTTTTATTTTCTTGGCCTAGGCCAAGCACTGGGGAATGAACCTAACAGTGAAGAGTATGATAATTGCAGGTTACTTGCTCAAAATAAGAGTAAGGGTTCTGTCTGTAGATGATTTCACCACATGCATGCTTGTTTGGGACAAGTCCTAACAATTGTCTGCCATGTTTTAGTTGTATATATATGTATTTAATTTTATCCAATGTGAATTTATGCTTGACTTCTGTTGAATCATCTTTGTCAAATGAATGTGGTTTCTATAACCTATGTATTGGTCTATGAATTTTGTTGCCTTGGATGCAACCCAAGGCTTGAAAGTTAAGGCTAGAAGGCAATGTGAATCAGTTATGAACCGATGCAGTGGAGGGCTAAAAGGCTTCACAAGGACCTTGATCAAGTCTCCAAGACTCTGGTTATGAGAAGAGCTCGATTCCTGAACTTAAATATGGAATTATGTTCTGCTTCTGTGCTCTATAACTTTAACTGCAAAGCGCACCTCACTGAGTAACAAATTACTCACTACCCTTACTCTGAATGCATTGCGTATAACAAGTCTCAGCAATTATCCCTATCTTGTGCTGCAGTTAGGCAGTTTTGGGGGATCAGGTATTGCACATTTCTGTTTCTTTGGGGTTATAAGTTTGCTTGGTGATCGTTCTCAGGTATTGCACAAATTACCCACCACCCTTACTCTGAATGAACTTCCCCTTTCTGTTGTTTAACGTATATTGGTCACCTGGGTGGAACACTTGCCTCGAGAAGAATTTTGTGAAAGCAGCTGCCCGTTTATCTAAACATTCTTTGGAGATGAACTTTCCGTTTCTGTTGTTCAATGTATTTTAGTCGATCTGGAAACTGCATAAACCAAAACGTCAATGCTCTACCATTCCATCAATTTTGTAAGCAAAATGGTATGGAAAGTACCATATCAAAATGCGGGTCCACATGAATAAAAGATTCATATTTGTTTGTTTCAACAATAGACTGATATATAAATATAATTCATTTAAATACTAAAATCGTAAAATATCTAGAAATAGTTAGACAAATACTACATTTTTCTTTAAATGCACATGATTTTTTTATATCTTTTGTATTCAAGTTTTTTTTTTAAAAAAACTAAAATAATTGTTAATGAGGAAAGTAGTTTTTGAATGTTTTAAGACGCAAAAAATTTGAAACCAGAGTTTATTTTTCATTTTGTAATATATTTATTTGAATTGACAAAAAAATTTGTTATTTCTTAAGATTACATCCTTTTTAAGCACTAGGTTTTTCTAGTGAAACAGCTCACTAAGCGCAAATTTTCATTACTAAAAAAAGGCTAACAGTACTTACATTCTATAGTGAGGGCCTAAATGAGCAAAAAAGTAAAGTATGACCTAAAATAAACAAAATTCTACTATTTGTATTTGGGTAAAATTATTATACCATTTTTAACCCTAATCGTGATTTTGTGTATGAAAAATCCCTAATCATGTTTAAGTGTTCCATTTTGAACCTTTTATGGATGAAAAATATTAGCATGGACGGAAAATGCCACGTGATATGCCAATGAAGACTGTTTACCATGTGGCACAATATATCTATTGCCATGGATGATATGGAAAAGTAAAAAAGAATTTAAAAAAAATTAAAAAGTAAGAAAATCAAATCTACTGTCTGCGAGTTGATAAATGTCAATTTGTATGGTCAAAATTGTTGACCTTTTGGCAAATTTGAGCGTCTTTTTCTACATTACCACACCATATTCTCCACAATTTCTTGCTTTGGACTTTCATTTTGTCAGGTGGAGAAGGGAACCGAGGTATCGGATCGAACAAAAAACTAGCGGGAATGAAAAACGAAAAGTTCAGATGAACAGATCATTGGGGTTGTGGCTCTAGTGGCACTATAGTCCCATAGTACAATGATGCTGGAAGCTAGCTTCGAGTCTTTGGCGCTGCCGCACCAGTGCCTTTTGTGTTTTCACACTACAGTGGCCAAATGGCCTCATTTGGTGGCCTAGCACCCCTGTACTTGAATAAAAGTGGTCCCACACATCTAATTGGAATCTAAGCATATTATTGGCCAAGGAATTTTATCCAAATGAGTAGGTGAGTGACAAAGACACCTCTAAGAGAAGAAAAATTTGGAACCAAGTATAACACAAGGAACATACTCTTTTTCCTCCAAGCGTAAGCTAGGTTTCCATGGCCACGCGTCTTGCATTTTTCTTTCATCCTTTTGTGGAGCACTCTTGTAAATTAATTGGAGAAGACTTAGAGCACTTGAATACCTTTAGGAGCTTGAGGAATTAAGGATCTATAGGGTTTGGTTTCTTCTTCCATTCATTCTCTTTGTATTGAACATGAATGGTCTATGTTTCATTTTCTTAGTTATGTTTAGCTTAGTCATGAAGTAGTTTCATGGACATTTTTTATGGATGTAGCTACTTAAATTGATTATGTTGGTTAAATTTATGATTATGTGACTTTGGGTTTCCTTCCAAATGCTTATTTATCATTCTTTTGAGCTTGTTGTTGTGTGAGTTAATTGATGGCCACAATTGCTTATACCATAAATTGCTTTTAAACTCTTGAAAAAGATTAAAAGTAATTGGACCTAGGAGAAGGGTTTAATGACAATGAACTTGTTGAGAAACTAGTCTAAATCATTATGTGAAGGTAAATTAAACTTTAATGCCTCTTTATAAGCTTATAATCAAATGAGAATCGTTATTAAATTTAGATTAGAGAGAGTAATTCTTTCACCTGAGAGAGTAAGGGTTCAATTGAGTAACTTCACCAATAAGTAAAGAAATCCAAGTCACTACCCTAAATTCATCAACTAGTCAAGACAAGTAGTTAACCTTTACAAAGTGTGCTTTCATAATTTGATTAAAAAAACTCATAAATTTACATTGCATTCTTACATTCTAGGCTAGTAGCATTTCATCTAGCTAAATTTAGTTACTTGTTTGACTTGCTTAAATCTTCATTTGACTTTGATTGTTTAGCTAAAGTTATCTTAGAGTAGTGGTACTTGGCAAGCAATTTAATCAATCCTCGTAGGAATGATATTTTTTCTCACCCAACTTCAACGTCCACTTTGCACTTGCGGTTAGGATTTAAAACTTACAACACCAGTCATACTCAAACTCGCCGCCAATCACCCACTCATCTGTTGCCACTGACCACTGTTTGGATCAACTTCCCAAATCCACCACCAGTCCTACACAAACTCCAATTCCCTTCCTTCCTCGTTGCACTCTCCTTTTCCTCGCCCAACCTAACGCCCAACAAACATCCTCGTATCGCTGCCTCACTGTCCTTCTCCATGTTTTGTCACGATTCTTTAGATCATGTTTCCTCATGCCCTCCTCGTGTTTGAATGGGTATCAACGTCCTTCCTCTATCTCAGATTCTGTTTGAAACGGATATCACCACAAAGGAAGGTGATCGTTATCGAGATCGATTTAGGCAATGAAAACGGTGGGAACGGCGAGGGAGATAAAGGCAGGGGAAAATAGTGGTGGTGGAAGGTTGTGAAACAATGGAAGCGGTGACAAAGTGGGTAATCGGCAACTGCAGAAAAGGCGACAAAGAATAGATCTATTTTTTTTTTAATTTTTTCTTACTTTTTTTTCTTTTTTTTTAATTAGAATGTAATGATAAAAAAATTAGAAGAAAAAATTTAAAAAGCTCTAATTTATCTTTTTTTTGTTTCTCTATCATTCGTCGAACAACTAAAAAAATATATAAACTATAAAGAAGATGAGGAAAATATTCATATTGTATATATTGTTAGAGACAAAAATCTATTACTTAATTCATTAACTTTATCTTGTGTTAAATTAGTTTCACAATTTTTCCTTTGAATTAGAGAAAAAGAGTGGCAAAAAAAGCTTTATGCCTGGATAGGAAAAAGTGTGAAAATTAAATGATCAATATAGAGCTTTTTCTATTATCATAATTATCAACAGAAATAAGAGTTTGGCTTATTTTCTATCTTTTTGAAGTAAAAGAGACATATTATTTTATTATTTTATTTCTGTAGATATTATAAAAATTATGGTTCCAGTTTACTTGAAACATATTCCTTTTTGGGAAGTAAAAAATTTCCTCTTTTAGAAAGTTTCAACAATTAAATAATCCTTTTACACGAAACCCAATAAAGACTTTTTTTTAATCTACACTCAACCTCTTACTGCACAAAACCCAAAAAAGAATCTTTCCTTTTTTAATCATTATTTAAACTTTTACTACATAAAAAATTAACACAAATTACATACACCTTAATCTCCGTGCCCAGTCAAATGTTTCAAGTAAAACGGAACGGAGGGAGTATCTTTTATCAATATTTTTCATGGAAAATGACAAAGACGGGATATCCACCCCGAATCGAAAGTTTCCATCATAACTCCTTACATCCGGACCTTTTTGAAATCTGTTACAAGGATCTTAATCTTCTTCCAACTCAGAATCGCTGTAGTCGACAATGTGTCTACGACCCCGAGCAGGAACAAGTATCCGAGTAACACGGCCTGGGGCTGGTTTTTCTCTGGCATGTTGCCTTTCTTCATCCCTATCCCTGTTGGCAAGAGGGTTAAGGGCACCGAGTTTTTCCAGGATATCCTCGAAACGTGCCTCCAAACGATCCTCTAATCGCTAGACGATTCAATGCTCCATCTACTGTAACGCCTCCCCTTGGTCCTTCGACCTAGGGTTTTTAGCAACGCGCTGTTCGTTTTTGCTACCATCACCAACCATGGAGTAGGCGATTCTACTTGCTCTAATACCACCTGACGTAGCGAGTTACGTGAACAAAGGTAAAACACGTCTAGCCCTAAAATAAAATAAAGAATTTCAATCTAGAAACCCAAAATTTAGAAAGAAAAATCTCAATAATTTTATTGATCAAAAGTTATCTTTCTTGCACACATGCACAAGCCTTTATATAAGCAACCATTAAAGTCCTAAACCAACTAAAATAGGAAAAATCAAAATTAACTCTAGCTAGGAAATCTAATTCTAATTGATATCTTTTTCCAATAAAAGATCTCTAGGAAAATCCTACTTGATGCCATAATTAAAAAGGACTCTAATTAACCTAATAAAACCCAAAAATAACTCTTAAACTAAAGAAATAAAATATCCCTAAAAATAATTACGAAAATTACTGAATAACAAAATATTAAATAACTCTCAGCCCGATAGTTTGTAGGTTTAGGGTAAATGTTTGGGCCATTCTAACATTAGCCCAAAGACTCCAGTGGCTCTAAGTCTATCCCTAACCAACGAGGCAGGCAGAAATCGCAGTGGCAGTGCTTGATCTGAGCTCTCGTCTGATATCTTTTTCCAATAAAAGATCTCTAGGAAAATCCTACTTGATGCCATAATTAAAAAGGATTCTAATTAACCTAATAAAACCCAAAAATAAGTCTTAAACTAAAGAAATAAAATATCCCTAAAAATAATTACGAAAATTACTGAATAACAAAATATTAAATAACTCTCAGCCCGATAGTTTGTAGGTTTAGGGTAAATGTTTGGGCCATTCTAATATTAGCCCAAAGACTCCAGTGGCTCTAAGTCTATCCCTAACCAACGAGGCAGGCAGAAATCGCAGTGGCAGTGCTTGATCTGAGCTCTCGTCTCTCGTATCTCTCACATTGACACTGCTTCTTGGCAGTGCTCTGAGCCCTCGTCTCTTCTCCCTGGCACATACGCTCACACTGCTCTCGGCTGGACGGCGCCTTGACTAACAAGGTACGGAGTTATAATTAATGGTACTGGAACAAAGTGAACATGAGATCACTTACTCGAACATGACAATGGAGAATATAAACTAATGGCATTCAGATTTCTTTTGTTTTGATTTGTTTTTATTGGTCTCTGGTCTGAGAGCGTAGAGAATTGGCGTGGCGACAAGGGTAGTAAACCAGAAGTTGAGTTGTTGGTTGTTCCCGTCTTTGGCCGCGAACTAGCGATCTCCTCTAGGATTGGGTGATGCCCGACCAGGTAACTCTCTTCGCCGTATCTTATTTCCCTCTCATCCTCAATGTTTTCTCTGCCATGGATTTGAGTTTTAATTGAGGATTTACTGGGATAATCATGTTGAGCTTTGATCTGGTTTCCGAAGCTATATTCGTCTTGTTTCTTGGTTGATTTTCTCTGTCTTCAAGGGATTAATTAGCATTTGTTCAGTCCAATTTTCTATGGATCTCTGTGATGACACCGCTAGCATAACTGGGATAATCATGTTGAGCTTTGATCTGGTTTCCGAAGCTATATTCGTCTCGTTTCTTGGTTGATTTTCCCTGTCTTCAAGGGATTAATTAGTATTTGTTCAGTCCAATTTTCTATGGATCTCTATGATGACACCGGTAGCATATCGTATTCTCATGGTTTAGCTGAGAACATAACAAGTCTTTGAGCTAAGTATTTGTTTAGTCCAAATCTTTTTTATGTTTTACTGGAAGTCATCTGCTGCTAAGTTCACGCAAAACGGTGTCTTTTGAATTGGATGTTGTTATGCGAATTGACAGTAATGCTTATTTTTGAGTTAGTTGCTCCTTTTTCTTCTGGTTTCTCATATAGCAGCAAGCAATGGTGGGTAATGGTGACGCAGGAGCTAAGTGCAGCTACACAATTGTTCGGGATGTTTCACTGAAACAATGCTGCTTCACTGGTTCGGGTATTAATGTTGCTCTCCCCGACGACTTGTTGCTAGAGATTTTCTATCGCCTCCCTTGCCTATCTGCCGTGAAATGCAAGTCTGTCTGCAAGCGCTGGCTCTCTCTTATTTCAACCTTTGGTTTTATTAATTGCTTCATAACCAGAAACATGAAGAATCATCACCCGCAAGATCCCATCCTCAAATCCTGGGGTTGCTACTTGTTTATAACTTCCCAAGCTCCCAATTTTCACCTCCCTTTCAGCTTTCTTCCGGGAATCAAAGAATCAACAGAGTATCAGGTCAAAATCCTTGCATCATCCAATGATATGCTCTTGTGCTCGATGGGTAACAAATTGCATTGCACAACGTATATCATCTACAACCCTTTTACGAGGCACTTTGTCCAACTCCCTCCAGCTCCGAGCTCACAGGACCTAATGCGTTTTGGCTTTATATACAAACCATACCATTGTGTAGGTAATGATAAACAGAATCAGCTGCTGAATTCTAATACTGATTTTATAATTGTGCGTCTCAAAGTAATCCTTAGAGTAGCATCTGAGTTTGAGCTGGATATCTTCTCATCAAAGACATGGCAATGGACAAAAGCTATAATGCAATCTCCCAAGGGTTGTTATTCACTCACACGTGTATCTTGCTCTGCTGTTTCTCACAGGGGATTGCTATATTGGTTGGTGGGATCGGGAGAAGTTATAGTCCATGATCCCTATAATAACAAGGTTTGTTATGTTATTGATCCTCCTGAAGGTGAAATGGGTAGGTTTGCATTTAAATTTAGTATATGTTGTGGCTCATTGTTGGTATATGAGTTCGAGGGCTGGGTTTTTAGATTTTGGGAACTTGAGAACTGGGATCGACCCAAATGGAGGTTAGATTGTGTGGTTGCCCTAAATGAGTATATCGTGAATGCTCCAGAAATGTTGGCGTGGGCAAGGCCAGAGGAGTTTCGTTCGTATGTATCCATGTTGGCTTTCCATCCTAATGACCGAGACATTATATATTTGAGGAGCCATTTCGAAGGGTTTGGCACTTGCAACTTGAGGACCAAAACATTCAAGCGTGAATCTGTTTCAGAATTCTCACGCATTCATTATAAGCGGGATCGTGGTCGTGGTGTTGTTGAGTTGGAACATAGATTTGCCCATGATGTATTTGTAGTTGACGCGCCGTGTTGGCCAACCCCGGTACCTGCACTTCTCAATTAATTTGTTCATGCTACTCCATCATCTGTAGATGGAGCTCTTGGTGATAGCAGCTACCAGTTTTTTAGTTAATTTTAGATTTTGTTTCGTAATGTTTGTTTGTTCTTGTTCCAATCAATTAGGCAATTTAAGATATTTTTGTTTCTTCTATTCAGCATACTGTGAAGTTTTATCCTTCTTGCTCTAAGGTCGAGAGTACTTGTAAAAACATTGACCTATTCAATTATTTTGTTCAGTTCAAAATAAAAATAGAAAAAAAAAGAACTCCGTAATTTCTTATTTTCTTTGAAACATTTTTATTGTCATTTTGTAACCACGCTTTGCTTTGACTTTTAGTGCATTATGTTTACTCGGTTGAATTATATTTTTCTACTTTATGGTCAAACTATTAAGTTGTCGTTTGATTTTGCTGACAAATATTTTTGTTGTTTGGTTTAAGTGATTTTAATGTTTGAGCCTTTTCAATCGACATGTCAGAATGGATCAACATTTTGAGTGCAAATCAAGTCGATTGATGTGGATAAACTCAAACCTTAACATCTGTAACGATAGAGATATTCCCTACTTTTTGCATAACCTTGGCAGTTGAGTTGGCTGGTGTTCGTACGAAGCAGGCGATACACAATGTGTGTTTCACACCTACCCCAACCCCATAATTCACCGTAAGTTTCACTCATTGCAACGTACCGTTTTGACTAAAGGATAGCAGAAATAACAGCCTTGTACGGACATGCATCAATGGCCACCAACAGCAGCAGTAGCTGGAAGAAGATGATGCGTTTCTCGCATTCATCGAGTATGCAAGGTTCGTAATGTCAAAGGAAGAATGGGACGACGAGGAAGAACAAGATGGGTCCCGTTCAAACGACCCCGGCTAGAGCTGGATCGCTTCCCGGATCCTCAAGACTTATATTGCTTATTCAAGCGGCGTGATCGCTGCTATTTTGCTCTCCAATTCGTCTTAGGTATAGCATGATTTATACCATTGATTCGCTGGCCGGTAAATGCCAATGTAGATAGAATGGTCGCACAAATTCTTTGGTGCAGGAAAAAGTTTCTCGTTGTTCGGTTCAAAGTTAGGGTTTGCTAAGCTCATTTACGTTCTCAGATCCTAATTGTGCCTCTTCTCCTCCGGAGCTATTGTTGTTCTGCCTTCATTCTCTTCTTATAGATAGGAAAGTTTAATATATAAAACTTTTAACAAGAACTTTCAGGATTTTGGGGGAGAAACTTCTTATTGAGCTTGAGGATCTTTTGATTCCTTGTGGACTTGGAATGAACAACACAAAGCGCTTGCTTTAAGAGAATGCCAGATTTTATATGTCAGTTGAGAAGGAAGCATAGAAGAATGAAACTTCCCAGCACTGTCATTATTTTGCCTATAATCAACAATATTCAAGTGCATGTAATTATGTAATGATATTTCTTCCCCCTAAAAATCATTTAATCGTCATATTTAGTTTTAAGAACGGTTGGTGATTGGTGTCGGCTTGACACAAACGACATTGGTAAGAGAGAGGTATATTATAAAATCTACGCAAGAACTTTCTCTCCCACGCCTCAAACCTAGGCACATTGTCCCTGTGGTCTAAAATATCATCCCAGAAAGCCTCGAGGTCATGACAATTTGGGAGGAAAAGGTTCAAGAGGCTAGGGTAACATAAGTTTTTTCCTATTCTTTCTTTACCTTAAGCGTTCTTCATTTTACCCGTTCTCTCGGCTTCCCAAGGCGGATCCAAGATTTTTACAAAGAGAGTCAAAATATATATATTTATTAAACCCTAACATTAAATAATCAAACTTATAAGTTCGCATATATTACAATGTAATGATAAAAAAATTAAAAGAAAAAATTAAAAAAAGCTCGAATTTATCTTCTTCTTTTTTTCGCTATCATTCGTCGAACGACTAAAAAAATATATAAACTATAAAGAAGATGAGGGAAATATTCATATTGTATATATTGTTAGAGACAAAAATCTATTACTTAATTCATTAACTTTATCTTGTGTTAAATTAGTTTCATAATTTTTCCTTTGAATTAGAGAAAAAGAGTGGCAAAAAAATTTTATGCCTGGATAGGAAAAAGTGTGAAAATTAAATGAACAATGTAGAGCTTTTCTATTATCATAATTATCAACAGAAATAAGAGTTTGGCTTATTTTCTATCTTTTCGAAGTAAAAGAGACATATTATTTTATTATTTTATTTCTGTAGATATTATAAAAATTATGGGGGTTCATTAAAAAATTTAAAGGGGTCTAATTACATAATTATATATCTTTTATCGATATTTTTCATGGAAAATGACAAGGACGAGATATCCACCCTGAATCAAAAGTTTCCATCATAACTTCCTACATCTTGACCTCTTTGAAATCTGTTACAAGGATCTTAATATTCTTCCAACTCAGAATCGCTATAGTGGACAATGTGTGTATGACCCCGAGCAGGAACAAGTATCCGAGTAACACAGCCTGGGGCTGGTTTTTCCCTGGTATGTTGCCTTTCTTCATCCCTATCCCTGTTGGCAAGAGGGTTAAGGGCACCGAGTTTTTCTAGGATATCCTCGAAACGCGACTCCAAACGATCCTCTAATCGCTGGACGATTCGATGCTCCATATACTGTAACGCCTCCCCTTGGTCCTTCGACCTAGGGTTTTTAGCAACGCGCTGTTCGTTTTTGCTACCATCACCAGCCATGGAGTAGGCGATTCTACTTGCTCTAATACTACCTGACATAGCGAGTTACGTGAACAAAAGTAAAACACATCTAGCCCTAAAATAAAATAAAGAATTTCAATCTAGAAACCCAAAATTTAGAAAGAAAAATCTCAATAATTTTATTGATCAAAAGTTATGTTTCTTGCACACATGCACAAGCCTTTATGTAAGCAACCATTAAAGTCTTAAACCAACTAAAATAGGAAAAATCAAAATTAACTCTAGCTAGGAAATCTAATTCTAATTGATATCTTTTTCCAATAAAAGATCTCTACGAAAATCCTACTTGATGCCATAATTAAAAAGGACTCTAATTAACCTAATAAAACCCAAAAATAACTCTTACACTAAAGAAATAAAATATCCATAAAAATAATTACGAAAATTACTGAATAAAAAAATATTAAATATCTCGTTCTCATAAAAAATGCTAATGTGGTATAGAGATGTCAATTTGTACCTTTACCCATAGGCACCCTATCCTACCTTACCTGATGGGTAGATTTTTTTTTTCCTCAATTGGACGAGTTTAGGCTAGGTTTGGGTATTTTTTGTTTTTGTACCTACCAGGTACAGGAAAGGTACAGATTTAAGAGTCTACCCTCCCCGAACCCGGCACGTACCCTACTCACATCTTATACATACCATATAAGTATCTAAAATGGTACATATATTATACATGCATGTTAAATTCTAATCCTATACAACCCAAATATATAATATAATTATAACCTAATAAACCCCAAAATTCATAATCATATGACTAAGCTATTTTATTTTTGGTTATGTTATATACTTAAGCATGCCATGCTTTTTTTAGTTTCAATTTTATATTACGTGATCACTTGACCGACCTTACCCGGCCCAACGCTGAGGAAGGTTTGGGGGAAAATATCCTATCTGCTGCGGATTGTGGAGAGAGTTTGAGTAAATTTTTTATATTATGGGTAGGGTTTAAGAATCACTCTACCTTTTCTCAAATTTGACCCTGTTGATATCCTTAATGTGATGGCCTATGAAGATCATAGTGCTCCGTGGAGGCGGGCTTGCCTTAGGCATTGCAACCCATTAGACGTGCTTTGATGCATCGTAGCAACGTCATTTGGTTTTTTCTTGCCCCTGATCCATATGTAGTGATAATTATGTGACACCTTAATGCAAGGGGTTGCCCTATGGCTTAAGGCAAAGGGTAGGAGAATGCTGACTTCTCAATATCAAAATCAAACATTATTAGTTACTCGAGTAAATTTTATGGATAGTTTCTAACTTTTAGTTATTGTTTTCTTTCAGCTCCTAACCTATTAAATGCTCTACTTTAGTCTGAAAACTTATTAAAAATGCTTCATTTTAGTACTAAATCTATTGAAAACATTTCTTTTTTATCCCAATTTGATGAAATTTGTTAACTCAAAATATTTGCATGATAACAACTTTTTAGATCATAATTTAAAATATCTAGTAACTATCTTAACATAAATTTAATCTATATAATAATTTTTACAGTTAATAAAAAATTCAAATCACTTTTTTTTTGTAAATTGAACTTATTTTATTCAGAAAGAAAAAACTACTAATTTAAATTGTTTATTTACCGTAAAAAAAATATTAACTTATTTAAATTTACTATCAGACTATTATTCTGAGTTAATAAATTTTATTTGGTGAAAGGCTAAAATGAAATAATTTTAATATGTTTAGGATCAAAACAGAACATTTAATAGGTTAGAGACTAAAAGGAAATAATAACTAAAGGCTAGGGACCACTTATGCAATTTACTCTTAGTTACTCACCCTATCCCATTGATGTTGCTCAATTTGATTTGGTTGGGAGATTAATATGGTGAAAAAAGTTTTGAGTTATTTTCACTTTTACGATTAATTTTTTACACATAAATTAAGCAAGTGGGAAAAAGTTGATATTAAAATGTTAGTTTGAATGATAGAATAGTAAAATAAGTTACTGAATATAAAAATGTTGTAAATATTTAAGACTACTCAAAAAAGGAAAATAGAGCAAAATCGGTAAAACGTAAGGGTATTAAGTTCAACTTAAATACAGGCCAAACTATGCATTTAACCTCTGAGCTTCACAAAATTGAGGTTGGAGATTGTCCACCTAGGTGTTTGTACACTTACTAACACCGTTAGTGTTCCTAATGGTTACCATCCATCACCTAGAGTTTGAAAAAGAGAGGAAAGTGCAAAGATTAAGGGATGAGATTAAGGAGTTACCAGATTTAAAATCATTCTCATACAAATTCCTCCCAATCACTCTCATACCCCAAGCCCATGATCAGACGTGCTATTTTCCCCCTCTCTATGTCTGTTGCCGTCGACGGAGTAAAACCACTTCCCTTTTCAGCTTGATTCATTTGCCTTTCTTAGAATCAAGATCTAGTAGTCTCGTTGTGATGTCAGAGGACTCAAATGAAGAGAGATTATAAGTGAAGGTGCTGATTTCAATGAGGAAAAAGAAGTTCCACAAAAAGTTTGAAAAAGTTTGAAGTGTGTTTGACTGGTTTTCATGGCTTTTTTCCCTTTGGGGTTTTGAGAATTGAATGAGTTATGTTTGGTTGGTGGGTTTTTATTGTGTGTTTCTGGGTTGATTTTGGTGAAGAAGAAAATGATTTAACGAGTGAGATTCACGAAAGGACATTCACACTTTATGTTTTTTATTGCAAAATAATATAAATTTGTGAAGAACTAATTTGAAATTTGAGACTTATGTCTTTAATTGAAGCTTTATATGTTTGATTAAGATTTTTCAATGTATGTGTACTTCTGGGTTTTATATGTATGTTATGGGTTTATAAAGATCACAAATATATATGTATTTTTCTAGGACTTATATGTATGTTCTGAATTTGTAAAAAACATAGATATACATGTAAGCTTCTCAGGTTTATATGCATACTTCTGGGTTTATAAAAACATAAATATATATGTATACTTTTGGATTTTAAATGTATTCTTCTAGTTTTGTGTATATACACATGTGGCAGCAAATTTATAATGCAAAAGAATCATACTGAGGATGAAACAGGAAACAATGTGGAAAATGTATGAAATTGTGTGGGATATATGTTAAACTTGAAGCAAATTGTATTAATCTGTGTGAGATATATGTTAAATTGGATGCACAATGTATTAAACTGGAAATGAAATATATTAAACTGTGTGGGCTATGTATGAAACTGTGCGGGATATGTGTTAAACTGAAAGTGAATTGTATTAATATGTGTGAGATATGTATTAAACTAGAAGTGAAATATATTAAACAGTGTGGGATATGTATTAAACTAGAAGTGAATTGTGTGGGATATGTGTTAAAGTTGAAGCAAATTGTATTAATCTGTATGAGATATGTATTAAACTGGATGCGAAATGTATTAAACTGAAAATAAAATGTATTAAATTGTGTGGGCTATGTATGAAATTGTGTGAAATATGTGTTAAATTGAAAGTAAATTGTATTAATATGTATGGGATATGCGTTAAATTGAAAGTGAAATGTATTAAACTGTGTGTGATATGTATTAAAATGGAAGTGAATTGTGTTAAACTGTGTGGTCTATATATTAGACTATACGTGAAACGTATTAAACTGAAAGTGAAATATATTAATCTGTTTGGTAAAACCATCACATGAGAAAATGAAATTGCCATAAAAAAAAATAAAACCATCAAACTCATTTTCACCACCACTACCATAATCAACACAGTCATCACCATCAGCAACAATGAAATCTTCACAACAAACATCGACAATGCATTTTTATTTGATGCTCAGATCGTGATTCACATGATACATTAACGATTTTAGAAATTCCATTTGAAATTTGTAATATTTTGTAATATTTTTTTATTTGATTCACATGATGCCCTGTTCCTCTTTCTTTAACTTTGAATTTTAGAAATTCTCGGGCTTTGTATCTTAACGATTTCCATAATTTTTTGTAGGCATGGATATGAATTAAAAAGAGAGGAGTCTGTCTCTACCGATCCCAGTAGCATTGTGCCTCATTAGGTATCTGTGAGTTAACAATCTGTGAGTTCATTACTTCTTGTGAAACTTGCGCTTGCTACAAAGTTTGAGCAGAAAAAATTAAACTTGCAGTCCCATGGCCTAAAACTTAATTAATTAGTGTATTTCAGATGGGACCTTTTATTTTAATAGTTAGATTATAACTAATAGCTATATATATGCCCGTCTTTTTCATTTGGCAGCACAGAGAATATAGCTCTACGGACTTTATCTAGTTTTTTTAGGTAATAATTAGGTCAAGTTAAACTATACATTATTCATGACATATTGTTTCATCTCCTGCCTGCGTATGTATAGTGAAATATATATTTGATTATAATGACAGTCCCAAAATATTGCTTTAGATTTGTCATATCTAACATAAGCCAATAGATAAGTTGTGTTGATACACCTGCACTACAAAGAAGAGAGGCTTGCTTTAAAGTTTGAGTAGAAAAAATTAAACTTGTAGTCCCATGGTACCAACGTTTGACTAGAAAACATATATTTGTTGCAGGACATCAATGTTTGCTGTCATTCTAAACAACATCTTTTAAGTGCTGTTTTGGAGTTTCCTTGTGTAACAGAGATCACGTTGTAGCTTCTCCAGTGGAAGATTATTTTTTTGTATGTTGATGATCTTCCATATCTTGAAAAGAAAATTTTCTGAAGACCTTAAATTTCTTGTCAAACTGAGATTAATGATGATATTTGCTCTACCATTTGTGAGAGAAAGAAGCATAGAAAGTTACACAGCCTTACTTGGATGCTCTTAGTTAGATTATTCTACTTCTTGCCAAGGTACTGTTTGATTTTAACTTTCCGTGTAATTCATCAATCAATTTCCTCACCATGTATCACTATTAGGCATGCTATATGAACTTCATGGTATTCAAGTGTTTATTTTGAAAATTGCATTTTGAAGTACTGAGTTCTATTTATGTTATTCTTATTTTTTCGCAGGAACAATTCTGCTGTATTCTGTTGTTTTAAGGCTAGTGTCCAACAAGTGTTCTTGGCTCTCTTGTTTCGGAATTCTTTTGAACTTAATTCTGACTTTTGGCTTGGTACATGACAGGGAAATTGATTATAATCTCTAACAATTGCTTGCTTTTGTGGAAGCCTGAGATTAAGTGCTATGCTATGCTCGCTAAAGTTGGGGTTCACCATTACAATGGAAGTAAGGGTTTGCTGTTTGATTTTCCCTCATTTCTAGGTTGTTTCCATGAAATTTAGCGCAAAATTTATTAAGCTTAGCAACTAGTTTGTTTCTTTTACGAACTGGGTAGAAATACCTTTGCTAATACCTAGAAAAGGTCTTGGATCGTATTGAATGACTTGTAAATGCTAGGTTTCCAGTTGTGTCTGGCAAAATGCAAATTATTGTATTCTAGTTTGTTTTATGATGAGTGTGATAGGTGTAACATCTTTCCTTAATTTAGATAGAGAGCTATCTAAAAAGTTCCACAATCTGTGAGCGAAAATGGAATTATGTGAGGATAAGGTCGAGAAGGAAAATCTGGTCAAGTAATCTCTAAATTAAATTCTTCCTATATATTAAATAGATTGAACGGTAGCCAGAGAACGTAATTTTTTTTCTTCTTTCAGGTTGATTCAGGTAATGTCTAAACCCTGTTTAAGTCCTTCATCGTTTGATGTGTGTTCACTAGGTTTTGAAATGTGTGTTCACTAGGTTCTGAAACTTTCTCATGTATCAACTGGGCCCCTAAATGTCATACACGCCTATAGAAACGACATTGTTTGTTTTCCCTGAACTCTACTTCCGATGTCAGTATTTTCCCTCTTGGCGAAAGAACACATTTAGTCCTAAACCTTTGACACTACAAAAAACAACAAAGTAATTGAAAGTTTAGTCAGAAATAGTCGCAAAAAATGAGTAAATAATAATTACAGTATTTAGTCGCAAAAATCCTAGCCGTTAATAAAAGTGACTGAATTGTGACTAAAAAAATTGATTGAAAGTGTTATCGCTTTTTGTTGAGATGCTTGGGGAAAAGGAACTGGAATGTTAGTTGCAAATTAGCAACTAAAGAATTCATTTGCTGTTTCCTAGATAATATTTTGATGAAAATTCCTTAATTTACATAAATTATACAAAATTACAGAAAATTCCTAGAATTCCTGAAATTTCATAAAATTACTAAAATTAGAAAAAATAACAAAAATTACAGCCAGATACTAAAATAATTAATATGGCATAAAATTAATGAAATTACAGCCAATTACTAACATGCCCATAAAGTTATATAAATTACATAAAATTAACAAAATGACTAAAAATCCTTAAAATCCTAAAACTACATAAAATTGCTAAAATCTGAATTAATAAAACTGCATAAAATCTGAATTAATAAGAATATAAAAATACAACCATAACAGTAATCTTCAACAACAATTCAACAGAGAAAATTTTGAACAAAATGTGCTTGGGGAGAATATTTAAGAGGAAAAAAAACAGAAAAGGAAGCATGTAAGGAAAGTATTTGCAGAAATTGAAGAACAGAAGTTGGCTAAACCGGACGTTGAGAGTAGAGGAGAAGTTGCCTGGAACTTGTGAGAAGAAGAAAAAATTAGATTTGGAAAGAATTAGGCAGTTGCTTGGGATGGAGTTAAAGCAAAAAGAAGAAAATGATGACCATAATGGATGAAGAGAAGAAGCAGATGAGTTTTTGTTCTACAATTATGACTGAAAAGTGACTGATTTTTAAATTTTTAACCTAAAAGTGACTATTTGGCAACTACCACATGGTGACTAAAATATACGACTGAGTTGCAATTGACTTTTAATTTTCTTTTCCAATTTGCAACTGAAAAGCTACTAAAAAAATAACTGAAGAGCTTCAGTCACAAATCAATTGCAATTTTTGTGAGCCTCACATAAAAGAAGTTTATGACTAAATTAAAAAGCAACTGAAGTCCAATTGCTCATTTTAGTCACTTTTTTGTTTTTCTATTGTAGTGTGACCACTTTTCTAAGTCCTAAAACTTTCAAAACGTATCAACAATTAGTTTTAAATCATTAGCCACTTGTTTTTGGGCTAATTTTTGTACTAATTGTTTACACGTTGTGTAAGTTTTAATATTCAAATAGAAATTCGTAGAGCTTTAGCACTTAAATAGACATTCACAAAGTTTTAGGACTTAAATAGAAAAGTTTCAAAAGATTTAGGGCTAAAAATGGTCTTTTTTGGCTTTGTTCATTTGGCATTTATTTTATTATTCTTTTGAAAATTTTCCAAATTCATTAATAAGAGTCTTATTTTTGTATGAGTTTGGTAGCAATTATTTTCTAATAACTAAATATATTTAAATTAAGATATATTTTGTTCTTTGAAACTTTTAATTATCTTTTAAGATATTGAAAAGGTATTTTTAATTTTTAATTTTTCAAAAAAATTATTTTTAGCTTTTTTTTTTCTAAATCTGAAAACATAGAAAATTATAAAAAAAAAATCTCAAATGAAAATTAAAAAATTACAAGAAAGTCTTACTTTTTATTTTTTATTTTTCAAGTAATAGAGGACAAGAACTTTTTCAGTCCTAAATCTTTTTTAATTTTTCTATTAAGTCCTACAACGTTTGGAGTTTCTATGTAAGTCCTAAAACTTTTTAAGTTACTATTTGTGTCTTAAAACTTACAAAATGTATAAATAATTATTTCTAAAGTTAACCCTGTAATAGTTGGCTATAACTGTTTAGGGCTAACTGTTTGCGCGTTTTTAAAATTTTATAACTGAAATAAAAACTAGAAAGTTCTACATTTGAAAAATGGTCAAAGTTTTATAATTGAATGTGTCCTTCACTTTCCCTCTCTCGCCCGAAAGAACCCCAGCCCGCAACGAAGAAGAATATACGACAACCGTGTCTTGCATCCTTTCATCGTTTTGGTTCGGACATCTGTTGTGAGAGATCGGCGATTTCTGACGGGCACCATTCGTAGTCATCGACGAAGGATTGCAGTGAGCAGGTTTAGGGATTTGTAGGGAGCTTGATTCGAGATGTCAGTTTCCGGGAAGCTTCATTAGGAGGCATCGCCGACGGATTGCAGTTGGCAGGTTTAGTGATTTCTAGGGGAGCTTGCTTCGAGATAGAGGGGGATCTTCGCCGGAAAGTATTTCCTGAACGGCCTCGCGAAGGCCAGGAGCCGATTCTCGGTTCCTTGGAGCTCCTCTAGAGTTTTGCCATAGCCGGTAAGGCAGATCGAGATTCGGTTCTCGACCGTGGCCTTCTCGAACAGCGATTGGATCAGCGACGGCCACTGGAATCCGTATGAGACATTGGAATCGATGACGTGGATGGCACGGTTGTTGATGGTCTCCTCCCTCTCGATTATGGCGGCTTGATTCGAGATAGAGGGTCGATTGGGGGTTGAGAAACTCCAATTTGGAGAACTGGGGTTTGTGATTTCTCGGGTAAGTGTCTATCAATTTCTGGTAGTTTTCTTCTCTGATTTACTAATTTACAGCAAGAAAAAGTTTCTCAAGCTGAAGAAGCCATCCAAACACTATATGGAAAAGATAGAGTCGCAAAGATTATGCGCGACTTGACAGTAGGAAATCTGGGCTCCGCAGAACCAGAAGCTGGATGGTTTGATCGATTCAGCAGCCAGTACTGGAAAGGTAAACATGTAATTGTTAAAGTCACTAGAATTGCATTTTGCATATCAACATTGATGTAGCAATTATGCTAGCTTTCTCCTTTCTCATATTCTTTAATTTTATGGTGATTCTGTGTATAAAAAAAACAATTACCCTTATTCTTTCTTGACCGAACAACTACCTGTATTCATTTGATATCGCATGTATACTATTATACTTGACTAAGCAATGAGGAAATAGGTTAACCACCCTAAGACTAGGCTTCATGCTTCAGCTTATAACTGGTTGGAGAATGTTGATAAGTACCCCTTTTATCCACAGCAGCCAATTAAGGGTGTTGTTACATGGAATTCTTTTGTTCATTTATTTGCTTGCTTGGAACAGTGATGATGAGTCTGGCCAGATTATTCTTGCTAAGAGGCACTATACACGAGCAGAGGTTGATGGG
Organism: Aquilaria sinensis; assembly: GCA_005392925.1. Classification (NCBI taxonomy): domain Eukaryota; kingdom Viridiplantae; phylum Streptophyta; class Magnoliopsida; order Malvales; family Thymelaeaceae; genus Aquilaria; species Aquilaria sinensis. The sequence goes on along the minus strand of SMDT01002629.1, from coordinate 21,037 downwards.
AAGGACACATATGATCTCTACGATGATGCTCATGTATATGTAAGAATCTTCTCTTACATAGAAGTTTATGCTAATTGCTGTGTAATGGTGCCATTATTAAGATCTTCAAATATATATATATAGCTCAAATCACTACATCCTTAAAACAGAGAACATATGGAAATTGTTAAAGAACATTTTTTTATTCTTTTTGCAATGTTCACTAACAATAATATATATAATTGTGGCTGACGCTGCTCTTTTATTTATTTATTTATTTATTTTTCTAGTTGTTTGCTGGAGGCAAAGTAGCATTTGAACAAAAACATAAAAATAGTTAACTTCCATAAGGAGTCTCTGAAAGTCACTTGAAAAAATGACTTCTTCAATACTGGGCAAGTTTATAGAGAGTTCTGGTATCAACAAGGACTTAGAAGCTCTGGTTCTGACATTGTGTGGGAAAGGATAGTAGCCAGATTAAATTGGTTTGACATTGTGAATTCTTAATAATTTTTTAATTTGCATGCTTGTATGTTTAGAATAGGAAAACTAAGTGGCCTTGATTACAGTGTAAGTTTCAACTTCTAGATACTGCTTCAGTTTATTTCTGATTTTTGTGCGCATGGGCGGTAAGTGGTTAGTATTGGCAACTTTTAATAATTTTTAGGAAGATCTTTCTATTTCTATGGACTCTGGGAAATATTGAGTTGTGAGGTTTAGTATGTTTGAAATTTTTAATTTGAAAAGTACACATACACAAGTCCCTTATGTTTCTGGAACTGAAGATTTGGCTGAATCCTCCTCCAGTTCCATTGAGAACGAACTTAGTTTAGAAGATCCCAACATACTTGAGATCTGGAAGCAGCAATTTGTGGATGCTTTAACGGTACATAAGCTATAGATTTTTTCAGAAATATCCCTGATAAACTGTGCTGAAAAAATTCTCTTACTTTGTCTTTGAATCAAAGGTTGGAATAACATTTCTGCTCAACTTGCACACTGGACGATGATGCAACCAGAGTATGTGCAAGATTGGTTCTTTTTTCTGTCATTTTTCTTTACGCAGGATTTGAGCAACCTTCCACTACTACTATTCATTTATGTACAGTCAAGAAAAAGAAATAGGAAAAGGTTGCAGATTTTTTTTCTAAAAAAAATTGTTCACTGCAAGTTATACTGTTTAGACCATTTCATTTATCTATATTTTCGAGAGTGCTCGGCCATGTTGTTATAATTACAATACCAAGTTTCTTGCTGGTGTAGTTCGATTCATTAATTTTACAGTATGGGTTGTGCAACTTACTTATATGTTTCATCTTACGTTTAACTTATTCGTTTGATTTGAGGGAATGCTTCCTGTCCTCCTCGTCTAGGATATCTATGCAATATAATAATAAATTTTTGGTTTCTAATACAGTTGGAAAAGGCAGAACCAATGAAGTTTGACAGAAAACGTATACAGATAGCAAAATTGCTCTGGCACTTGCTTCTTGTGCCATGGAGACTTCTGTTTGCTTTTGTGCCTCTGTATCGAGCTGCTTATGGGTGGATTGCCTTCATTTCCTCTTTGTTATTTGTTAGTGGGGTAGCATGCATTGTAACGAAGCTGACAAATCTTATTAGCTGTGTCATGGGTTTTCCTCTCTTCGAAAACTAAAGAAGGACTCAGATGACTCTTGAGCAGTAGCTCCAACCACAGTATAATTAACCCAATACGTTAGCATGTAGATGTCAGCAATTTAATATCTTCTTTTATTTTCCGTTTATTTCAGGAGTGAATCCTTATGTTATTGCTTTTGAGCAGCTGCTGGACTTTCAAGGTTTGGAGCTTCATGTAACAACAGGCAGCCTCAGAGTTTTCGACAGCTGATGCACCTCTAAAAATGATGGAGAATAAGTTTGAGTGATCAAGCTAGGGTTGAGGGAGATAATAGGTACTATACCCAAAACCAAGTAATTTCTATTTATCTATGCTTTTCTTTGAAGTAATTCATGTATGTTACTGCTAATTTCGGTTAAATTATGCATTTTTGCTTCTCATTGCTTGGTTCGTGAGGTTAGTTGTCAAGGGCTTACTTTAGTGTATTGAGACACATGTTTGATGGTGAAATTTTTGGTGTTACCCTCTGTGTGTGTGTGTGTGTGTGTTTCTTATCTCAAACAAGGGGTCACGTTTTGGATGGTCTGTTGTAACTTTTGAGTTTCAACAATAGTTTTCTAAAATCAAGCTACTGCTCCTACAACTGATGTTTGCCTGAAATAAGTGAACAATGGCAAATTAGAAATATAGCCTGGATGGTTTCATTTCATTTAGTAACATTCACTAGACAATCGGGTGCTATGTTACTGATTAACTAACTTACAGAGCAATGGAGCTTGATACAATGAGCTGATTCTCATAATTGGTTCTCTATTGCTAAAAAAGCTTTATCTTTTTTGATACAAAATTTAGAAATTTATTAGATATACTATTCGATATGGGTGAATGAGTTGGTCTTTTATGTTAACTACTTGGCTTCAAGTAACTGAGAATTATTACCATAAAGTGGTTTTGCACTATAACAAACATTTTGCTTTCAAATTTTGATTGTTCCATGTGATATGAGCAGATTATTTTCAATTTTTACGTCTTTGTTCCAGCTATTATTTTCAATCTTTACTTTGTTTGTTCCAGCTACATTATTTAGGTTGTGTTTTCTTCCTGTTTTGCACAATATTTCTCAACTTACATGTGCCTATTTGTTTCTATTGCAGTGGCCAATCACCAAAGGGGATAAATTCTTTTGGAAACATTCTGTAGGCAGCAGATGTTATTTCCGTAAGATAAGATTATAATGATGCAAATAGTATTACGGTCTATTAACTGTATCACTATATTGTTGCTACCATGTAATCAAGAGCTGCCGCGGAGCGCGGGCTTCTTTTCTATTCAGCAGTTTAGGGTTCAAAAAATTTAGTTTGAACTGGTACATGAATTATTGGCTCAAACTTTTGTTGTTTATATGATTCTGTGGGGCTTAGTGACTGTGATGAGTGTGGAAAATGAATTATTCTCAGTGTTGAAAGTAAACCCTGTAAACAGTCTGTGGAAGGTTCAGATCACCACTATGATTTTGGGCCCTCGTCTGCTAAGTCTGTTAGGGAGTTGCATTACACGACCAGTTTCAAAACATTTATTGGACACTTTCTCTTAGTGTCTGTTTGAGTGCTTTATATTGGAAAAACCCGAAATCCCATTTCTGAAAATCCTAGCGTTCAGTAAAACGCCAGTGCCTCTCCCACGGAAACCTGATAAGAGTGGACAAGAAGTCCTAGCAAAATCAGCCAACTTTTGATTATTGACCAAACTCCTCCTAAAGCTTCAAATTTTGAGGATGCATGTTATCTTCTACGCCAAGCAAGGCCACGAGACAACAACCAGAGAATCGAGGAAGAAGATGGTGAATGTCACACCCTACACAGGCCCTGGCCCATGCACACTTTGTAACATTCACCCATTCTTGTTCAGGGTTGCCAAACTAATATGTTGCTTTCAAAAGTTGTTATCAACCTTCCAATTCGGCCAACCTTTGTTATTGGGCTTTAAGTCTTATTTTCTTAAGTTAATGGGCCTGGGAGGTGGCCCAGGAGGCTTTTAAGGGTACTAAAACAATTACTTGCAACAGAAGCAAGGCCCAATACTGCTAACTTGCAATACAAGCAAGGCTGTAATTTATAACTTGCATAACAAGCAAGGCATACACTCATGTAAATAAGTGTCTAGGATGTGTGACTTTTCAAGTGTGCTAACATGCATGGCAACAAAGAAGCCCACATAAGTCTTTAAGGTTTGAAAACCATCTTTCACATGCATATGAACATTCGGCCAAACTAGTAAACAAGAAGTTTTCCAAGAAACTGCAACCATCAGTCATATATATACAAGTTTTAACTTGGCTCACAAACATCGAATATATACATGACCAAAACCAACATCAACAAGCATAATTTGGCATACCAAAGTACTCCAAGTACTACAAAACCTAAGTGTACCCGAGACTACACATACATATATACAATAAAAGTAGCCTATGGAGTACACATAACATGGCTACATGCCAAGGTTCACCAAAGTTCAAGTTCACCAAATTATGCTTACAACCCGAGGCCATCATTCTCCAAATAGAACCTTAAGTGTGCCATAGAGGAGCACACACTATAACACTAGGCCTATTGCCATGTTCATGGTCATAAATGTGAAGACCACAATCAGAGCAATAGTCCACACATCCATAGCTGCTCACCTAGACAGTCCCACACTACTCAAGCCTGCACAACTTAGAACATAAGTTTCGGCCAAAAGCTTTGAATAAAAGACTTATAAATGTAACAACTTAATCAAGCCAAGCACAACATTGGCACATACCTTAAGCACAAAAGCACCATTAGCACACAAAAGCTAGCAACTCAAGCAAAAACTACTCAATCCGAATATCATTTCCTGAAACACAAATGTATGGGCAATGAGTAACAATTACTCAGTAGGATTCACTACCATAACAACTCATTTATGAGTTTATTTAGTTAAGCCGAGTATTAAACTCAAGACTTAACCTCCTCAAGCTTTTTATATCCTGCAAAAGAAAACATAAAAACACCAACAAAATACAAGATACAATGATAACCGAGGCATATAAACATGAGTATAAATGTAATGGGTTAGCAAGCACAATGAAATCACTCAAGCACACAAGGTACACACTCACACACCACAATATTCATTCGGCTGAAGCCCTAGCATGTGCCCTTGTGCACCATTGCACATAATTCTTCACAATTTTAGTCCACCATCCACTAGAGCTCCGAAACTTCTAGCAAGTTGGCCTTACTCACTAGAGTTTCTAGCAAATGCCAATATTTGATTAGCTAACCAATTCTCATAAAACCAAATCACCTTAATATGCCCATCAAGTAACTAAGGTCATTTAGCATATTCTAACTATCACTTAGCCACTTTACTACTTGAATCATGGTACATTACCAAGCAAACAAGTATATCAGTGAACCCTACATTTTCACAAAGCTTGAGTCTCCTCGATTAGTGCTTAAACATCCAAGTTCAACTTTAACTTCCAAATCAAAATTGCCTAACATAATTTGTTCATTAATTAGCCATCACATTTACTTGCTCATGGAATCCTTACCAAGCATTCAAGTAAATTCATGAATATCTACCACAATCCGAAGCTTGAATGTCTCGGCCTCCTCTTGCAACTTCAAAATCCAAGCTTTAACTTGAACCTCTAGGTCGCCTAGTGCCGAAAGTAAGTAAACCAAGCTTGATTCTTGCTTCAAGCTTCAATTTCACTACAATTTGGATCAATTCAACAGCAACCATCCAAGAACATCAAGAACCATTTCGGCCGTGCAAATGGGAAGAGTTAAGCTCAAAATGATGGCAATTTGTTTAGTGGAAGCATGCAAATTTCGGTAATGAGCCACATGGCACTAAAATGGCCTAATGCCCGCTCCCGGCCTTGTTAACTTTGCATGGAGCCATTAAGTCCTCAAGACTTCATAATCTCATTTAAATCACTCGGTTAAGAGTACAAAATGGCCACAAAACTTTGTTTCCCACCATTTACCACATAGTCATTGTTTCATGTGCACATTGAACCCGAGACTTCTCGGTCTTGCACACACATCACTTCTCTCAATTTCATTAAAGTCCTTCACATTTATTTTCTTACCACAAACTTCATGGACATTTTCCTTTGTGCATTTGGAACCTGAAAGTTCTCAAATTGGCACATACATTATTATTCACATGCTCAAACAAGTCTTTCATGTTTTCATGGCATTTCTTTTATTTTCTTGGCCTAGGCCAAGCACTGGGGAATGAACCTAACAGTGAAGAGTATGATAATTGCAGGTTACTTGCTCAAAATAAGAGTAAGGGTTCTGTCTGTAGATGATTTCACCACATGCATGCTTGTTTGGGACAAGTCCTAACAATTGTCTGCCATGTTTTAGTTGTATATATATGTATTTAATTTTATCCAATGTGAATTTATGCTTGACTTCTGTTGAATCATCTTTGTCAAATGAATGTGGTTTCTATAACCTATGTATTGGTCTATGAATTTTGTTGCCTTGGATGCAACCTAAGGCTTGAAAGTTAAGGCTAGAAGGCAATGTGAATCAGTTATGAACTGATGCAGTGGAGGGCTAAAAGGCTTCACAAGGACCTTGATCAAGTCTCCAAGACTCTGGTTATGAGAAGAGCTCGATTCCTGAACTTAAATATGGAATTATGTTCTGCTTCTGTGCTCTATAACTTTAACTGCAAAGCGCACCTCACTGAGTAACAAATTACTCACTACCCTTACTATGAATGCATTGTGTATAACAAGTCTCAGCAATTATCCCTATCTTGTGCTGCAGTTAGGCAGTTTTGGGGGATCAGGTATTGCACATTTCTGTTTCTTTGGGGTTATAAGTTTGCTTGGTGATCGTTCTCAGGTATTGCACAAATTACCCACCACCGTTACTTTGAATGAACTTCCCCTTTCTGTTGTTTAACGTATATTGGTCACCTGGGTGGAACTACTGCCTCGAGAAGAATTTTGTGAAAGCAGCTGCCCGTTTATCTAAACATTCTTTAGAGATGAACTTTCCATTTCTGTTGTTCAATGTATTTTAGTCGATCTGGAAACTGCATAAACCAAAACGTCAATGCTCTACCGTTCCATCAATTTTGTAAGCAAAATGGTTGAAAATGGAAAGTACCATATCAAAATGCGGGTCCACATGAATAAAAGATTCATATTTGTTTGTTTCAACAATAGACTGATATATAAATATAATTCATTTAAATACTAAAATCATAAAATATCTAGAAATAGTTAGACAAATACTACATTTTTCTTCAAATGCACATGATTTTTTTATATCTTTTGTATTCAAGTTTTTTTTAAAAAAAACTAAAATAATTGTTAATGAGAAAAGTAGTTTTTGAATGTTTTAAGACGCAAAAAAATTTGAAACCAGAGTTTATTTTTCATTTTGTAATATATTTATTTGAATTGACAAAAAAATTTGTTATTTCTTAAGATTACATCCTTTTTAAGCACTAGGTTTTTCTAGTGAAACAGCTCATTAAGCGCAAATTTTCATTACTAAAAAAAGCCTAACAGTACTTACATTCTATAGTGAGGGCCTAAATGAGCAAAAAAGTAAAGTATGACCTAAAATAAACAAAATTCTACTATTTGTATTTGGGTAAAATTATTATACCATTTTTAACCATAACCGTGATTTTGTGTATGAAAAATCCCTAATAATGTTTAAGTGTTCCATTTTGAACCTTTTATGGATGAAAAATATTAGCATGGACGGAAAATGCCACGTGATATGCCAATGAAGACTGTTTACCATGTGGCACAATATATCTATTGCCATGGATGATGTGGAAAAGTAAAAAATAATTTAAAAACAATTAAAAAGTAAGAAAATCAAATCTACTGTCTGCGAGTTGATAAATGTCAATTTGTATGGTCAAAATTGTTGACCTTTTGGCAAATTTGAGCGTCTTTTTCTACATTACCACACCATATTCTCCACTATTTCTTGCTTTGGACTTTCATTTTGTCAGGTGGAGAAGGGAACCGAGGTATCGGATCGAATAAAAAACTAGCGGGAATGAAAAACGAAAAGTTCAGATGAACAGATCATTGGGGTTGTGGCTCTAGTGGCACTATAGTCCCATAGTACAATGATGCTGGAAGCTAGCTTCGAGTCTTTGGCGCTGCCGCACCAGTGCCTTTTGTGTTTTCACACTACAGTGGCCAAATGGCCTCATTTGGTGGCCTAGCACCCCTGTACTTGAATAAAAGTGGTCCCACACATCTAATTGGAATCTAAGCATATTATTGGCCAAGGAATTTTATCCAAATGAGTAGGTGAGTGACAAAGACACCTCTAAGAGAAGAAAAATTTGGAACCAAGTATAACACAAGGAACATACTCTTTTTCCTCCAAGCGTAAGCTAGGTTTCCATGGCCACGCATCTTGCATTTTTCTTTCATCCTTTTGTGGAGCACTCTTGTAAATTAATTGGAGAAGACTTGGAGCACTTGAATACCTTTAGGAGCTTGAGGAATTAAGGATCTATAGGGTTTGGTTTCTTCTTCCATTCATTCTCTTTGTATTGAACATGAATGGTCTATGTTTCATTTTCTTAGTTATGTTTAGCTTAGTCATGGAGTAGTTTCATGGACATTTTTTATGGATGTAGCTACTTAAATTGATTATGTTGGTTAAATTTATGATTATGTGACTTTGGGTTTCCTTCCAAATGCTTATTTATCATTCTTTTGAGCTTGTTGTTGTGTGAGTTAATTGATGGCCACAATTGCTTATATCATAAATTGCTTTTAAACTCTTGAAAAAGATTAAAAGTAATTGGACCTAGGAGAAGGGTTTAATGACAATGAACTTGTTGAGAAACTAGTCTAAATCATTATGTGAAGGTAAATTAAACTTTAATGCCTCTTTATAAGCTTATAATCAAATGAGAATCGTTATTAAATTTAGATTAGAGAGAGTAATTCTTTCACCTGAGAGAGTAAGGGTTCAATTGAGTAACTTCACCAATAAGTAAAGAAATCCAAGTCACTACCCTAAATTCATCAACTAGTCAAGACAAGTAGTTAACCTTTAGAAAGTGTGCTTTCATAATTTGATTAAAAAAACTCATAAATTTACATTGCATTCTTACATTCTAGGCTAGTAGTGTTTCATCTAGCTAAATTTAGTTACTTGTTTGACTTGCTTAAATCTTCATTTGACTTTGATTGTTTAGCTAAAGTTATCTTAGAGTAGTGGTACTTGGCAAGCAATTCAATCAATCCTCGTAGGAATGATACTTTTTCTCACCCAACTTCAACGTCCACTTTGCACTTGCGGTTAGGATTTAAAACTTACAACACCAGTCAGACGCAAAGTCGCCGCCAATCACCCACTCATCTGTTGCCACTGACCACTGTTTGGATCAACTTCCCAAATCCACCACCAGTCCTACACAAACTCCAATTCCCTTCCTTCCTCGTTGCACTCTCCTTTTCCTCGCCCAACCTAACGCCCAACCAACATCCTCGTATCGCTGCCTCACTGTCCTTCTCCATGTTTTGTCACGATTCTTTTGATCATGTTTCCTCATGCCCTCCTCATGTTTGAATGGGTATCAGCGTCCTTTCTCTATCTCAGATTCTGTTTGAAACGGATATCACCACAAAGGAAGGTGATCGTTATCGAGATCGATTTGGGCAATGAAAACGGTGGGAACGGCGAGGGAGATAAAGGCAGGGGAAAATAGTGGTGGTGGAAGGTTGTGAAACAGTGGAAGCGGTGACAAAGTGGGTAATCGGCAACTGCAGAAAAGGCGACAAAGAATAGATCTATTTTTTTTTTAATTTTTTCTTACTTTTTTTTCTTTTTTTTTAATTAGAATGTAATGATAAAAAAATTAGAAGAAAAAATTAAAAAAAGCTCTAATTTATCTTTTTTTGTTTCTCTATCATTTGTCGAACGACTAAAAAAATATATAAACTATAAAGAAGATGAGGAAAATATTCATATTGTGTATAATGTTAGAGACAAAAATCTATTACTTAATTCATTAACTTTATCTTGTGTTAAATTAGTTTCACAATTTTTCCTTTGAATTAGAGAAAAAGAGTGGCAAAAAAAGCTTTATGCCTGGATAGGAAAAAGTGTGAAAATTAAATGATCAATATAGAGCTTTTTCTATTATCATAATTATCAACAGAAATAAGAGTTTAGCTTATTTTCTATCTTTTTGAAGTAAAAGAGACATTATTTTATTATTTTATTTCTTTAGATATTATAAAAATTATGGGGGTTCATTAAAAAATTTGAAAGGGTCTAATTACTTAATTATATACTTCCTCCGTTCCAGTTTACTTGAAACATATTCCTTTTTGGGAAGTCCCAAAAAGGTTGAAACGTTTCCTCTTTTAGAAAGTTTCAACAATTAAATAATCCTTTTACACGAAACCCAATAAAGACTTTTTTTTAATCTACACTCAACCTCTTACTGCACAAAACCCAAAAAAGAATCTTTCCTTTTTTAATCATTATTTAAACTTTTACTACATAAAAAATTAACACAAATTACATACACCTTAATCTCCGTGCCCAGTCAAATGTTTCAAGTAAAACGGAACGGAGGGAGTATCTTTTATCAATATTTTTCATGGAAAATGACAAAGACGGGATATCCACCCCGAATCGAAAGTTTCCATCATAACTCCTTACATCCGGACCTTTTTGAAATCTGTTACAAGGATCTTAATCTTCTTCCAACTCAGAATCGCTGTAGTCGACAATGTGTCTACGACCCCGAGCAGGAACAAGTATCCGAGTAACACAGCCTGGGGCTGGTTTTTCTCTGGCATGTTGCCTTTCTTCATCCCTATCCCTGTTGGCAAGAGGGTTAAGGGCACCGAGTTTTTCCAAGATATCCTCGAAACGCGCCTCCAAATGATCCTCTAATCGCTAGACGATTCAATGCTCCATCTACTGTAACGCCTCCCCTTGGTCCTTCGACCTAGGCTTTTTAGCAATGCGCTGTTCGTTTTTGCTACCATCACCAGCCATGGAGTAGGCGATTCTACTTGCTCTAATACCACCTGACGTAGCGAGTTACGTGAACAAAGGTAAAACACGTCTAGCCCTAAAATAAAATAAAGAATTTCAATCTAGAAACCCAAAATTTAGAATGAAAAATCTCAATAATTTTATTGATCAAAAGTTATCTTTCTTGCACACATGCACAAGCCTTTATATAAGCAACCATTAAAGTCCTAAACCAACTAAAATAGGAAAAATCAAAATTAACTCTAGCTAGGAAATCTAATTCAAATTGATATCTTTTTCCAATAAAAGATCTCTAGGAAAATCCTACTTGATGCCATAATTAAAAAGGACTCTAATTAACCTAATAAAACCCAAAAATAAGTCTTAAACTAAAGAAATAAAATATCCCTAAAAATAATTACGAAAATTACTGAATAACAAAATATTAAATAACTCTCAGCCCGATAGTTTGTAGGTTTAGGGTAAATGTTTGGGCCATTCTAACATTAGCCCAAAGACTCCAGTGGCTCTAAGTCTATCCCTAACCAACGAGGCAGGCAGAAATCGCAGTGGCAGTGCTTGATCTGAGCTCTCGTCTGATATCTTTTTCCAATAAAAGATCTCTAGGAAAATCCTACTTGATGCCATAATTAAAAAGGATTCTAATTAACCTAATAAAACCCAAAAATAAGTCTTAAACTAAAGAAATAAAATATCCCTAAAAATAATTACGAAAATTACTGAATAACAAAATATTAAATAACTCTCAGCCCGATAGTTTGTAGGTTTAGGGTAAATGTTTGGGCCATTCTAATATTAGCCCAAAGACTCCAGTGGCTCTAAGTCTATCCCTAACCAACGAGGCAGGCAGAAATCGCAGTGGCAGTGCTTGATCTGAGCTCTCGTCTCTCGTATCTCTCACATTGACACTGCTTCTTGGCAGTGCTCTGAGCCCTCGTCTCTTCTCCCTGGCACATACGCTCACACTGCTCTCGGCTGGACGGCGCCTTGACTAACAAGGTACGGAGTTATAATTAATGGTACTGGAACAAAGTGAACATGAGATCACTTACTCGAACATGACAATGGAGAATATAAACTAATGGCATTCAGATTTCTTTTGTTTTGATTTGTTTTTATTGGTCTCTGGTCTGAGAGCGTAGAGAATTGGCGTGGCGACAAGGGTAGTAAACCAGAAGTTGAGTTGTTGGTTGTTCCCGTCTTTGGCCGCGAACTAGCGATCTCCTCTAGGATTGGGTGATGCCCGACCAGGTAACTCTCTTCGCCGTATCTTATTTCCCTCTCATCCTCAATGTTTTCTCTGCCATGGATTTGAGTTTTAATTGAGGATTTACTGGGATAATCATGTTGAGCTTTGATCTGGTTTCCGAAGCTATATTCGTCTTGTTTCTTGGTTGATTTTCTCTGTCTTCAAGGGATTAATTAGCATTTGTTCAGTCCAATTTTCTATGGATCTCTGTGATGACACCGCTAGCATAACTGGGATAATCATGTTGAGCTTTGATCTGGTTTCCGAAGCTATATTCGTCTCGTTTCTTGGTTGATTTTCCCTGTCTTCAAGGGATTAATTAGTATTTGTTCAGTCCAATTTTCTATGGATCTCTATGATGACACCGGTAGCATATCGTATTCTCATGGTTTAGCTGAGAACATAACAAGTCTTTGAGCTAAGTATTTGTTTAGTCCAAATCTTTTTTATGTTTTACTGGAAGTCATCTGCTGCTAAGTTCACGCAAAACGGTGTCTTTTGAATTGGATGTTGTTATGCGAATTGACAGTAATGCTTATTTTTGAGTTAGTTGCTCCTTTTTCTTCTGGTTTCTCATATAGCAGCAAGCAATGGTGGGTAATGGTGACGCAGGAGCTAAGTGCAGCTACACAATTGTTCGGGATGTTTCACTGAAACAATGCTGCTTCACTGGTTCGGGTATTAATGTTGCTCTCCCCGACGACTTGTTGCTAGAGATTTTCTATCGCCTCCCTTGCCTATCTGCCGTGAAATGCAAGTCTGTCTGCAAGCGCTGGCTCTCTCTTATTTCAACCTTTGGTTTTATTAATTGCTTCATAACCAGAAACATGAAGAATCATCACCCGCAAGATCCCATCCTCAAATCCTGGGGTTGCTACTTGTTTATAACTTCCCAAGCTCCCAATTTTCACCTCCCTTTCAGCTTTCTTCCGAGAATCAAAGAATCAACAGAGTATCAGGTCAAAATCCTTGCATCATCCAATGATATGCTCTTGTGCTCCATGAGTAACAAATTGGATTGCACAACGTATATCATCTACAACCCTTTTAAGAGGCACTTTGTCCAACTCCCTCCAGCTCCAAGCTCACAGGACCTAATGCGTTTTGGCTTTAACCATACCATTGTGTAGGTAATGATAAACAGAATCAGCTGCTGAATTCTAATACTGATTTTATAATTGTGCGTCTCAAAGTAATCCTTAGAGTAGCATCTGAGTTTGAGCTGGATATCTTCTCATCAAAGACATGGCAATGGACAAAAGCTATAATGCAATCTCCCAAGGGTTGTTATTCACTCACACGTGTATCTTGCTCTGCTGTTTCTCACAGGGGATTGCTATATTGGTTGGTGGGATCGGGAGAAGTTATAGTCCATGATCCCTATAATAACAAGGTTTGTTATGTTATTGATCCTCCTGAAGGTGCAATGGGTAGGTTTTCATTTAAATTTAGTATATGTTGTGGCTCATTGTTGGTATATGAGTTCGAGGGCTGGGTTTTTAGATTTTGGGAACTTGAGAACTGGGATCGACCCAAATGGAGGTTAGATTGTGTGGTTGCCCTAAATGAGTATATCGTGAATGCTCCAGAAATGTTGGCGTGGGCAAGGCCAGAGGAGTTTCGTTCGTATGTATCCATGTTGGCTTTCCATCCTAATGACCGAGACATTATATATTTGAGGAGCCATTTCGAAGGGTTTGGCACTTGCAACTTGAGGACCAAAACATTCAAGCGTGAATCTGTTTCAGAATTCTCACGCATTCATTATAAGCGGGATCGTGGTCGTGGTGTTGTTGAGTTGGAACATAGATTTGCCCATGATGTATTTGTAGTTGACGCGCCGTGTTGGCCAACCCCGGTACCTGCACTTCTCAATTAATTTGTTCATGCTACTCCATCATCTGTAGATGGAGCTCTTGGTGATAGCAGCTACCAGTTTTTTAGTTAATTTTAGATTTTGTTTCGTAATGTTTGTTTGTTCTTGTTCCAATCAATTAGGCAATTTAAGATATTTTTGTTTCTTCTATTCAGCATACTGTGAAGTTTTATCCTTCTTGCTCTAAGGTCGAGAGTACTTGTAAAAACATTGACCTATTCAATTATTTTGTTCAGTTCAAAATAAAAATAGAAAAAAAAAGAACTCCGTAATTTCTTATTTTCTTTGAAACATTTTTATTGTCATTTTGTAACCACGCTTTGCTTTGACTTTTAGTGCATTATGTTTACTCGGTTGAATTATATTTTTCTACTTTATGGTCAAACTATTAAGTTGTCGTTTGATTTTGCTGACAAATATTTTTGTTGTTTGGTTTAAGTGATTTTAATGTTTGAGCCTTTTCAATCGACATGTCAGAATGGATCAACATTTTGAGTGCAAATCAAGTCGATTGATGTGGATAAACTCAAACCTTAACATCTGTAACGATAGAGATATTCCCTACTTTTTGCATAACCTTGGCAGTTGAGTTGGCTGGTGTTCGTACGAAGCAGGCGATACACAATGTGTGTTTCACACCTACCCCAACCCCATAATTCACCGTAAGTTTCACTCATTGCAACGTACCGTTTTGACTAAAGGATAGCAGAAATAACAGCCTTGTACGGACATGCATCAATGGCCACCAACAGCAGCAGTAGCTGGAAGAAGATGATGCGTTTCTCGCATTCATCGAGTATGCAAGGTTCGTAATGTCAAAGGAAGAATGGGACGACGAGGAAGAACAAGATGGGTCCCGTTCAAACGACCCCGGCTGGAGCTGGATCGCTTCCCGGATCCTCAAGACTTATATTGCTTATTCAAGCAGCGTTACTGCCGCTATTTTGCTCTCCGATTCGTCTTAGGCATAGCATGATTTATACCATCAATTCACTGCCCAGTAAATGCCAATGTAGATAAAATGGTCGCACAAATTCTTTGGTGCTAGAAAATGAGAACGTTTCTCATATTAGTTGTTCGGTTCAAAGTTAGGGTCTGCGAAGCTCATTTACACGGATTTATACCATAATTTATACGCGGATCCGCCTCTGCGGCTTCCCTCTTTTCTTCCTCAATCAATTCTAAGTAATCCCCGTTTTAAACTATAGTAACAAGTAAATGTTAAGGTATAGCAATAATTGTGAGAATGTTAGCATCGATAATGGCTTGAGAAGAACCTGTCCCAACACCGGTAGGAAAAAGTTTCAACAATTACTCTGCCAACCTTGGCATATGGTTCCTAGTTTGGCATCACATTTAATAAAACCAGAGTGACTAACAAGTCTATTCGAATAAGCATCAATATCCTAATCATTAAGAAGGGATGAAGACATACTTAGAAATAACGAAGACGATGGCGGTAGAAAAGGGAATGGCGTGCAAAATTTGTAAAAAGCACCCGATCCTAGAGAGAGAAACTATGGAAACTTCGAAATCTCCCAATGAAGCAAATAAGGAACTTTAACCCCTTTATATAGGGGGAGAATGGTTATAGCAATTAATACACCTCTAGAAGACTATATGATTTGATGATTCAGATAGAAACTGTCAAGAACAAAGAAAAAACTATCTTTTTTCCCAAAAAAGGTTGGAAGCTGAAAATGCGGTAGGAGGAACCTCCTACCGCCATCTCCCTTAAGGAAGGGGAATGCTTCAAATGACAATAGGAAGAGCCTCATGTCATTGTCTCCTCAGACAAGAAACAATTAAAACAATGTTAAAATGGACCTCATACCATCATCTCCCAATGAGGAGGGAGTTCAAAGAAGTGTTAGGAAAGACTTCTTTACTGCCATCTCCTCCAAAGGAAGAAACACTCCAAATGCTGGTATAATGGACTTTTTTCTACAATGTCCCATAAGGAAGAGGGACGCTTAAATGGCAATAGGAGAATTCCTTTACCACTGTCTTCTAAGAAGGAGAGACGCTTGACATGGTGGTAAGAAGAGGTCTTCCTACTGTCGTATCCCACAAGAGAGAAAGAAACTTAAAATGAGGGTAGGAAATCCATCTAATACTTTTATGTCCTTAACATGTTTTGCGAGCCTCTACTGTGACCAGATAGTCACGTTGATGTGGGGGCAAAATGTGATACCCCATCCCAATATTATTGGGTTAGAGTAAGTCCAAAAAGGCCTAAATTGATATTTTGCTTAATGACAATGACATATTTAAACGAATACGCAAAATTAGATAACAAAAGTGAAAAATATTTGGGACAAGAAAAAATATGATGAAAGTGAAAAAACATTTTAGGACGGGTGAAGTATTAATAAAAGTATGAAACCTAAATATATACTCAAACATGATTCGAAGTTTTTCATCGCTTTTCTCTCTTTTCTTTTTTTTTTTTTTTAAGAAAGAATAATATGAAGAGAGATGTTATAAATATTCCTTAATTTTCATCCCAACAATAATTAATAATGTATAACAATAATTCGTAAACACATTTGTTAAGAAATAGAGCAACTAAAAGAGCATCGGCATATAATTATCGATGTATACTTAAAATTCGATTTACATTTTAACTACAACTAGTTTCATAACCTCGTCCAACAGATGGATTGTTGTTTCAAAAGGTCATGGGCACGTGTAAATAGTAGTTCAATAAAGGATTGTTTTTTTTATAAACAGAATCACTATTTAGAGTTCTAAAAGAGTTTTGTGAACCTTTGGTTTTTCACTGTGCGGACTTCTAAGGCTTAGTTTGTTGGGTTGCCACTTGCCAGCTATTTCCTCTAAGAAATTGTAATTTAGTACAATTTTGGAGACCCTCGAGTTACACCGGATATACCTTAAATATGTGGATTAAAGTGTCAGCTAAACTTAAACAACGAAATGAAAATAAATATTTAATAAGTTTTTGGTTCAATACCAATTTAGTAAGTTTGAGTACAAACAATAATATATATTAATTTTGAAATATAACAACAGTAGTCGTCCGGACCCAAAATATTAGTACCTGAATGAAAAACATTCAAGTGGTATATTGCTTTTCTCTAATTGATTAAAAATGTTCGATTGATGGTAAATGTTAGAAAAGCTTATGGTATCAACACCATCTTTCCAAAGTTCAAAATAGAGACATTTTCCCATAAAAAGAAAAAAAGAAAAAGAAAGAAAAAAATTATTTTAGCTTGTTCTTGTAACTTACCACACCAACAGATTATGGATTATTGTCAATTGCTCGTGTTAAAGATGTTACACTATGCACATCAATGTTCAATATTCTAATGAAAAAGAATAATCTTATTTCCACAACATTCTTTCGATTTAAGTCATAAGGTGCAAGTATGACTAATGATGAGTATCGAGCCTACGACATGATAAAAGTTACTCCATGAGTTGGTTCACACTGCATCAGCATGAATGATGCAACAGAATCTTCCTCTATAGGAAGTTGTCTCCTCATACTACAATCCACAAATTGTTTCCATGAGAAAGCCTCCTCATTCAAATGAACAACAAAGAAACTTGTTCGGTCGGCTGAGGACCACTGTTGGACTGAGCCGATACTGTAGCTACTGTTGTGAAGAAGGGAGAACTGAGAACTGTATAATAGTATAATTCAGTCTTTGTTACATTTGGGCTATCTCAGCCCGATAGTTTGTAGGTTTAGGGTTGGTAAATGTTTGGGCCATTCTAACATTAGCCCAAAGACTCAAGTGGCTCTAAGTCTATCCCTAACCAACAACGGAGGAAGGCAGAAATCGCAGTGGCAGTGCTTGATCTGAGCTCTCGTCTCTCGTATCTCTCACATTGATACTGCTTCTTGGCAGTGCTCTGAGCCCTCGTCTCTTCTCCCTGGCACATACGCTCACACTGCTCTCGGCTGGACGGCGCCTTGACTAACAAGTTACGGAGTTATAATTAATGGTAATGGTACAAAGTGAACATGAGATCACTTACTCGAACATGACAATGGAGAATATAAATTAATGGCATTCAGATTTCTTTTGTTTTGATTTGTTTTTATTGGTCTCTGGTCTGAGAGCGTAGAGAATTGGCGTGGCGACAAGGGTAGTAAACCAGAAGTTGAGTTGTTGGTTGTTCCCGTCTTTGGCCGCGAACTAGCGATCTCCTCTAGGATTGGGTGATGCCCGACCAGGTAACTCTCTTCGCCGTATCTTATTTCCCTCTCATCCTCGATGTTTTCTCTGCCATGGATTTGAGTTTTAATTGAGGATTTACTGGGATAATCATGTTGAGCTTTGATCTGGTTTCCGAAGCTATATTCGTCTCGTTTCTTGGTTGATTTTCTCTGTCTTCAAGGGATTAATTAGTATTTGTTCAGTCCAATTTTCTATGGATCTCTGTGATGACACCGGTAGCATATCGTATTCTCATGGTTTAGCTTAGAGCATAACAAGTCTTTGAGCTACCTATCTTTTTTATGTTTTACTGGAACTGGAAGTCATCTGCTGCTAAGTTCACGCAAAACGGTGTCTTTGGAGTTGGGTGTTGTTATTCGAATTGACAGTAATGCTTATTTTTGAGTTAGTTGCTCCTTTTTCTTCTGGTTTCTCATATAGCAGCAAGCAATGGTGGGTAATGGTGACGCAGGAGCTAAGTGCAGCTACACAATTGTTCGGGATGTTTCACTGAAACAATGCTGCTTCACTGGTTTGGGTATTAACATTGCTTTCCCCGACGACTTGTTGCTAGAGATTTTCTATCGCCTCCCTTGCCTATCTGCCGTGAAATGCAAGTCTGTCTGCAAGCGCTGGCTCTCTCCTATTTCAACCTTTGGTTTTATTAATTGCTTCATAACCAGAAACATGAAGAATCATCACCCGCAAGATCCCATCCTCAAATCCTGGGGTTGCTACTTGTTTATAACTTCCCAAGCTCCCAATTTTCACCTCCCTTTCAGCTTTCTTCCGGGAATCAAAGAATCAACAGAGTATCAGGTCAAAATCCTTGCATCATCCAATGATATGCTGTTGTGCTCCATGGGTAACAAATTGGATTGCACAACGTATATCATCTACAACCCTTTTACGAAGCACTTTGTCCAACTCCCTCCAGCTCCGAGCTCACAGGACCAAATGCGTTTTGGCTTTATATACAAACCATAACATTGTGTAGGTAATGATAAACAGAATCAGCTGCTGAATTCTAATACTGATTTTATAATTGTGCGTCTCAAAAAAATCCTTAGAGTAGCTTCTGAGTTTGCGCTGGATATCTTCTCATCAAAGACATGGCAATGGACAAAAGCTATAATGCAATCTCCCAAGGGTTGTTATTCAATCACACGTGTATCTTGATCTGCTGTTTCCCAGAGCGGATTGCTATATTGGTTGCTGCGATCGGGAGAAGTTATAGTCCATGATCCCTATAATAACAAGGTTTGTTATGTTATTGATCCTCATGAAGGTGCAATGGGTAGGCTTGCATTTAAATTTAGTATATGTTGTGGCTCATTGTTGGTATATGAGTTCGAGGGCTGGGTTTTGAGATTTTGGGAACTTGAGGACTGGGATCGACCCAAATGGAGGTTAGATTGTGTGGTTGCCCTAAATGAGTATATCGTGAATGCTCCAGAAATGTTGGAGTGGGCAAGGCCAGAGGAGTTTCGTTCGTATGTATCCATGTTGGCTTTCCATCCTAATGACCGAGACATTATATATTTGAGGAGCCATTTCGAAGGGTTTGGCACTTGCAACTTGAGGACCAAAACATTCAAGCGTGAATCTGTCTCAGAATTCTCACGCATTCATTATAAGCGGGATCGTGGTCGTGGTGTTGTTGAGTTGGAACATAGATTTGCCGGTGATGTATTTGTAGTTGACGCACCATGTTGGCCAACCCCTGTACCTGCACTTCTCGATCAATTTGTTCATGCTACTCCATCATCTGTAGATGGAGCTCTTGGTGATAATAGCTACCAGTTTTTTAGTTAATTTTAGACTTTTTTTCGTAATATTTATTTGTTCTTGTTCCAATCAAGTAGGCAATTTAAGATATTTTTGTTTCTTCTATTCAGCATACTGTGAAGTTTTATCCTTCTTGCTCTAAGGTCGAGAGTACTTGTAAAAACATTGCCCTATTCAGATATTTTAATCACTTCAAAATAAAAATAGAAAAAAAAATAATCCGAAATTTCTTATTTTCTTTGAAACATTTTTATTGTCATTTTGTAACCATGCGTTGCTTTGACTTTTAGTGCTTTGCTTTGACTCTTGGTGCATTATGTTCTACTTGTTCGGTTTAAGTGATTTTAATGTTTGAGCCTTTCAATCGAGATGTTAGAGTGGATCAATATTTTGAGTGCAAATCAAGTGGATTGAGGTGGATAAAGTCAAACCTTAACATCTGTAACGATAGAGATATTCACAACTTTTTGCACAGCCTTGGCGATAGAGCTGGCTGGTGTTTGTACGAAGCAGGCGATCCACAATGCAGCGTTTCACATCTACCCCATAACGCATTGTAAGTTTCACTTAGTGCAACGCACCGTTTTGACTAAAGCATAGCAGGAATAACAACCTTGTACGGACATGCATCAATGACCACCAACAGCAGTAGCAGCAGTTAAAAGAAAACGAACCATCTCTTGCATTCATCAAGTATTCAAGGTCCGTAATGTCAACGAAAGAATAGGACGAGGAGGAAGAACAAGACGGGTCTTGTTCAAACGACCCCGGCTAGAGCTGGATCGCTTCCCGGATCCTCAAGACTTATATTGCTTATTCAAGCGGCATGATCGCTGCTATTTTGCTCTCCAATTCGTGTTAGGTATAGCATGATTTATACCATTGATTCCCTGGCCAGTAACTGCCAATGTGGATAGAATGGTCGCACAAATTCTTTGGCGCAGGAAAAAGTTTCTCATATTAGTTGTTCAGTTCAGAGTTAGGGTTTGCTAAGCTCATTTACGTTCTCAGATCCTAATTGTGCCTCTTCTCCTCTGGAGCTATTGTTGTTCTGCCTTCATTCTCTTCTTATAGATAGGAAAGTTTAATATATAAAACTTTTAACAAGAACTTTCAGGATTTTGGGGGAGAAACTTCTTATTGAGCTTGAGGATCTTTTGATTCCTTGTGGATTTGGAATGAACAACACAAATCGCTTGCTTTAAGAGAATGCCAGATTTTATATGTCAGTTGAGAAGGAAGCATAGAAGAATGAAACTTCCCAGCACTGTCATTATTTTGACTATAATCAACAAT